>OY755239.1:40847543-41205043 GCA_963576725.1 Azorinus chamasolen
AGCATGAATGGATATCGTGTATTCACAATTCTTCAAATAATATTTTTAAAACTCTCTACAAGCTTGATATTGATATCGGCGAAATTCACTACTTTCGGTTTGTAAGTCTTTACTTTCGGTTTAAAACTGAAATTGTGAATACACGATATCCATTGAATACCTTTTATGTATTATATAGAGCAGGGGTGTTCGCGAAAATATTATTTTTCAAATTTTGTTGTTGGGTCAGAAAACTATCTTTTGGTATGTTTTAGATACTTATGACATGTGATTAAAAACTAAGGAATTTGTGAAGGAGTTTTTGTTGTTGTCGAGACATAGCATGCAAAGGGCATCTGTGGTCTAGTCAAGAATCTTTAAGACAGCTTGTAGCTTAATGTAGAAAATCAAATATGCTAAAAGCTCCTGCTAGGTCATTCTGTACTACGTTTGTGTTGTCAAAAATCTTGTCCATGCCCTTGCAAAAATAGTTAAATAGGTAGCTATTGTAGGTGCCGTCTGATCAGGGTTTGCTCTTTTTGCTTATGAAGAGGTACATTATATGGATCTGGTGGTAGAAACTTTGGCTAAGCTGCCAACATTTCCCTTGAACAGTTTATAATATGTTAAGTTAATGAACATTCATGAAGCGGTTTAATCTTGCATAAATTGTCATTAGTGACAAGCATCCCAATGCTTAGTAAAACTCCAATATCAAATAAGTGGTCACTTTAGCAATGGTATACTGTATGTTAACACGGTGGAAAGGCGCCTTTGTTGACGGGAGTGTAGCGTAAGCAATGGCATACTATGAAAAGACAAGACGCTCCTTGAAAAAGGGGAAAAATATAGAACAACGAATCATGTTATCATATTCAATGAAAGTTCTCATAAATCACGATACTATGGGTCACTCACCTTAATGCAATAGAGAGCCTCTATACTGAGTTTCTTTTATGTATATCGACCTCAGTATTTTGCACTTGTATTTGGCATTATGACAACTGTCAAAATCATTGTGTACACACATTAGAAGCTTCTAAAGCTATACGATCATATCCAAAAGCAACGCGAAGCTAATGATATATAAGCTTGCAGAGGAGTATGTGCATTATGTATGCAAATCAATAATTACGCAACCTAATAGAGCACTTAATCGCTACTAATTACCCTTTTCCAGCTATCGGCGACTTGACTGGAATTTGCAAACAACTTCGATTTTGGATGAGGCGTCGAGTAAATTCGCTACTCATCAGGATCTAAACTGTTTATTACTCGACCAATAGCTTCTCGAACTGAATGTTTTCAGACTTCTGCTATATCAAAACTTGGTCATACATTATATTTTTTAAAAGAGGGTAAAACGAAACATTGCCGATATGCTTTAAACATGATTACCGTTTCCATTGCAATGTTTGTTCCATATAGGAATGAACTCCCGTACGCTATTTAGTATGCTGAGTGGTTTTCCATGAACATTGTCATGCAGATCACAATTTTAAACAGTTGTTCGTCCATTTCATTCAAAAACATAAAACAATATGTCAACAGAAGTACTGGCAGGACACTAATTCAATCTTTCATGATAACAATGTCCTGTTAGAGTTGATCTCATCGTCTCGACTAATACCAGAAATGCGTACATGTAAATATGCAAATATAAAGATTGATATTCATGATATCCTTCCTTATTTCTTGCATGAATATTCAACAGGGAATGGGTTAAAGTTTCTGAAAATGTGAACGAATTTCATATACTTGCATTGCAAGCTTGGGAACGTAACCAATGCAACCAATAAAAGTACAAATATGAGTATTGCAGGAGGAAACACCACATACAGAACTAACAGCCGCCCGAACAGCAACACAAGAACACACAGCAAATGCACATAACTACCAAACAACACAAAGACGCACAAACACAAAACAAACAATAGGGGGCACCGCCTTAGAACGGTCAGCGGCAAAAGTCACTGGGGGTGGGGGTTAAACCGGTTTAGGGGCGCCCAACCTCACACTTATTCCATCCCAACATTTAAATGAAACAAAATGTATCCACCTATTGCTAGTGTACTCAATGATTGAGCTGCTAATAGAGTAACTGTAAAAAAGTAATAAAGGGTACGACAAAAACGAAATACTAAACAGAGTACTAAACCTTTCTTGTCGGCGTAAATGCAAAGAGGCCAGCGTGATTGCCAAATGTAAAAGGGTTGACAACCAGACATGCAGTATGTTGTAGTACTATAGGGTCATATCTCGTTTTAATGATCTTTTTTAACATATTTGATGAACAAATTGAGAAAATGGGTATGTCCACTAATCTTACGAAGTTTGTAAATCACATCACCATAAAATTCAGGATGTGATATACCGTGTCGCAGTTGGCATCACTTTAATAGTTATTGGTAAAGAAAAGCATTGATATATATGAATAATATGCAATCGGCTCCTATATTGTATTCACCCATGTGTTTGATATCTAAGGATAATTCTAATATAACCCTTTACTTCATGAATACTTGAATAATAAATAGCTACGTTATGAATATCAATTATGATATGACAAAGGGATTATTACAATGGCATATAATTGTAGCTTACCAATGTACACATCCCCGTGCCCCCCTATGGATGGAAATGAAAATGTACAAACAAATAAATAAAGCATATTATACTCACATTCTAGATATAAACAAATACGTTAGTATCACAGTACTACCATTGGCGTACGACTGTTTATTTGCAAGTAATGTATATAATGCAGAAAAACGGATATAATTTACAGTTATGAAGTCAAAGTTGAAGCAATCAGTAAAGATATACAACTTGCTTAATTTAAATCATCTAATGACATACAGTAATTAAGACTTAGTCATAAGGTCAAAGATGATGAAATCAGTAAAGATACATAACCTGTTGCAGCAACAGACAACATTAGTGACATAACTCAGGACCTATATAATTATATAAGGAAACAGAGCAGATCCTGATCACACTGATAATCCTGATAATATGATCATACGATCATACTGGCTTTGCAAAATCGAGAAAATGAGTGGGATAAAGGTATAAAAACAAGCATCTTTTTGTACGGCAAATATATTATATCAGTTTATCACATTACTTCCGGTCCGGAAGTGTTATAACTTGGGAACTGTATTCGCGATATTGAAGGCTTGTTATACAATTTGTTGTATATTCTGACCTAACTTGTATTCATACATGTACGCGCTGTCAAAAATCAAAACAAACATGGCAAAGACGGGAAGCAACCCTCGAGATACATACGCGTTGTGAAACCAAAACTGTGTGTAAACTTGGATAATCCAAGCACGTGCGCAATAGCAGTATACAGAGAGCATGTCAAAAGACAAAAAGACACTCCGGTTATTCCGAGCCTGACTGTCCATTTTACATAGCATCAACAACAGAACTTTACTGTCCACTCACCTTTACCAAACAACGTGTAGTTCCGTAGAAGTCCGATCGTGTAAACAATGTCTGTAGTTCTTTACCATGATGAAACACATGGTTCAGCGCTCCGCAATCTCCACTAACAAACACTTATCCAACCACAGCCCCAGGAAATACATGATTCCAAAGATGGGTGACAACGATGTTCCCGCGAACCAGACAATGCAACTATCTGGTCACAGGAACATGGCTTCAATCAACAACTACAGTCGCATTAATCAAAATCAGCACAAAATTATCTCATCCATCTTCCACTCAACTGAAAGCAATCACAACACCTCCCAAAACCAGGTCAAAAGTGCATGTCCAGTGCAACTGAACTCTAACTCTCTACACGCTGCATCATCGTCAAATTTTCATGTTGCTGGTGGTTTCCAGAGCATTTTTGCCACCCAAATACATGGCGGAACCTTCCATGTACATATCCACCAGAATGACAATCCAGCAAAATCGAACAGTCCAACCAGAAAACGAATCAGATTGACCGATAGTGACACTGATTGAAAAGTAGCCATTTATGGCGCTCAAAACTTACATGATTGTTGGCCTACTTTGGTCGCGAGACAGTTGTCAAGAATGACGTGACCGCACTTGTGATGTTGCTTTATTTGTTTCTGATGTATAAAAAGACACTTGTTTAATTTCTAGGTTGCCTGATTATATAACTAGGTGTTGTCAACAATGAAACACAAGTATCAATTTGTTGTGGACAAAATAAATGAACTTTGTTAGGATCTACTCTTTAGTTGGTTGGACCGAATCACACACAGCTGTGATCAAAATGCCCAAAATACTTATAGGCACCTATATTTAAATGCGTTGTCTTAGGGGTAATGTGATAAATAGAATACAGCATTCGTGGTCATTGAATATTCAAAATATAAAACTCGTTGTCTAAAATGTGCAATGCTCGGCAATGCCTTGCATTATATCATTTTAGACAACTCGTTTTATATCTGGAATATTCAATGACCACTCATGGTGTTTCCTCTTTATTGTTGTCGTGGTATAGAATGTGTTATACAAAAAGTCTCGGTAATAAGACAACTCAAACAGGGGCAGATAAAGGTGCGTACACACATACTAAAATGATAAGTTCTCCACCAAAGCATATGTTGTGACCACTCTCGTGTTACAGACGCCTATGTTAATAATACATTAATACATGGCATGGTCGCGTTAAAGGCTCTTCACTATAATAGTAATTTCAGAAAGTATTTTCGAAAATGGTTTAACCCTTGAAAGAATGAATTTTCAAAGCGGAATGATCCATCATTGTTAAACTATAGACACCAGTCAGTATGAGAGGGTTAAAATTGCGACACATTCTTGATTGACCAGAATTGCAGATCCTGATCATGTGGTACATAGAAAAGAACTCTGATCTTGGTGTACACGGTTTGTACACTCGTTTTCTGACCTTCTAAATGCTATTTACTTTCTCAATCCTCTAAGCTTGCCTCATGCACATTCTAAAAACACGTAATGTCCCGGTTCTAAGATTAATATCATTGTGCGCCTCTTTAATCCTGGTAATCCGCATCTCAGCTAGTGGTTAGGTTTGTTCGTAAAAAACAGCTGCGCAGATTGATTTGCTAATGTAGCATTGGTGCGATTGTATTACCCTTTTACCTGATAGAGACGCCTTTCAAATCAATGCAAACAGCGCATATCGATATTAGATGGTTCCTGCTTGGATCGTCTTACCAGGGTCTGCTCTGTTTGCTTAGTAAACACATGTATATTTTAATATAGATACGGTGTCAAGTCTCATCTATGGCCAAAACGTCCCTTCGTCATGTGTGCTATATAAGTACATGTATTTTAATTAATTTTCATACCGATTATTTATTTCATGTATATTCATGTATATTCATCAGATACAGGGTTTAAAGCTGGGACGAAGCAATGTTGACAAACTTTATATGTGTTACCCTTTATTGTTTGAACGATATACGATGTAATAGAAGAAAATATTCCTTGTCAGTTTTGTGATATCCTATGTAAAATGGAACAAGATGAGATGCCGAGTAACTCGTCACGATCCAAATTGTTTGATGAGTATGTTACTGAAAGGACATACTAGAAAATATCTACTTTTACAATTGATAGTGGCAAGCATTATCTACTGACGACAATTAACCTTAAGCCTGCTACGGGCGGATGAGTGAATACCTATGCAAACAGTTTGGATCCAAACGTCTCATCAGGATCCAAACTGTTTGACACCCTGATTGCATTTCGGTAGACAAATTGATTATAGCTTGAATTTTGAAAATTTTGTAGGTGAAAAATTCTGTAAAAATAATTTGCTCAGCAGGCTAAAGGTTAATGTAGAAGGTTAACCCTTTCCTTCATACAGAAGCCTTTTCACGCCAGATGAAGATCGGACGATCGCAATAGGAACCGTCTGGTCAGGGTTTGCTTTGCCTGCTTATAAATTCATAATATATCTTATTCTACACGTTATGCCGATACATAACAAGTGTGCGATCAGTTGACATTATAAAAACATCAGCTTATAGAGATTGAACTTCATGGAATCATTACTCCTGGACGAGTTTAAGATAAGTTTTTCTTAAATGAAAACGATTGTCAGATTATTTTTATCGCATAACTGCAACGCTTTTGATGTAAATTTACATGTTTTAATTTGTGCCATGAGTGGGAATCGTGTGACCTTATCGTGTGGCGTCATATCTTAAAGTAGACATTCTAGATTTAAACAAATACGTGATGGATATGTTTTTATATTAACCCGACGACACGAAAAGTTATGTGATAAAACCGTTTATTGCTGCGACTCCGATCTGTTACTATTTTCACTTAATTTTTATTGACCGAATGTTAACCCTTTCCCTGATGAATATTTATATAGGAAATAATGACGTCATAAATACTAATAAGATTATTTTTATAATGACTTATGAACACATGACATTTGGCCCAGGAAGGTGTACAATCAGATCTATATTACACCGTAAGCAAACAGAGCAGACCCTGATCAGACGGCTCCTAAAGGAGTCGTCTGATCTGGGTCTACTCTGTTTGTACATGCGTCAAATGCGCTTACATAAGGGAAAGGTTTAATTAAATAGCATGGAGCCGGATAAGAGGTCAATTTACTCAGCGTCTCGTCTAAACAGATGCTGTTTGGAAATGTCAGTGAGTTTCCGCTTAGCAGACAAGGGGTTAAGTATTACAAACAGTGTAGACTCCGATAAATCAGCACGTTGTAACGTTATATTTGCACTACATGGTTTGCTTTTAGTTCAAAATAAGCGGATTACATACACAGGATGTCTGTGGAATAAAACGCAGAATATTAGCATTCTGTACGTTGGCAACATATCCCTTTATTCCATAAATACGTCTTTCCACGCCTTTACACACATGTAGGAACCTTGCAGGAGCCTTGATCAGGGTCTGATATGTTTGCTGATGAAGTAATATAGATATGAGTCTTCAGTTTCAGTTGGTAATTTGCAATAGTCCTATACTACTCGTACGGAGCTAACCTTAATTGTTGAATACTAGAGACAGTGTGATGGGTTTTGAATATGCGAGTAGAAGCGGTTGTTGTATTTTATATTTTAACTTATGATAATTGTGGTCGTGCAATCTGTCGTAAGACGGAATTCTGGTGTTAACTTTATACTTCATACAAAGCATGAAATAAACACAACTTGTATCGTTAGGTGCTGATGTTTGGCAGGGATTGACCATGAAGTAAACCGTGTTGCTCGTTAATTTCCGAGCTAATTTGGCTGCATTGTGAAATGAATAATGAGTTACAATCAGTCTTTGCTCTGACACTTGATGGGATTTAACAGCGCTCGTTATTAGGTTGATTAAAAATCCTATCGTTGCTATTTGATTTATTTGACACTTTTAGACAAAGGGTACTACGAAAGTTAGACAAGCAAAGATATCTGTTTCTAAAGAGAAATTGATCAACTCTTTTGCTGTAGATGTCGCATCTGTGAATACCTTTGCAATCAGTTTGGATCCAGAACAGACACCGAGTAACTCATCGGGATCCAAACTATTTGTCAGTATGGTATTATTTTAATGAAAATGGAAGAACATTAATCAAACAAAAATTGTAGCAGACGACAATTTTATGTTGCAGCAGAATTCTTTAATTACAATGAATAACACCAGTACAGACGAATAGGCTGAGCTGTATTGTAAATCTGTTTCGTGAAATACAATGTATACAAATAACACATAAAGACATGCACCTATGCAGAAGACAGTTACAGCTAGTATTTTACTCACTGCAACCAAACTGCCATTTGCAGACCGCTTGTATCCATGGGGGATGCCGCGATACGCTGGGTATAGTTATAATACGTGTTATTCTTACTCCTCTGTGAAAACAATATCTGCTCAAATATTGATATGATGAAAATCCGAAACTTCTGCAATGTATTGACCGAGTGTAGAATAGCTTGGATCATGATGAGACGCCACGTTACTCGACACCCCATCTGGACCCAAGTTACTCGACACCCCATCTGGACCCAAGTTACTCGACACCTCATCTGGACCCAAGTTATCCGACACCTCATCTGGACCCAAGTTATTCGACACATCATCTGGACCCAAGTAATTCGACACCTCATCTGGACCCAAGTTACTCGACACCTCATCTGGACCCAAGTTATCCGACACCTCATCTGAACCCAAGTTACTCGACACCCCATCTGGACCTAAGTTACCCTAGTTACTCGACACTCCATTTGGACCCAAGTTACTCGACACCCCATCTGGACCCTAGTGGACCCTAGTTACTCGACACCTCATTCTGGAATTACAGCATAATCCAAATATCTAGGACGAAAGAAGGAAAGACAACGAGAGTCAGTCCATTTCAGTGAAATTAGAATAAAAAAAGGTTATTTCCGAACGTCAGTGTATACATCAATTATCCCCGGTAATTGTCGTCTGCCGATATTGGCGCCTGCTTTTTTTATCAAAACGTTTTTTCTTATGTTTTCCTCCAAATCTGCATTCAAACTGTCAAACGGTTTGGATACTGATTTGACGCCGAGTTACTCGATGTAAAATCTGATTTCAAATTATTTGCTCTGGTGATCACATAGTGTACAGTTCTTGTGATAACTAATTTTGGTCTGCACAAAATAATGTCTGTTTTAATTATCAGAATGGGTATTCCTTCAAGTTCTTCAAACACACGTGGTGTATCAATCAGATTAGATCATGATGAGACACCGAATAAATTGGCGTCTAATCTGGATACAAACTGTTTGAAAAGGTTATCACAGCTTCGCATGTTACAGCAGACCCTGTGTTTTGCTTTCCAGCGACTTATTAAATATTCTAGAAAATTAATTTACCACGCATTAACTAACAAGCTGAACCAACCGAACTGCAAAAGGCAATTCGATTTATACCATAACAAAACTTTTAAACCCTTATTAGATTTCTGAGCTCTTGTTATCAAATTATTTCAGACATCCAAAAATTATAAATTGGATTTATTTGACAATTTTAAGACAAGGACCGACACAGTTGTCATTCAAACAGAACAAAAACATGTCCGTTTCAAACGGTTCGCCCATGATACTATCGATAAGTTACTGAGTGAATGTTTGCTATCTCACTATCCGCTAGGCGTGGTATGTTTCAATCAAGTTAAATCGTTTATTTTACCAAAAGTTTGCATGTCAAATAGTAGGATCCTGGTGAGTCATCAATGTAAAGCATTTTCAAAGGAAATCACAAATATTTGGAAGTAAATCTATCAAAAATATGGAACAAACTGTTAATCACAAATTTGAAATCAACTGTTAATCACAAATAAGGAACCAACTGTTTATCACAAATAAGGAACCAACTGTAAATCACAAATAGGGAACCAGATCTAAATCACACAGTTGAATACACCTTTGATCTAAAACTTGGAATCAACTGTTAATCAGACATTTGAACCATCTGTTGATCACACATTTGGAACAAATTATTAATCACACATTTGGAAGCAACTGTTAATCACAAATTTGGAACCAATTGTAAATCACAAAGTTCAAACATGTAATTCAAACATTTGGAACCGATTAATCTCATATTTAGGACGACAATGCATACACTGATCCGAGAGCGCCTGAACTATTTTGCCTGAAATATTTTGCCTTTTGTTTCCTTTTCGTTGCCCTGAGAAACTTCTGTTACAGATATGGTCTCAAAAGTGTGTGATTGAAGATTAAGTCTCATAATGTACTAACGTTTAGTAAAACAGGCAATGTCTAAAATGGTATTATTGAACCTGTAAGATATCCCTGGACTCTCAATAACTAAAGCTATAGGGATTATATATCTATTTAGTCTCATTTTGTAAAGATTGAACTACAACAGGCACGGGATTATATTATTTGATTTGAAAAGCAAACTCTTGATATTCTGTCTCAGCTTACTGTCACGCTACACAACCAGCTAATGTTTCTTAATACAGACTCACGTATCACTAGTTCATGTATTGTGAACTCAACATCAGTGCAGGGAGTGTGTATATTTGATAAGAAACATAACAGCAAGAGTGCCGAGAGTGTATGCGCCGTCTGCACTGATTTTGGATTTCGCAATAATGTTTAAACTCGATGCCCACTTTGTACTTTTATAAATTGTTTGGTAGCACCTACTTACTCCAAACAGTGAGTGTAGATCCAGTTCATATGGATCATGACCAGAACCAATTTATATCAATGATTTATGATGTTATATCGACATTAAATGTAAACAAATTCTATTTAGCCGAATTAAATGTACGAAATATGGGGTTTATTGGTTAAGATGGTCACTAAGTGCATGTGTAATGTTCATATTGCTTGGATTACTGGCAGGGGCAATTGGAAAATGTTTTATTCAAGCCATTACTGTAGTATCAAATTATGTAATGAATAATGGCAAATATTTAAATAAAGATAAACCATATGATCTGTGGCATACCACAGGGTATCCAGCTGTTCAAACTTAAAGGGACATTAGACATTTCAGAAAATTTCACATAGTTCATTAGCCTTTAAAAAAAAAGGAAATAGAAGTAGTGCATGTAAACCTTATATTTTTGTCTCAAGGTAAGAAGCAAATGTCTTTCTCAAACTACCATGCAAACAAAGCCTAACTCAAAATGTTTAAGACGCGCAAAATTTATTCATGGTAGCTTAATGCACGAAAACAATTATGCTCAAAATTCCACAGAAGCTTTCTGTATTCATCTTGTGTAGTAAAATATCTGTAGTAACCCTTTCCACTGTAGGGCTGAATTTCTTATGGTACTAAATACGTTCACAACGTTTCATAGTATAACTCCCAATAGTTTGAGATATGGCTCCGGACAGACACAATGTTTTTTCGCAAACAAAGGGTCATAACTCTATTGTTCCAATGTCAATATTAATGATACTTGTTGAGCAGTATGTCTTAATGCTAAGTAACATAATCACAAAGTTTCATAGTAAATTTTGAATTAGATTCTGAGAAATGGCTCCGGACAGACTAAACGGTTACATGTTTCGCAAACAACGGCCATGGTTGTGGTGTTCTTGGGTCAATATCAAGACTGCTTGCAGAGCGGCATGTTCATAATTGTACTACTTAACAGTTACTCAACCTTTCATTGATATTGCCCCGGACACGCATAATGTTACGTTTTGGGCAAATAACCGTTTTTAGATATCACCGCGGGACACACGGGCGCTCGGACACACGGACAACGCCAAAACAACATCCCTCCGCATTGGGGGGGGGGGGGGTAATTACTGGACTTTATGACACTGTAGGGACGTTCAACTCTGATAATGATAATTCTGAGTTGAAAGGGTTCAGTTGTCTCTTTAACAATGGTCTACTATACGTTTAAATGGTGGCAAAACGCATTTGTTGGTGTGATGTAGCGTTGTAAAGCAATGTCATGCTATGAAAAGACAAACCGCTCCTTGAAAAAGGAGAACAAGATGGAACAATGAATCATGTAATCATATTCAATACAATTTCTCATAAATCATGGTAAGGGTAATACGGGTCACTCACCTTGATGTAATAGAGATACTGAGTTTCATCTATATATATTGACCTCGTAGTTTTCATTTATATTAAAGCATGAGAAGAATGATCAACTTGAATCCAAAGTACGTAGAAATGGTCCACTTCAATAACCATCACGGAAGTATTTATACACGCGTGTTTGTTCTTTAATGTACATTGTTATTACAAAACACACCAATGGGAATGTACAGCTTAAGTCAAATATAGGATGCATTTAATGAAAACTACGTAATTTCAATTGAAGAGCATCTGCAATGAGTGACAGATTGTGAACTCTGATCATGTTGAAACACTTGTGCCTTCTCAAAACACACAAGATTTGAGAAACAACTGTCCCAATTTCAAAGATATTGGGTCCTGATGAAACGGCGTCTCATATGACAAAACCTGTAATCAAATAACAGTTAGGGTAAAGGTCATACGCATATATCCAGTTATCCCTTAACATGCCGAAACACTAAACGGATCCATCCTTTTCGGGACATTAATTAAACAAAAAATAGTATCAAATTTCATCACTGAAGAAAATTAGATTTATACACACAGAGCAGACAATATTCAAAGGGCTGATCTCGGATCCCTTTGATCTGGATCTTCACTGTTTTCAAAGGTCTTGTATACTCGGTCGCCGCACACTTAGGATTGATAAGAATTTAGAGATTTATAAACATATTACATCCAAATTCCACGCCAAGTAACTAGCCGTCTTATCAGGATCCAAACTGTTTTCCACTAGTACAATAGGCATCGATGAATGGAAAACAAGTTAAAAATACAGAATTTCAGAGTTTGGGTACACATTATTTTAACCCATTACCTCATAGGCTATTTTTAGATACAACCTCTTTGAATAAATGTACCGAAAAGGAACATTAACTAGAGAAAAGGAATTTTTTTAGAATTGCGTAGTTAGGAACAAATGCTCTATTTATCACAATGGTTTCACAAAGTGAGTTTTACAGAGTCGTCAAAAGTCGTCAATATAAGGAAATGTGTTAAGACAGGATACGAGTTAAGAAAAAAGCACATTCTTGGCAAACAGATGCAAATTAAAAGTGGTGTTTATTGCATACCAATTCACAGTTCAATCCCGCGGACAAAGTGACACTTTGTATGCTAATTGCACTAATTTTCCAGAAGTACGACGATGTTTTCAAGGCTAACACTCCTTGCCTGTAATTCATACACAATTAAAGGCTTCTAACCAAACTATTTCCCAGTTATCACACAACTGATGTCCTAGTTTTACCATTCTGGCAGAGTCCAGAAACCCAGGCCCGTATTCACTAACATTTTGAGTCTAAATTGGAGACTGAAGGTCTACATACAGTAGAATCGTTCTTAAGTGACCAATAAAATAAGTCAAACTATTGGTCTGTATGGCAGGTGGTAGCTTAATGCAAGTCAAAAGTAATACCGAAAGCTCATATAGGAACTGCCTTCATTAGCATTGTCCTGCATTAAGAAACCATCTGCTTTTTAACGCATATGCTCAATAAATGAATGGCCGCTTAGGACAAGTTCTACTATATTAATAATTATTGTAAGATAACCATTTCATATAAAAGCAGTCGTTTACAATTTAGAGATGGGGATAATTGTTCAAAACATTTAGACAGTTACAATCTAAAAGATTCCAGATTTTGAGGTTGAGTATCAAGTACGTATGCAGAATGTTAGTAAATATCGATTGGGGTAAAATGTTTAATGAAACCAATTGCATATGCATTTGCAAATAGTGACGACCCAGATAAATGGGCTCCTAGACAACGCGCTAATCAGGGCATACACCCTTTGACACTCAAAATTAGCACTGCATACTGAATGCGCTCTGTTGTTAAACACAGATATAGAGGATCTGTTGCGAGTTGTCTTTTAAGACCTCGTGTTCCTAAACGAGCCTTAGATAATGTCATTAGATGAGCGAGCCTTGACGAGCTTAATAACATTTTCTTGGTGAGTTTAGGAACATGTGATCTTAAAAGACAACGAGCATCAGATTCTTTTTCTCACATATCAAAAAAGTGCATTTTCGCCGTTTAAATGACATGTAAACATCGGTTTCTATGGTTTGACGTCATATATATGACGTATGACGTCATATATGTTCTAAAGTGATCTTACACGTGTTACAGATAAGGAAATCTTAACCCGTTGTTCTAACTCGGAGATAAGGGAAGGTATGTGAGAAAAACTAGTTCTATATATCTATAGATATTTTTCTTTGGAATGCTTGGTTCTCTGTGACATGAGCTCGTCTACAGAGCGCTTACGTTAACAACAAGTATCACACATTCAGTTTGTACTTGTAGTTGTAGTAGATATTCTACACGTATCAATGGCTACATTGACGTGTTGCACAATTTCAGTAAATGCTATAGATAATGAACATAAATATAACAAATTCGTTATCCCAAACAAGTTATCCCAATCTCAAAGCTATACACCATCCGGAGTACAAAATAATATACGAAATGTTAACTGCGGTTTTCTTTCAGTGACAATTGGTTGATGATTGTCTGAAAGAGAACCGTTCTCAGTGTTGTTATATTTTCTGGTCCTTCGGGATCATTAGTTTTGATGTTATTAGTTTTGAAAACTGAATACTGCTTAAGCCGGTGCTAACGGGGTGGGCAGTGTTGCACTTTTTAATTACCACTCATGAACACACTCAGTAAAACCGAGTCTGCAAATTTCTCTTTTTTGCATTTCTATTTTTTTGCTTTCGAGTGATCACCCATTTTCAGATTATATGTACTTCACAATAGCAGGTGTTAAGTGCATGTGTGGCAGCCGTAAAAGGTCGCCCCGTACTTCATTCTCAGTGTTGTTATATTTTCTAGTCCTTCGGGATCATTAGTTTTGATATTATTAGTTTTGAAAATTAAATACTGCTTAAGCCGGTGCTAGGGGGCATGAGTAGTGTTGCACTTTTAATTACTACTCATGAACAGACTCAACAAAACCGAGTCTGCAATTTTCTCTTTCTGCATTTCTACTTTTGCTTTCGAAGGATCACCCATTTTCAGAATATGTATATTCTGTTTGTAGTCCAGTTATGTTACAATAACAAAATTAAATATAGATTGTAGCACACATTTTGTGATTTTGTGAGTACTGTTACAAGCAATTTGGAAACAGACGTTTTTGTCTACAGAAATGGAAAAAAGTGAATTACTGTAATATACATTCCCTACTTATAGCAGGCCGAAGGATAAACAACCCTTCGATTGCCTAGAGATATACGAGTATATACATACTGCACAACCATTCCACTGTCCATATGACCGTTGTTTATGTTACAGAGAGTACCATGTGTTTGTTATATCACTCGTTTGATACGATATATCCTACAGTTTTACCACGACTTGTCTGTGATTTTCAAACAACCTTGAACTTATTTGAGAATATAAACTTACATCAAATATAGTGCTGATACTCCAAATGTTTTCTTCTGGACAATTCTAATGTGTATTCATAAACAAACACAATAAACAAAAACAATATTGTAATGATGTATTCATCTCACCTCAGAAATACACTTCTAAGGAGAAGTGGTGACTTTGGGCTTGGTGGAGACACAAATGCTTAAGCATCTGAAATACTCTGTCTTTCATCAAACGCAATGTTCTAAGCACCATAGATGAAACATGTTTATGACGCTCTCAAGAGTATATGTACAATATAAGCACCCTATTATCCGCTTGTAAAACAATGTGATCATATCCCAAAGCAAAGAGAAACTAAGTACGTATGAGACGAGAGAGTCGCTACAATCTATATGCAAAACCAAATGCAGCACTTTATCACTTCTAGTTTATTTTTATCCCGCTATTCTCGACTTAATTAGAATTTGCAAACACCTCCGATCCAGATGAGACGCCGAGTAACCCGATGTCTCATCAGGACCTAAGCTGTTTGAAACTCGGTCAGTAGTGATTTAACAACTTTATCGAATCAGAAATTCTCCACTATCAAACGTTTAGCCCACATTATATTTCCCACAGTTGGGTAAGGCTAAATACATGCCAGGGGCTTACAACGAAGCATTGCCGATATACTTCAACAATAATTACATTTTTCCACAGCATCATACAGTCTGTCTCCTGGTGATCTCATCTGGATTCAAACGGTTGTTATAGGTACTCACATATTTGCCGTTGGCAGAGGAAGAGTTAAATTCTGTCTGAGCTTTTAGACAAAGCAACAGTTTTGACATAACACGCATTATGTATAAAACGAATCATTCATTCAGTATGAAGCATGTGGGACATAATATACTACATAAATGTCTGGCTAATAAGATATGTCAAAAGAAGTATAATTCTGGATTTTGAAAAAGGCGATAGCTTAATGCAGGACGCCAGTTATGAAGAAAGCTCCAATAGGAGTGTTCTGTATTTACTTTGCCCTGTATTAGACAACCGCCTGCTTCCATTTAAGACACCCAATCTGTTTGACACCCTGTTGTTTCGAAATTGAAAAAAAAGAGTCAAACAGGGAGAGCCACACACGAAAGTACACGCACCAAACACCAACAAACAAGAAACGACACAACCACAAGACAAACACTAACGGGACGCATATCAATGCATAAAACATTAAACATTAGCGTATAAAATAACGCAGTTGACAACAAACCCTTTTCGTAATCCAGCCGCTTTTCACGCCTTTGCAAACAGAGTAGGGAAAGGGTTAACGTTTCTAAAACTGCGAACGAATGAACATACGTCTGTACGTAAGCTTTTGATTGGTCAGAATTGAGTTCTCAAGCTTTTGATTGGTCAGATTTGAGCCAAAGGCTCAAATCTGACCAATCAAAAACTTGAGAACGAACTCAGACTCAACTAAAAGTTTTATAAGCATGGATAATGTACGTAAAAAACGTTAAGAAATCGGAATTGAAGCGGATATAAGTTTTACAGTAGTATAAGGACCCAGGTTCATTTCACTCAATTGGTGTACATCCATGCACCATTTGCCTGATAATACGCGTTGTGACACCTTTGCATATTGAGTAGACTTAGACCAGACAGCTCATGTAAGAACCATCTGTTCAGGGACTGCTCTGTTTGCTTATGAACGCAAATAGTCTAAGATCTAATTTACTGTTTTTACAACAGCTAACATTTCCCTTTTCATAATGTTATCGTACAACTTCAGCTAATGAATACTCGTATATTTTGTACATGGATATTCATTGATCAAAATGTTACTATACATAGTAAGTTTTAATTCGATAATATGTTATTCAATATTGTAAAATGTAATTCGTTTAATTGGTTTGGATCGCATACTACAGTGCTTATAACAGTACTATGTTGATAAGCGCCAACCAAATGTAAATGCAATACAATGCTTGGAACGCAAGCAAAACAACCTATCAAATTGGCACGACGTTAATGCAAATTGGTTATGACTTCCATGTGCATGAATAATTATACAAACGGTTCCTTATATCCTTATTCCTTTTCTTTTATTAGACTTCGAAGGGTTCAGTCAAAGAAATAGCTGCATAATGGATACTAATTTGATATAAACACAGGACTTTTGCTCGCCCATGGCAGAAACTGTCGAATCAGATTTATGCTACTCCATAAGAACACAGAACAGACCTCGATCAGATAGTTTCTACAGGAGCCATCTGATGCAGGTCTTCTCTGTTTAAGAAGGACGTGTTTTTAAGCAAAGGGTTAACCCAATGAAACATGAATCCTGATTTGATCACAGCGATTATAAGCTTTATTAGCAATACTCAGATAGCTGAGAAGTTATTGTTTCCAATGTTATTGGTAAGATAATGATGATAAAGATCGTAAAATTGACAATGTAGTTTACAAGACTTAAAATGTATTTCAGCTATCTGAGAAATATATCGCTGAATGTCAAATACTATATTTGAAGAAACACATCATATTTCTGTTGGAAAAATCAATTCACTGAGCCTTAAGATAATGCATCATGCCAGTTGTTATATGCAGAAAAACCGCTCTTCTGCAACTACTAAAAAAAGGTATAATTCTGCGTGTGGTAATGTTTTCAAAAAGAAGGTGGATGATACCTGAATGCGTGGCTACAATTATGTATAGCTTTCGATCAACACTAAGCAAACGCCTGCTTTAACCCTTTCCTCCATTGGCTATTTTATATCCAACCTCTTTGGATGCATCTACCGAAAGGAGCATTAACTAGAGAAAGGGATTTTTTTTAGAATTTTGTAATTTGAAACCATTGTGATAAATAAAGCATTTACTCCTATAGGGGCAAATGCTCTATTTATCACAATGGTTTCAACAGGTGATATTTACAGAGGCATAGAAAGGCATATTTATGGAGGAAAGAGTTAAAGAATGCTAAATTTATAAAAATGTTTGTTTTAAAGTCTCATCTGTTCGATGTTCTCGATACGATACATAGAATAGAATATAAGGTTGTTACCATTTCTTGTTAATTGTTAAATTAAAACACACTTTTTGATATATTGAACAAGTCAGCAACTTATAATTACAAAAGTCATACTAGCTGTTGGTGTAATTGAACATATCATTTTCTATATAAACAAAACTGTACCAGATACTGTGTAATGGCTGATCATGTTCGTTATGCTGATATTTATCCTTTGGATCCTGAATATTCAAAATGTAGTGGCCCACCAGTGCCTATCAGTCCATTCAGTATGAACTTAATATATACTTTGCGAAAGGAGTATAAGTGGCAAACTGTGCAACCCTGATCAAAGGGCCCCTCTTGGAGAACTTTGATCTGTGTCTACGCTGTCAAATTGCATTGTTCCGTGCACAGAAAAACATCCTTGTAAGGCAATCAACTGCAACCCAGCTGGAAGGTCTCAAAATCATATGATAATGTATGCATATAATAAAGTAAATTGGATATCATTTAACCCATCCTCTTATATTGACGACTTTTGACGACTCTGTAAAAGTCACTTTGTGAAACCATTGTGATAAATATAGCATTTGCTCCTATTTATCACAATGGTTTCAAACTACAACATTCTAAAATTTTCCTTTTCTCTAGTTAATGCTCCTTTTCGGTAGATTTATTCAAAGAGGTTGTATCTAGAAATAGCCTATGATGTAATGGGTTAATTTACCCAATGACATACAATTATCAAGTCTTAGGCATAAAGTCAAAGTTGAAGAAATCATTAAACTTGTTCTGATCAACAAACAACGTTGTTTGCATTACCCGACGTTTTGATTTAACTGATTCGGTGCCGTAAATAAACAATTTTCCAGTCTCAGAAAGTTCATCAGAGTGTAAAACAATAAATTTTCACTGTTTGTTTAAAGTGCACAATTTACATTTCTTCATAATTCATTTGGCGCCAAATTATTTTTATCTGCTGTAAGTTTCAGAGTGGACTTTCCTTCAGTTTGTTCTTAAAACGTAAGTGATGTTTCAAACAGTTTGGATCCTGATGCGACGCAGAGTTACTCGACTTCTCATCTGGATCTAAACTGTGCGAAAATGTTATCAAATATTTTCCCATCGCAACAAACTCCGCCAATTTCGACGGTAAAAGAATAAACCGCTGTTGACGCGTGTGTTTCGTCTGTAAATTTCTTTTGATGCTACGTATTTCTAACCTGAGTATTACTCTCGAACAAGTGCAGATATCGGGTACCATTTTTTTGTTCTACAAGCTGGTAGCACTATATATCAAAGTGTTTATATTACATTTATCAACGCGTGTAATTTGGACAATCAAGATCATTTCTGTTAGGAGCTATCTGATCAATCACAGTTGTTCGTATACTTTTCAAGCTATTGTACATTTTAATACTCAATTAAATTAAACTATTTTCATAATAGACAGAGTCTTGCACTAATAAACATGACATAAATGTATAATACATTCAATGTAACTATGTAGTGTTGTTAACTCTTTCACGGCCAAATTTTGTCGTCTGCAAAGTTGTCTGAATTCTGGGTAAAAATTCACCCAGCAGGTTAAATGTTAACTCCTTCCTTCCTCTAAATGCTTTCTCACGCATTTACGATCAGAAGCTGTCTGATCAGGATCTGCTCTGTTTGCTAATTGAATTTTTTGAAATATGTTTCCTTCCTTTAAATGCCTTTTCCACGCATTTACAAACATAGTATGCTCAGATCAGACGGCTCCTGATAAGCGTCTGCTCTGTTTGCTAATTGAATTTGAAAGATGTTCCATTGGTTCCAAAACTCGCTACAATGTTCGATCTTCCATATTTAATCATAACTATTTTGTCCATGAATATTCAGTAGGTATTACAATTTAGAATAATCATAGAACATGGAAATGGGTTAAACAGGATTTTACATTAAGATGTCATGATTGGAGATGCCTCATTATTAAGTTGTTTAGACATCCAGCAAGTGTAATTTGATTTGTTTGATACTTTAAGACATAGGCTTCTACAAGTGTCAGTTAAACAGCAATATCTGTTCCAAAATAGAATCAAGCAGTCGCCATTAAATATTCAACGTGCTACGCGCTCATTGACTGACATTTGCAAACAGTTTGGATCAAGATTAGATACCGAGTAACCCGGCGTCTTATCAGGATCCAAACTGATCAAGAGATTCTCAAAAGTTTGATCGAATCGAAAGTATTTAAAGATTTCAGCCGATCAAGATCTGGCTTTTTTTCAGATGACTAATGGTTGACATTTAGCGTGCTACATATTTTCGCAGAGAAATCTCAATTTTCTTATTCAAATATAAGATTTCCCCTCATCAATATTCATTTATAAATAATTACATCATTAGCATTTATTAGCTGGCATTTTATAATGACACTTGTACACGGGGATTGTTTTATCACATCGGAAACTGTAGAATAATAGCTATATAATCAATAATAACCCGAACAGACTATGATCAGACAGCTCCTACAGGCGCCGTCTGGTCTTGGTTTACTCTGTTTGCAAATGCAATAAAAGGCGTATATCTAGGATGTAGCGGGTTAATTAATCATGTACATGTAACAACTATTTTCAGACACACGATCAAGGTGTCAAACAATAGCTGATCCTGATGAGAAAGTATTCGTTTTGGATTTGAACGGTTTGCAAAACTAATAAAGATTTGGCAAGTAGCGTGCTCATGGTAGAAAGGAATCTGTCCGAGTTTACGACAATTTGGGAGAAAATGTCAGCCTTATATCAGACGAGTGAGATTGTGAGCTAAAGGTTTAACCCTTTCACTAATATAAACGTGTTTTCACGCATCTGCAGACAGAGTATGCCCAGATCAGACGGCTCCGATTGGAGCCGTCTGGTCAGGGTCTGCTCTGTTTGCAAATGAAATTTGATATACATGTACAGTAAAATCTCTCTATACCGGCCACCGAATTACATCAAGTATTTTGTGTAAAAGGCAGGTGGCTGTTTAAAGCAAAGTGAAAGTAAAACAGAACGCTCCTATAGGAGCGTTCTGTTTTACTTTCACCTTGCTTTAAGCAGCAACATGTCCTAAATTCTAACTAATTAACACAATTGAGTGGCCACTATAGAGATGTTTACTGTATCTGTTTTTTACTTTCTTTAAATGGCTGTAATGTTCCACCTTCCATATTTCATTATAACAATGTTTTGCATGAATATTCAGTAGGTATTGAAATATGTAATAAACATAGAACAGGGAAAGGGTTACATGTAAACCGTTATGTCCCAGTTTTCAATGAACTGGGAGAAAACTCAGTTTCAAACACCCTGTGCAGAATGGTGAGCTTGCGTAGGTGACATAGTCGCAGTGTTTTTCTCTCATATAGAGATACTGTTTGATCTTTTGCCTAAATATAAATATCCAACTTCTGTATTTCATGCCAGTCAATACAGCCAAAGAAATATATATTTAAAATTGAAGACGTTTTGCTGTACATGTATCTGTTTTATCATACCGTTCAGATTAAACACTTGTCATATTAGATACATGTACATGTATATCTAAACTTTACGAGGAGCGGATGAACACCAACTTAATGAAACGGAAGAAAATAATAATAATTTGTTTGTTTTTGCTTCATTATTTTTGTTCTGGTCTCAACAATTAATACGAGTATTGATTAGCTTCCAGTTTAGAATAATTCAAGGTAGACAACTACCACTCTACTATACAAGGATAGTATCATACACAATTACTTCCCTTCTGTTTGTGTATCTTAGCAAAGCAATTCATATCAAATTGTATGGATTGCAGACATTACACGATGTAAAAAAGAACTTGACGCAAATACAGTAAAACCACTCTAAACCGGGCGTTTAAGATAGCATTAATGTCGATCTGGGAGACAGGCGGAAGCCTAATGCAGGTTGAAAATGATGCAGAAAACTTACAAAGCAGCTTCTGTTCGACTCATCCTCCGCAAACATCTGCTGAAAATATCCAAATTCCTGTTTAGAGGGGTTTTACTGTAAAGTGTTGTTAGTATATTGCAATTACAGTAAAACCCCTTTAATGCGACCCCAAAAATGAGGTATAGTTCTGGGTCTTAGAGGCAGGTGGTAGCTTAATGCAGGACGAAAGAAATGCAGGAGATTTCTGAATTACTTTTGTCCTGCATTAAGCAACCACCTGCTTTTAAAAACATTAACGTCTCCTCATTAAGTGGTCGCTTTAGAGAGGTTTAACTGTACTTCATTGAAAGAGTGTCAGTGTTTGGGTCAGACGAAAGTATATCTATCATCACAAACGATACTTTGGAACCATGACGGTATGATATATGTTGCTTGTTCGTAACATGTAGCACGTGTTAAACAATGTTACATTGATGGAACATTGCCTATTTCAGTTTATAAAATTAATCACTTTAGGAATACGTTCATTATTTAAAGTACCTAGTTATATATTGCAGAGAATGTAATTATGATCATAGACCTTTCTTATGCAAAGTAGAATATGCCTTATGCTCTCTTGTAAATTTGAGTTTTGTATGTAGTTTACAATGTGCGATATTGCCAAATATGGGATTTCAAACAGATATGCACTAGTAATTGATGCTTTACTCCATACATGTTATTATAATAAATACTAGCATTATGAATATCATTTTATAAGATATGATAGCATGATTGGTTGGCCTTTGCAAAACTGTAGAGTAAGAGATATATATACCCATTACCTTATAGGCTATTTTTAGATCCAACCACTTTGAATAAATCTATCAAAAAGAAGCTTTAACTAGAGAAAAGGAACATTTTATAATTTTGTAGTTTGAAACCATTGTGATAAATAGAGCATTTGCTTCTATAGGAGCAAATGCTCTATTTATCACAATGGTTTCAACAGGTGACTTCTACAGAGGCGTAGAACGGCGTCAATATTAGGGAAAGGGTTAAATCATAAGCAAAAAGAGCAGGCACTATCTGATCTAGGTCTACTAGCAGACACTATCTGATCTGGGTCTACTAGCAGACCCTATCTGATCTGGGTCTACTCGGTTTTCAAAGACGTTAAAATGAGTGCCCATAAAGTAAATGGTTAATTATTTCACCAATATCGCAATATAATGTTTATACCGGCATTTGTTTTTATCCCTTAATTGGCAGAGATACATATTTACACATTTGTTAACGTCTACATACACGTAACACATGCCATTATAAAACAGTAAGTTTTTAGGTTTCAATGATATTACTATTATTTGAATAAATATTAATCAGCTATCCTATGAGGATTGGCAGGAGGAAATGATTTTATTTCTCTGAAGGTTGATAGTCGTTTCAGTTGTTCTATTTTTAATAGTAAGGAGAGTTTATATCTCTCAAACAGTTCCGAGAAATTAATGGTTGAAATCTATCAATTTGTCATTCAGTTAACATATTTGATATATCTTTCTGGAAATTGCCATATGTAAATATAATGGATACACACATGAGTATTAACTCTTTGAATGTGGGAAACCAGTATACATGTACTGACATTTGCAAACAGTGTAAACCAGATCAGAGGGCTCCAAGAGGAGACCTCTGACTAGGGCCTACATATTTTGTCATCCAATTTCTTTTCGCAAATATTATCCTTTCACACGGTATGGGCACTGCCAATAAACAATGACGGACACTGAAAAGTCAGCGTTGAGAGAGTTAAATGTGTTTGGTTTAAAGAAATAATGAACACGTAGCTTTAGAGTTGTCTTGTTTATTGATGGACGTACTATTTGCATACGTAATAAATCATGGTTTTCGGTAGACTAATCAAATAAGCACAGACATTTTTGTCTCATAATAAATTCAGAGAGAGGGCATATTCAAGTACAACAGTAACGAAAATGTCTACGCTAAATTGGTTTAACCCTTTCCCTCATAGGTTATTTTTAGGTCCAACCACTTTGAATTAATCTACCGAAAAGGAGCATTAACTAGAGAAAAGAATTTTTTTAGAATTTTGTAGTTTGAAACCATTGTGATAAATAGAGCATTTGCTCCTACAGGAGCAAATGCTCTATTTACCACAATGGTTTCACAAAGTGACTTATACAGAGTCGTCAAAAGTCGTCAATATGAGGGAAAGGGTTAAAGTCAGTAAGAATATAGAAGTCTTCTATTTGACAACAGGTTGTGACGCTGTTAAATAGTTGATATGTGATATATGCTTTCCAGACGGAGAAAAATAAATCATTTAAGAGAAGGAACTCTATACATATTTTCCGTTTTTAAAAATATTTAGATAATTGTGATAAACGAAACAAAACATGGCAATTCTGGATGTTACACATCTCGTCACATCATTAAACGTTTGTAAATAGAAATATTCAGGTTCCCACTAAACACAGAAAATGTAGTTTTTGCAAAATCAATTTTATTGCACATCAGTATCTCGTTTTACATTATGTCCCTTTTTTAATGAGAAAAACATTTCGTGAAACCTTATCTTTGTCGCCATGAAAGCCTCAGTACTCTATGAAGACGCTCTCTAAAATCTGGACATGGAAGGAGGACGCCAGAGGCTTGTACTATCTCGATTTTTGCCGTACCTTTTATTACTTTTCCTTAGTTACTGTGATTGCAGTTCGATCATTGAGTGCAGTAGTGATAGGTGGATCCCGTTTGTTTCACTTAAATATGTTTTCGTTTTACATGCAATTTACCACTGTAATTCCCATCACGTTTGTTATAAATTAGTCGCAGATGGGATGCGTTCATTTAACATTGTCGTTTAGGGTGGGGATGGAATAAATGTTAGGTTGGGCGCCCTAAACCTGTTTAACCCCCAGTGACTCTTATCACCAACCGTTCCAAGGTGGTACTTCAATATACATCTAGCATACATAAGCACACCTTCAAATAGTCCTAGTTTCCCAAAGCTGTTGTTAGCAATTGTTATGCTATTCTGCTGCATGGGTTTAAGTTTAAATAATAATTAACCCTTTACTCCATGAAATATTCAACATAACTATAATACGTCAAGTATTTTGTGTTAAAAGCAGGTGACTGCTAAAAGCAAGGTGGAAGTAATACAGAACGCTCCTGTAGGAGCGTTCTGTTTTACTTCCACCTTGCTTTAAGCAGCCACCTGCCCTAAATACCAATTAATTAACAGAATTTAATGGCCGTTATAGAGAGGTTTTACTGTATATATAATGGCAAAAGAACACATTAATCTTTGGCCATGGCAGAAACTGTAGAATCATAATTGGTATCATATTTAGCAAATAGAGAAGACCCAAATCAAACGACTCCTGCAGGGGCAATCTGATTTGTGTCTGCTCTATTTGTATTGCATGTACATATGGATTAAAAGGGTTAAATAGTTATATGGTACAGCATACTAATATGACGATAATAGCATGATATTATGACGATGATAATAATGAGGATCGTTAGGATGATAACTACTAATAATGCTACTACTACTACTACTACTACTACTTCTACTACTACTACTATTATTATTATTATTATTATTATTATTATTACTACTACTACTACTACTACTACTACTACTACTACTATTACTATTACTACTACAACTACTACTACTAATACTGCTACTATTTCTACTACTACTACTACTACTACTACTACTACTACTAGTACTACTGATGATGATACTACTACTAAGTCTACTATTACTAATGGTATTTATAACGTTCTCGTTGAGTCCCTGGGACCCAGGGTATCAGCAAAAGTTTGGTCCCAAGCAAATTCAACTGAGTCCCAGATAGTTTCCCCCCTGCCTTTGTTGTGGAAATGTTTTGCATCATTAAATGTGTAAGAGGGTAAAACTATTTAAAAGTTTAAACTGATGTATCATCTAACTTTTATCTAAAACACTTTCAGTTGGCATCAAAAATATAAATCGAGGAAGACACTACAAGACAAGATCAGAGAGCTTACAATACGTAGCAGTCTGATTATGTGCTACACGATGAGTCTTTCAAGTTTGCCATGTAGCCATAAGTGAATCCAAACAGGAAGTTATTCAATGGATTTACTTTCCGATATGCATCTTATTCAGGGTTTTGTTTGCTGTCTAACTACTGATCACTGACAAAAGATAATTGTTACAAGCACTGTAGTATAATGCAGTTCTTGATGTTTTGATTTGAAGTACGCGACAATGAGCATCGCTTGAGTAGACTCCACAAATAGTATTATTACTTATTATCATTATACCACATTTATATAGCGTTATTTTCATATAGGATAATTATGTGCGTTCATAAGTGCTTCATATGAATAAAATACATTACAAAACTAAGTATATGTAATGCATATAGAATATTTAAAAAAATATATTTAAGATATCGATATAGATGAGAATAATGCAATTGTAATTAATTTAAGAATCATAGATAAAACCCAAATCATCCTTTTCCACAAGTCTCTATGTCCGTAAATCATGGGAAATGGACGCCTACTCTGACCATATTGTGTCAGCTGAGTCAGATTACCGAAAATCAAATGTAGCATTATATGTACAATGTCAGTTCGTCACACAGTTACGACCCAGAACCACCTGACTTGGGTGTATGTATGGCATACAACACTAAACATAAAATATATCCTTACATATGTAGGATAACAGAACAGGTCAATTTTGTAGCTGATGCAGATACACTACACAATACAATACAAAATATACACCCAGTATGCAAAATTGGCAAAGGAATAATATTAGACCAATTAACACTGATTGATACGCACAATGCTCCATCGAATCAGTTAAGATTTGACCTGCCCTATGCCCATACATTATATGACCCAGATACCCGGTAAGGAATTTCGGTTGGCTTAACAGTAATCCCTGGCGCTAGTTGAAACAGGGTAGCAATGCAAGCAGATACTCTAGGTATTAATATGTACAGGAATGCTCCCGCAGCATTGGTAATAGGACAGGAACACCTTTGCTGACACAACACCCGTATGTCCAACAGCAATGAGATTCTCTATAATTCCATTCAAGACCATGGATGATTTGTTTTATAGTTTCATTTATTTTATTTAATACATAGAACATTATGTATATTTCAAAGATAGCTCTTATGTTCGAAGGGTAAGGAGGGGTCGACACTATCCCAACAGTCAGAAGTGTCTGGCAGAATCGACCCTCCGTGGCTAATGCAGCAGTTATCATAATTGAGAATTATTTGCTACGTTTCCTAAATTGTTCTAGTAAAATATGTTGAAGACATGCGTTTTCAAAAATATTTTGAAAGATGCCAATGAGCTTGCGTCTCTAATGTCTGACGGTAGAGCATTCCAGAGTTTTGGAGCTGCATGCATGAAATTTCTATCCCTATATTTTACCTATCCCGGTATTTTACCTATCCCGGTATTTTACCATACGACTTTTTGGTACAACTAGCGACACCGAACCATGTGCTGACCTTAACTCCCTGCGAGGCCTGTATATGCCAAGCATGTCGATAAAGTACTTTGGGGATTTATTGTGCATGACTTTGTACGTAAGTGTCAGAATTTTTAATTCAATTCGATGTTGAACCGGTAGTCAGTGAAGCTCCTTCAAAACCGGTATGATATGATTATATCGAGGAGTCCTGGTTATGATGCGGGCTGTTCTGTTTTGCACACTGTGTTATTTTTTCGCGATGTGTTGTTTTGAAATTCAATGCAGAAATGAGTTGCTGTAATCTAGTTTTGATGTATTCAGGAAGTTCACCAAAGTTTTGGTAGCATCAGGTGAGAGGTACTTTCTTTTATAGTATAACTCGTGGCTTCAGCGTGACGTAACACTATCATATATATTTTGATATTCACGGGCATATATTCACTAGTGAATAACATTCGAACGACCTAACTGTATTCATACGCGCTGTCAAAACAAACAAACAAATGGCGGACGGTGACCTACATATGTAAACGATTGGTTTCACGATAGATGGCAAAGGACTGTTGGCACTTGCGCCTTGATTTCGATAAAATAATACAAACTGTAAAGTAAATATCTGTCAGTAAACATCTACAAAATGTATGCCAAAAATGACCTACCAGCTACTCTGACCCAAACCATCCATTCTACATAAAAATGCCTTCACAAATTTACATTTTCTTCATAGCATGTCCTTTTGTTAATGCAGATTTTTACTCACAAAAATATCTGGTCATTCAACAGGTATAGTCATCTGAATCCAGCACAGCACAGACATATTTCAAATATGTTATACTCCAAATCAGCTAATCGCGAAAACCTTCCTCCTGTTCCAACGCATTTTATGCAGCAGTTGCATCTTTTGTCCATCTCAATAAACTTCTTCACTGAATTTGAATCGAGATGTTTTTTTCTCGGTGGAAATGTCCATGTACATGTGTATACAACACTGATGAAGGGCTTAATATACCAAAACGAAGGCGCATTTTGAATCCCAAATGACAGTGAGTGTCAGACGTGTAGGCGAACTGTATGTGGGTCTTCATTTAAATGGCGCGCTTTACACAGATACATGTTGTGTACAGTGACGTCATAATGTGACGTGTTTGTATGTCGAAACTGTAACTTAAATTATTTTAACGTGTTTCTGTAGGTTTTCGTATCATAAACTATCACAGTTAAATTGAGTACCAGAGAGGTCTAAATTAGATCCTAGATGATATGACAGTAAGTCAAAAAACAGTTGGAAATTTTGGACCTACTTTGTCCCCGTTACCTAGCGAACCTAATAACACCTTTCATTCATCGTTTCTATTTGTAAGGAGAATTTATAACAATCCACCTTACTGCTGAAATATTGGCTGCAAAAACATTTGTGTTTGTTATGTTATAAATAGGATCTTGCATTCGTGTTCATGATTATTGGATTTATTAAATTCGTCTTTTTAAAACGATAAAAAAAACTCGGTAAAGCTCGTTTTTTATCGTTTCAAAAAGACTCATTTAATAAATCCAATAATCAAGAACACTCATGTAAGATCCTCTATATATGACATATTTCCCGGAGTTGTGCGTAACTAGATCTACACACGGAATTGACGTGCGGTGTCATATCCATTTGTGAATCTAGTCATGCATCAAGATTCTGCAGACACAACGATGGTTTGATTTTAGAGGGTCTTACATGTACATGAATGTCTTCAGGTACTTTTGTGTTTTTGTGTGAAACAGGATGACCTCAGTTTTGTCGGTATTGAGCTTCAGCATGCTCTGGGGCATCCAAGAGACTTTGTTTTTGAGACGATCCTCGCATCGCGATTAGGCTTTTTGATGACAGGAAATCCCTTTGGGCTTAAAGGACAGGTACAAGTGTGAGACATCAATATAGAAATAGTGGTCCAGACTATTGTTTCTGCAGATTAAACCAACAGTTTGTATATACATGATGTAGTGTTTTGGTCCTAGGACCGATTTCTGTGGCACGCTATATTTCATGTTAACTGGGGTAGACAATTCTCCATCTACTGAGACTGTTTGGTCACTTAGATAGGAGGTCATCCGTTCAAGGGTTTTTTCAATGAGTCTGAAGTCTTTTCCCGGTCGTTTTAGCAGCGTTTTTATTGATAATGTCGAACGCGGCCGATAAGTCCAGCATCAATAGAATGGTAATTTCGTTTTTATCCAGGGATTGAACGATGTCGTTTTGAACTTTGAGAAGAGCAGTGTCTGTTGAATTATGCTTTTGGTGTGCGCACAAATTGTACACATGTAAACCGATTAGGGTCAAATGTGTTTTGACGAGTCAACTCTTTCGCTGCCAATGTTGCATCTGTGATTACCTATGCAAACTGTTTGGATCCAGATAAGACTTATCAGGATCCAAACTGTTTGTTACTGTAACTGTTTCTTAAAACAAACATGAAGAAAAATAAAAATGGAATTTTGTAGCTGGCGACAAAAGTACAAATGTTAGTCAATCAGGAAACACCACATACAGAACAAACAGCTTGCAGATGACACAAGTTTGCAGACGACAAAAATTGGGAGCGAAAGAGTTAAAAGGTTCATGCTCATCTAGGCTATACATATCAAAATGCCATATATAAGCGATCTCCGTTGGTCCGTTATGTCAGATCATATCAGTGTTTCCTATCTTCTGATACTAAATTGCAACAGATGTTACAAAACCTCTTAATTTGAATCTGAGTTTATACTCAATTATCTAAAGTCCAATCATATACATGTGAATGAAATCAGACTCAAACTCAAAAGCTCTGTAACTTCAGACAACGAAATGTTGTTTTTTGTGCATAAGTCAGCCATCGTGCCCGTCTGCGGTAATCCATATGCCAAGACGATTGTGATAAATTCATTTGGAAAATTACCTTTGCCAGACAAAAATGCGATTATGTGCAATTTCAAAGTGCTAAGCTGATACAGAAAAATTGAGTTTTGATGTCCCGGATGTCGTTGATGGAAGGCATACCGTTTTTGTTATAGTTTCTGTCTGTCTGTTTATCAGTCTATCTCTGTGTCAGTCAGTCTGTGTGTCAGTTACTGATGTGTGTATATATCTGTTCGTAACATGTCTGTTCATCTGTCATATGTATGTACATGTATAATCTGTAAACAATTTTATATGCATGTAAATATAGATCATGCCAATGATACCTAACCTACAGGCACAGTACAATTGAATATATTCCAACACAATCATTAACCTTTCAGTGTGTGAAACGCGTCACTAATGTCATTTGCAAACAGTGTTGACGCAGATGAGATGACTCTTAGAGGATCTCTCTCATCAGGGTTGTGAACTCTTTGTCCTGTTGCACTTTTTTTAAACACCCACGGCAACATTCACGGGGAGCTTACTTGTTTGAATGTTGGAATGGTCCGTATTGACAGTGTTAACATAATAGTTCTGATATAGTTTATGTGAGGATTGAATGCAAGAGAGCTGAATGCTGGTGAAACCATGTGTCATTATTTAATATAGCAAACAATACATGCTAGCCAAAGGGCTGGTTAAGGAACCCTCTGTGGGTCTACCTGTATAGGGTTTGCCTCTGTCCCGTCGCGGGAGTAAATGGACGAAGAAAGCGCACCAATAGTTCGTCAAAACAATACGTGACACGGTAATCTAGTTTAATTGTCGGTTAGGAAAGGGGGATAGTTATACAGCTGAAAGAGTCTTTTTTACTCAAACAAGATTATTCATTATCCTTCAAATAACACGTTTACATACACAATAATACAAACAGATTTTCAAGAAATACATTGTGTATATGAATTATTAAAAGTAACTGTTATTTATGCAAGCTTTCATCGTAATGTTTTTAACTATTTACCAGATGAATATTCATGGTAGAATTAATGACATCATAAGTAATTATAGACTGATTTTTATAACAGTATATGAACACATGATTCTTTTGCCTATTGCATAAACTGTAAAATCCGATCTATATAATTCCAGAAGCAAACAGAGCAGACCCTGATCAGACGGCTCCAACTGCAGTTGGATGAATCCAGGTCTGCCATGTTTGCCAAAGCGTAAATGTCGCCGATCTCTAAATCAAAACATATACTTTATTCTGTAGAAATATGTATTAAAGTCCCTGTCTTCAAAAAGTCTTATGATATATTATTCTCATCCATGTGTCATTTTTCATATCATAAAGCATTGCATAAAATAAAAAATCACCTAGCCTCTATTATCAATCGCCAACATTGAACCAGTAACACATTTATCAAGGCGGATATTGAAATGACATACAGGTTGGTTCTTGCTCTAGTTCCAAATGGTTTCCACATTGATATAAAGTGCTATATTACTAACATATTTTGCCTGATATAAACAGGATCCCTCCCTGACTAGGGTCTGCACTGTTTCTCATTCAATATCTTTTTGCAAGTTTAAGCCTTTCATACTAAGTAAACTCTATACAGGAGAACATTTCCTAAGCGACCACTCATATATTGAGCATAGGAGTGTTAAAAAGCACTGCTTACTGAAGGGCAAAAGTAACACAGGAACTCCTATAGGATCTTTCTGCATTGCGTTTGGCCTGCATTAAGCTGCCACCAGCCTTACATATCTATAATTAGGCCTCGCTTTAGTGGCTATTTAAGACAGGTTCTGTTGTAGTTACACATTTATTGACTATTTCACTTTGACAATTCAGCACTTAAAGGGCTCCGTCTGAACAGGTTACTGCCGTAAGGTAAAAAAAAGGGTAAATGTGAGGTTTATAGTCTGGAACTATATACAATGTACATATTCTCCCGACTTCACAATTTGCCCCCTGACCACTGGGTTATAAGTCGGCTATTAACATTCGGCGCCCAAGGCAGCCATTGCACATTGGCTTATTTCCCTCACAGGTACCCATTTATACACCTGGGTGGAGAGGAGCAAACGTGGGATACATTGTTTTGCTCAGAATAATTCTGATAGTCCGATGGCAGGATTCGAACCGGGGACCCTTCGATCCCATGTCTAACATCCTACCACTGGACCACCACTCCCACTGCAGTATTCAGCATTCACTGTTGAAATGAATCCGTCTGAACGGGTTTCTGTCATATTGAGTACTCAATCTTGAAGGGGTCAGTCTGAAATGTCACTGCCATATTGAACACTCATCGTTGAAAGGGGTCCGTCTGAAATGTTAGTGCCATATTGAGCACCCACTGTTGAAAGGGCTCCGTTTAAAAATGTTACTGCCATATTGAGCAATCACTGTTGAAAGGGCTCCGACTGAAAATGTTCTGTCATATTGAGCACTTACTGTTGAAAGGGCTCCGACTGAACGGGTTACTGTCATATTGAGCTCTCACTATTGAAAGGGTTCCGTCTGAAAATGTTACTGCCATATTGAGCAATCACTGTTGAAAGGGCTCCGACTGAGCGGGTTACTGCCATATTGAGCACTCACTGTTGAAAGGGCTCCGACTGAAAATGTTACTGCCATATTGAACACTCACAGTTGAAAGGGCTCCGACTGAAAATGTTACTGCCATATTGGGCACTCACTGTTGAAAGGGTTCCGTCTGAAAATGTTACTGCCATATTGAGCAATCACTGTTGAAAGGGCTCCGACTGAGCGGGTTACTGCCATATTGAGCACTCACTGTTGAAAGGGCTCCGACTGAAAATGTTACTGCCATATTGGGCACTCACTGTTGAAAGGGCTCCGACTGAAAATGTTACTGCCATATTGGGCACTCACTGTTGAAAGGGCTCCGACTGAGTGGGTTACTGCCATATTGAGCACTCACTGTTGAAAGGGCTCCGACTGAAAATGTTACTGCCATATTGGGCACTCACTGTTGAAAGGGCTCCGACTGAGTGGGTTACTGCCATATTGAGCACTCACTTTTGAAAGGGCACCGATTGAACGGGTTACTGCCATATTGAGCACTCACTGTTGAAAGAGCTCCGACTGAGTGGGTTACTGCCATATTGAACACTCACTGTTGAAAGGGCTCGGACTGAGTGGGTTACTGCCATATTGAACACTCACAGTTGAAAGGGCTCCGACTGAAAATGTTACTGCCATATTGGGCACTCACTGTTGAAAGAGCTTCGACTGAACGGGTTACTGCCATATTGAGCACTCACTGTTGAAAGGGCTCCGACTGAACGGGTTACTGCCATATTGGGCACTCACTGTTGAAAGGGCTCCGACTGAGTAGGTTATTGCCGTATTGAGCACTCATCGTTGAAAGGGTAAAATGATGGCAAATTCCAATTACATACCTGTCTGGTGTCTTAGTATGAGATACACGTCACCAGCACCCTAAAGGAATATGACACACGTGTTCTTTTTTCTTGGTCTCTAGAGAATATGTTAGACAAGTTAATAGCTAGTTTACCGATGCAAACAAATTGTTTAGACAGCTAATTGGTAATGTTTAAATATTTTCATTCCGTTCATACGTACAGATTTTGTAAACAAATAATGCACTGGTTGCACAGTCTTAACACGCTACTCCATAGATACGCCTGTCTATGTATTTGCAAGCAGAGTAGACCCAGATAGACAGCTCATGTAAGAGTCATATGATTAGCGTGTGCTGTTTGCTTTTGAAATAATGTCAATATTATTCTACAGTGTCTACCATGGCAAAATAATCCTGTGTTTGTTTGATATTATAAAAAGTCAACTTATTAAAATTCATGATGTCATTATTTCTTATATGAATATTCATGAAGTAAAGGCTCACTACTGTTTGTTACGGTTTGCTTTGAACTAATGCGTTGGTGTGAATTTAAAAAAAGAAAAAGGTCTATTTTTTGCACTTGAGTGAGTCAGTTTTGAAATACAGTAAAACCTCTCTATAACGGTCACTAAAGTACATCAATTATTTTGTGTTAAAGGCAGGTGGCTGCTTAAAGCAAGGTGAAAGTAAAACAGAACGCTCCTATAGGAGCGTTCTGTTTTACTTTTACCTTGCTTTAAGCAGACACCTGCCCTAAACACCAACTAATTAACACACTTTAGTGGCCGTTATAGAGAGGTGTTACTGTATATTCTTATTTTCGCTCGCACTTTCTATCAGTAGAGACATATTGCGGTGTATATAAATATCACATCCAATGGTGGGCGATAGCACGTAATGTTAACCAGAAGTTGGTAATGTACATCGAACATCACAGTCAATCATCAGCAAACAACGATTTATTCATTGACAACAATAAACAGTTTGAAACAAAAGTTTAATAGAAGAATCACTAATAAAAGATAACTCTATTATCTATATGAACATAAGTCCACCAAATTGCAAGCGTCGGATGGAGTCACGCAGCACTCACCGCAAACTCCTCACAGTGATCTCCCTTGTCACTACGTACGGTGATCACTGCCACCACAAGTTTTTTTAGCTGAATTTCAGCTAAAATTTGTTTTTGCATATTTTATTTTTTTTGAATGTTAATTTCAATAGTTTTCGATTTTGTTTCATATTTCAGCACCGGTAAAGCCAGCAAAGTAGAACAATAATCTGCTTTCCTAAAAAAAAGATTTTTTGTAACCTATTACACGATTATTTTTAATTCTCTATATCGTGGTGACGTCACAATAATGACGGCGCCTTAACAACGTTGAAAACAATAGCTTAGTTACGCCGAAATAGCATCTGCCATAGTTTGATCACATGATGTACACCATGGTCACGTGGATGTTGTGGTGGCAGGGGTCTCTTCCGCGTAGCGATTAGGGGAGATAACTGCGTTGGAGGTTGCACTCACCGATGTAGATGAGTAATAGCCCGTAGTTACCTCCCTTGCGTTGTAGTGTTGCTCTCACGATATAATGATGTATAACAGGGGTATATGGAAAACTCATAAAGTATAATAAAGCAAACAACGATGTCCGTCCATATTTGATCTGTTAAAAGTCACGTTTGGGCTTCTGAGAAGTTACTTTCTGCATTCCAAGTTTCTCGGCGTCTCGTCCGGATACAAACTTATGGTTAATGCTAGTCAGACAAACCTTGGCAGGATAAGGACTATTTTAATTGCTTTATGCAATGTATAAATATTGTTGTGATTAATCTATTTCGATTTCCATTTAGATGTGGGTTTCAGTTGGGAATATTCTACTGATTTTATGCCCCTAAGGATATACATATGCTTATATGAGTACTGCAAACCCCTTTGAACCGAACGTTTCTTAAAGATGAATTTAGGTATTTTAGGCAGGTGACTACTTAGTTCTGGATAAAAGTCATGCAAAAAGATCCTTTGGGGGATCTCTGTATGACATCCATCCTGCATTAAGCTGCCACCTGTCATAAAGACTGATATTTTTATCAATCTGAAGGCCCGAATTAGGGATGAGTTACTGTTTAATGTATCAATGCACTTCCATTTATTTAATCTCTTTCTCGCAAAATATTTGAAAACGGGTCATTGTTAATTACTTTAACCCTCCTTTCCCTGTTATGTGTACATTAAATATCTGTATGCATGTGTATTGTACAATGTAGCTCAATTTGAATTATTATCTATTTTTGTTTTAACCATTCCCCTGTTTTATGTTTACTTCCAATTCCAATACCTGCTACATATTCATGGACAAACTAGTTATAATGAAATATGGAAGGTGTGATATTGTAGCCATTTTAGAAACTAAGACACAGATCTATCAAATTCCATTAGCAAACATAGCAGACCCTGATATGAGCCGCCTGATATTGGTCTGATCTGTTTGCAAATGCGTGAAAAGGCGTTTATATAAAGGAAATGTTAAATGCTTTTTCAACATCGTTATATTGATGTCGAGTTTCATTTTGTGAGATGGTAGATCTCGTGAGTATAAAATTAACAGTGATAAAATTTCAAAATAATGATAAAAATGAACACAAATAAATTATTTCATTCTAATCATTTTAGTAGCATTACAGTAGAACCCCTCTAAATTGACAATGTGTTGAGAGAACAAGAGCGTCTAGAACCATAGGTGGTTGATTATTGCCACTGTATACATAATCTTGATCATCTGTAATAACAGTTGAATGTTTAATGCAGGACTAACGTTAAGCAGAAAGCTCCAACAGGAGCTTCCTGAAGAACGCTCGCCCTGCATTAATCTATCACATGGCTTTAGCACTCAGATTTGACATACTTTGGGAGATTGTCGTAGAGAATTATCACAGTAAGATAACTACATGTCATATATCATTATCATCATAACCATCTCTAAGGTCATATACGGATATATACAAATACACATAACCACATTTAAAACGACCCCCAAAAGAGGTCAAATTATCGGTTATCAAAGCAGATGATAGATTAATGCATGACAAAACCTATGCATAAATATCCGCCTGAAATGTTCTGCATTACTGTTGTCAAGCAAGCATAAAGCAATCACCTGCTTTTAAAGCTATCAATGTTTATTCATTAAGTGGTCGCATAAGAGGGGGTTTACCAGGAAACACCCTCTAAACCGGAATTCTAGTAGGGAAGAATTTATATCCGTTTAGACAGATGCCTGCTTAATCCTAGAGGAACTTTCTGCACGACTTTCAGCCCGCATTAAGCTGGCGCCTGTCTCCAATATACCGGTATTTATACCAAACTTAATGTCCATTTTACTGTATCATTTTTTATGTCCGTTCCATTTTATCTCTTGCCTATGTTTCCTCGTTGACAGAATTCTAATGTAATACGTATTGACATCTGAACCCATTCCCTCATATTGACGACTTTTGACGACTCTGTAGAAATCACTTTGTGAAACCATTGTGATAATAGAGCATTTGCTCCTATAGGAGCAAATGCTCTATTTATCACAATAGTTTCAAACTACAACTTTCTAAAATGTTCGCTTTCTCTAGTTAATGCTCCTTTTTTGGTAGATTTATTCAAAGTGATTGGATCTAAAATAGCCTATGAGGGAATGGGTTAAATTGTTATCTGCTAATAGTGGCATGTGAACATAGGACTGTATGGCTGCAGCAGATACTGTACGTATACATGTTATCTCATCTATAAAATTCAACATACAAATAGAGTAGGTCCGTATCAGAAAGCTCCAGGAGTCGTCTGTTATTGGTCTACTTTGTTTACAATACAATGCGTTAAAGTGCGTATCTATGAAATAAAGGGTTAAAGTCTGTAAATAGATATCCTTCTTATGTCCCCGCCTTTAGGCGACGGGGGCATTAAGTTTAACCCTTGTCCGTCCGTCAATACGTACGTATGTCCGAAATTTTCGTCAAGGATTTCTTGGCTTGTAAAAGGTAGAATGATTTGATATTTGGTCAGAAGCATTATCATAGTGAGCCGTAACGTGTTTCCTTTTTCAGGTCTGTCGTCCATCTACTTCCTGTTTGCCAATACTTTGATTGAATTTTGGTGATTGTTTAATGACAAAAACTTTCGTAAAATATTTCTTCGCTTGTGCAAGCAGCAATGATTTGATATTTGGTCTGAAGCATAATCCTAGTGAGTTGTACCGTTTCTCCCCTTTTCAGGTCTGTTGTTTATCTACTTCCTGTTTGCCGGCGGGGGCATCCGTGTCCCATGGACTCAAGTTTGTTTTATTTGGTATCATTTTATCACTTGCCTAGGTTTCATCGTTAACAGTTTTAACCCGTTCACTAATGAATATCCATGTCAGAAATATGGCCATCGTGAATTAATTAGCTAATTGTAATAACGGCATATACATGTACGCTCGTAAACATAGGATATGTTGGCTATACATGTAACAGATACTATATAATCAGATATTTACTATTCCATCAGCAAACGAGAGTAGACCCTGGTTAGACGGCTCTTACAGGAGCCGTCTGATCGGGGTCTACTATGTTTGCTGATGCGTCAAAAAGGCATAAAGTGCAAGGTAAAGTATCAATCTAGTGTATCTGTAACCATAAACTGGATTTCTTTGAGGTCTGGGGCATTCCTGCCTTATATAATATACGTGATCACAGTCATATCACCATAAAACTTCCTGATTTGCATGTTATGAATAGCACCGATACATTTTGTAGATGTTTTCATTGCTTTGTTCGATACTCCGACTGGCTTTTATTACATCCCGCTGACGTCAAGTAGACTTTGCATGGCTTAATATTTAGCATGCTGGACAAAATACCTTATGCATAACGTATGGTTAACCCTTCGCTTGCTATTCACGTCAATATACCTATCTGTAAATAGTGAAGACCCAGATGAGACAGCTCCTGCAGGAGCTGTCTCATCAGGGTCTGCACTATTTACAAATTGATTGTGCAACCAGTGCACTCCACAGCAGTGATTGCGCAGCGAAATACGTGTACACAGTGAATATATATGTAATTATACAACAGGGCATGGGTAAAGAAGGAGAAATGTATTTTAAAATTCAGCAAGCGAAGGGTTAATACGGAAATTCATTGTAACATTTACTTTCGTTTCTGTTTATATACACGATCTGAGTGCCATACCCGAGGAGACGCCAATTTACTCACCGTCTTACCTTGTTTGAGATTATACATGTACATGTTATTCTGATTCGACCCGTATTATGTTAAAGGTCGATGGAAAGATCAGTCTGTTAATTTTCCATAATTGTCCAGACTGCTTGATCCGCGCCTTGAGAAAAAACGTACAAACTGTTATGACCAAGATCAGCCACCGCAAGCAAAAGACAGTACACGCTCGAGGTAGTCATGAATTGTTATCATTTATATTTACCTGAATTAACGTATATCTAATAAGGTTTTACACTGTTTTCAATTTGAGTACGTCTTTAAAGGCATTTCGAAAGGAATGTTGACCCATTAACCCCATGCTGTGTATTTTGGGAGCTGACTGTCAAGCATCTGCTACACAAACTGATAAGGCGGGCTACCATCACAGAGGATCAATGTATAATTGCATAACTTTATCTCTTATGGCTATGGACCCTGACTGGACACTGCAGGAACACAGCTGGATACTGTGTATATAGGGGTGGGGTCACTTATATAAGGAGCTTTGAAATGCCTTATGGAAAATGTTCACATTAAGATATGTACAAGAAGACAATTTCTATAAACGATACCGTTTTGAGCTAAAAGAAAATGTTAATGTTATTGGGCAAAGCCCGACCTGACAAGCTTGCAGTTTGGGTCCAGATGAGACATGGAATAAGTCGGCGTCTTATCAGGATCCCAACTGTTTGACACAAGGTCAACGATTCCTTAACCCTTTCCCTCATATAAACGTCTTTTAATGCATTTGCAAACGGAGAAGACCCAGATCAGACGGCTCCTAGAGGAGCCGTCTAATCAGGGTCTGCTCTGTTTGTTAATGGAATTTTGAAAGATCTGTGTCTTTACTTTCTAAAATAGCTACAATGTTACACATTCCATATTTCATTATAACTATTTGGTCCTTGAATATTCAGTAGGTATTGAAAATTGTACTAATTACAGAACAAAGAAAATGTTAAACGAAATGGACTTCAGTAAAAATTGCAACAGATCATTGTTGAACCCTTACAACGCTGAATTTTCAAATGGACTGTTCCAAAAATCCAAACAAGTCAAGCTTTTGGTAAATATCTAGGGATGGTTTTCTGAAGATAAGTGTAACATGACAAACAGTGCAGACCCTGATGAGAGGGCTCCTTTAGGAGCCCTCTCATCTGGGTCTACTCTGTTTGCAAAAGACATTAGTGACTCGTGCCGCGAACTGTAAGGTTAAGCAGACATCATTTGTACGGCAGGATGAGCGATAATAGTAGATCAGATGACAGTTACAGAGCGAATGCAATTTCAAGATTTCTAGACAGAGATACATGCGACAAGACCATATGAAAACTTCAAGACTCGAGAAGATTACTTGGAATATTCATAGACACGATTTGCGGGCTTTGGAATAAGATGTAGGCAGTCGATAAGCAAGATCAAATTTTACCATACACTGTTAAAATGATTGAATTCATTTTTTTTACTTTTTACTTAATGGAAGTGTTGCTGAGATTAATATATGGCCTTCTATTTGACTATCCAACATGGTCGAGTTCGTGATGACATTTCGATATAGTCTGAATAAAAATCATTGTTTGATTAGGATCCAAAATGTTTGACACACCAGTAAGGTTCTTGTAAATATTTTGAGAAGACACATGCAGTCAATAATCTGTGCACACGAAATCTATTCAGTGGTGAAACGGCAAGGACTTAAAAATACATGTTTGGTAAATTATTGGAATAATTAACAGTAACATTTGTATATTATGATGTAAATATTTAATTATTAGACTACTGTGGGCGGATCTGTGAATACCTCTGTAAAACAGTTTGGATCCAGATTGAGACTCGGCGTTTCATCAGAATCCAAAGGGCTTAATATAGCCTGATTATTCTTTTAACAGAACTGCAAGATGAATCGAATTTGATAACTGGCGACATAATTTACCCGTCTCTCCGTCCGTTCTATGCTCTCTCCGGGCAACTCCGCGTTTCATCAGGATCTCAACCGTTTGTTACTGTTCAAACGTAATTTAACCCTTCTCTTGCTGAATTTTAAAACACATTTCTCCTTCTTTACCCATGCCCTGTTGTATAATTACATATATCTTCACTGTGTACAAGTATTTCGCTGTGCAATCACTGCTGTGGAGTGCACTTGTCGCACAATCAACTTGTAAATAGTGCAGACCCTGATGAGACAGCTCCTGCAGGAGCTGTCTCATCAGGGTCTTCACTATTTACAGGTATGTATATTGACATGAATAGCAAGCGAAGGGTTAAGAAAACGAGAGAAAATTGAACAAATGAAAATTGTAGCGGACGGCCAATAGTTGTCAGCGATAGAGTTAAGCGCGTTCACACTCTTCAGTAAGGTTATCATATAAGCGCTCACTGTATGGTAAACATATACAGTAAAACCCCGCTAATGCGACCACCTAAAAGAGGTATAATTCTGGGTGTTATATGCAGGTGGTAGCTTGATGCAGGACAAAAGTAATGCAGAAAGCTCCTCTAGGAGTTTTCTGTATTACTTTTGTCCTGCATTAAGCAACGACCTGCTTATAAAGACAGACATGTTTATTCATTAAGTGGTCGCATTAGAGGGGTTCTACTGTACAGTAAAACCTCTCTAAACCGACCAGTAACGAGAGGTATAAAGTTGGGTCTATAGGACAGCAGGTGGTAGCTTAAAAGTTACGCAGACGGGCTTATATACAGTAAAATCCCTCTAAGCCAACCACTAAAATGGGCAAAATTCTGGATGGCAGAGACAGGTGGTAGCTTAGTGCAGACTGAAGGTTATGCAGAAAGCTCACGTAGGAGTTTTGTGTATAACTTTCGTCCTGCATTAAGCAACCACCTGCTTATAAGGCAGAAATGTTTATTCATTAAGTTGTCGCATTAGAGGGGTTCTACTATATTGGATAACCCGTGTTTTTTCACGTGTCGTATAACACTGGTTCTGCTGTATGAAAATGACCAATATAAGTTTGCTTAGACCCATTATCACATAAATCCAAATTGCTGTCTAATTTAAAGCAATGGTTTGTTTACTACCGCATGAAACAAGTCATGATTTATCATGAATGAAATATTCTGGGCCATTATTATTGCTTATCTGATTGTTCTTGTCTAATTAGTTCGATAAACAACTATCTAAAATCTTTATGAAGTTCCGGTAGTGTTATGAACAATTCTTGTGTCAAAACCAATTATTGTCTTCTTCCCAATAACAATTCATGAAAGACAAATGTTCTATTTTCCATAGCAGGCGACAGTACGGCGCAGCTCACTTGTTTATCTGTTTCCTCACAACACCCTTTAGCTGTGATAATTTCTGCAATAAAAGTCTAACTATTGTTCGTAATTTGTAATAAATGTAGGCCATGCAAAGAACCACAACTTTTGAAATGAATATAGAGGTTCTGTACTTATGTCTAATTCCACATATAAACATCCCCTGTTCGAAAGACCGTTTAACTTGTCTAAACAGTCATTTACTGATTAAACCTTTCCCATATTCGTGTAAGAAAAAATGAAATCATGAATATTAATTGGATTATTTTATATACGGGCATATGATCACAGGGCATATTCGCTCAGACAGAAACTGTAGAATCAGATCTATACCGTAAAATAGGCAAACAGAGCAGACCCTGGTCAGACGGCTCCTATAGGATCTGGTCTGATCTGGGTCTACTCTGTTTGCAAATGCGTGAAAAGGATTTCATATGAGGGGAAGGCTGAAACAAAGGAATCTTAAAAACAGATGGTTGCTTAATGCAGGGCGCCGATAATATAGACAACTCTTATGTGACCCGTTCTTCCGTTAAGTTTGTCCCGCATTTCGGAAAGTATCTTTCTGCACTACTACTTCTGCCCTGTACGTATTAACCCATTACCTCATAGGCTATTTTTAGATACAACCTCTTTGAAAAAATCTACCGAAAAGGAGCATTAACTAGTGAAAAGGAAACTTTTAGAATTTTGTAGTTTGAAACCATTGTGATAAATAGAGCATTTGCTCCTATAGGAGCAAATGCTCTATTTATCACAATCGTTTCACAAAGTGACTTTTAAAGAGTCGTCAAAAGTCGTCAATATGAGGGAATGGGTTAAACCAGCACCGCCTCAACGAACTAGAACTAAACTTACTGTTTTACCTCTGTGCATCATACATCCCCATAATATGTATTCCCTGAGCTTACCGCATGGTATATAGGCAAAAGGGCAATCTGATATTTTGCAAACTGAATAGAACGAAAGCAGTACATGTATCTCATAAAGGAGCTATAATATAACAGACTGAGTATGACTGAATCCCATTAGTTTCGATAAAGAGTATGCCATGATCATTTGCCGAAATATTTGCCGACACTGTTTGGAAATGTTCTGTTGGTTGCTATTTCTTCACATGAAGCCTGACATTAATAATGCATCCACATTTAGATTCAGTTACTCAATCTTGTAAGAGCTGTCTGATCAGTGTTTTGTTCTGTTTGCTTATGTATTTATATATATCTCTGCTCCTACACTGTTTGTCTAAGAGAGAAAAAAATAATCATTTACAGTATAAAGGTTAAATGAATGAATATTAATAATAATCAGTTCACGCATAATGATTCAACTGGGAAAGGGTTAAGCTCACCCATCGCGTTGAAAACTCTTTAGCGCATACTTTATGTTTTGACAAACAGTATATAACCTTATAAGAGGTCACATTATAAAAAGCAGCAGCTGATCTGTGTCTAACCTGTTTGTTTCTAGCTTTCTGTATAATATTCGTCCTGCATCAAGCTACCGCATGAAAATGGTGTCAACTTGAGTTATAAAGTTTATAATTCAATATTGTTTGTTTTCATTACTTTTGGTGAGCTGTTATTGTCTGTACTTTTTTCATACCCCTATGAAACGATAAAATTAGGGCACACCTTGCCGGGACTACTCTCTGTTATGTATTCGTCCGCAGTTATATGAATCGGTATTAAATGTTGGAAATAAACAAACGATTTGTGAATATTGTTTCGATTAATTTCTTACATTCAGTAGTGATGTTAAAATGTAATATATATACAGAACTTCTTTTTTTTGTTTTCATGGAGGTACGAAACAAATCGCGTTTTCATACAGTGTGACCAGGTTTTGTTTCATACCTTCATGAAAACAAAAATATGCTATTCTTAATCCATGTAGATGGGGATGGGGATATTGGAAGTTGGCTTTCAGAATACTTAGTTACATAATGATAGATGCTGAGAAATGGCAGATACAAACACACCAATAGGTCTACAATGAGGCCAATAACCCGACAGCCATTTAACCCTTTACCCCACAAACATGTCTTTCTACAATTTTGCAAACAGAATAGACCCAGATCAAACGGATCCTGTAGGAATCCCGTCTGATCGGGGTCTGCTGTGTTTGCTTATGATATAGTATAGATATGATTCTATAGTTTCTGTCATGGCCTAAACTGCATGTGTCCATGTACTACAATAGCAATTGTTCTGATTAATATTAATGATGTCATTATTTCTTACATGTATAATCATGGAGTAAGGGGTTAATTATGTACCTCCTTTTTCCTGTACAAAGTAATTGAACAAGGAAACAAACAAATTAATAACAACAACAAAAAACAAAGCAAAAACTTCGCATGCAGGGTTTCATAAACTAAACTACACTGTAAAAATTTCCCGTAGCTTTTACAGGACATCTCGATGTTTTTCCTACGGAACATAAGGTAAATCGAACCAAGCGTCCAATTGTATGAGTCTTACAGTTACAAATGTCTTTTTATAAATATGAATGGATGGTATTTCCTCAAATCAAAAATCCTAAGGGGAAATATGTTTATCTTATTTCTACTTGAGAAGAAATTGATCTATAATATCTGAAATAAAATATGTATTGGACTGTAATGTCTGTTTTGGTTATGTTTTTTTTTATATTGATATGATTCTGATAATCGTTATTGATTTACGAATAAGTCCTAGTTATCTTGAAATACGTTTTGATTTTAACTAGAGATAATTGGTATGATGAATATATTCGATAATTCAAAATGTTTCTTTCTGAACTGATGCTTTCAATGCATATTTCTTATTTATCTGGTTTGCCATGAGCATTGAGTGAAACCGTCTCCGAATACGAAGTCTTAAAAGACTGCAATGTCCTGTCCAAACTCATTTTCTTAAGCTGATAATTCTGTCAGTAAACCATATGTGGTTTTGTCACGAATGTCCTATATGGATCACCATACATTTCTCGTTACTATGACTGCTTATAAATCACAGCACGTGTCCAGATCAATACCAGAAGCAAGACGGCCCGCGTCCAACAGTAAGCAACTTGAAATGACAAAGTACATAATAAACACTCCTGAAAATTTACTATCAATCATAGTCCATCATTCGTTTAAGCTGCTTTTGTCAATGGATTAACCCCTAATATGAAAAAAACAACACTTTTATTTGGGTGCAACTTTGAATCTAGTTAAGGGTTGTATTTTGACCAGGTTCCAAAGTGTTAGACAATATGTCAACATTAATCAGTCAAACCATTTATAAAAAAAACAAATGTAAGCATGAACAAAACAAACGTGTTAGTGGAAGACCATTTTCATACAGTATAACTGATTAAAGATTGACCTTTATCCCAGTATCCGCGACCTGTATCATATTTGAAACAGCTTGGATCCAGTTCGGATGCCGAGTAACTCAGGATCCAGGCTGTTTGACACTTGGACAGTAGTTTCTGCACCAGCTCCAAATATTGGTCTGTTTAAGCTCCGATCTGTTACCGATGCCACTTACGTCTGATTCGTTCAAGCGAGATACTACTGACAGAGTGACAAACAGCTTGGATCCTGATGAGACGCCGAGTTACTCAGTGTCTCACCTGGATCTAAGCTGTTTGCAAATGTCAGTTAGGTCGCGTTTAGCAGGCTAAGGGATAAGCACTGAGTGCATTTTCCACACACCTGCACTAGGTTGTATATATCTGTAACGCTTCATAAACATTCAATGATCGCTCGTATGAATAATATTCAAACTAACTGTTTGATTAACGGCGATTGAAGTATTTATGGCTCGTTTTGCGGATGAGTGCTTGACATGGATGTGTTTTGATAGTTCGATGAAAGATGGATCATAGGAAGTGGTGTGGAAAAATAAATAAAAGTGAATATAGTTAAGACGCCTGCTGGTTTTCTGTACACAAGTATCTTTGGCATTTTGTCAAATTTAATTATGTACGGGATATATATGTAGTCAGAGGATTATGAATTTCTCATGTAGTGGTTATCACCATTTTACGAAATCATTTGAAAACGAAAAGTAATGCTTGGCAAATTTGGATCCAGCAGGAAATGAAATTGAACGCATTCGATTCTATTAAGTCGGTGGGTGTATAATAAACAAATACCTAAACCAAAAAGATAAAAATTAGAAAAAAATAATTAAAATGATTCTCAATAGTGGAAACAGCGGTGTCATAATGTAATTCATACTTCGTTTTTCAGCTTAACTTACGAAATGCACTAACTGGTAAGCCCTTTTCCCCATGTACAAACACCTTTTGACACCTTTGCCAGGATCAGATGGTTCCTGTAGAAGGCGTCTGATCAGTGTCTGCTCAGTTTGCTTATACAATTATAATAGATCAGACTCTACAAGTTCTACCAATACTAAACAGTCTGTGTACATATGTCATTATAAGAATATGCTTGTAAATATTCATGATGCCATTATTTCTGACTTGAATATTCAGCTTGATAGTAATTAAATGATAACGGAAAGCTAATATACATGTATCTATCAGGTGTAATGGCACCTATAAAATGCATTCTACGATAGCTGCATAATTGCATGAAGTTCAGACTCAAATCAACCTCTTCTATTATAATGTATCACATACACGTCTAAAGATGTATGATACAAAACTTCGTACAGCTGCGGATATATGACAATATTGACCCCGAATTGACGTCATGTTTTCATTGTTTGGTTATTATAAATGTACAGTAGAACCTGTCTTAACCCTTTACCTGATAGAAGCGGCTTTTAGCGTGTTTGATTTATTCCTCCGCTGAAGAAAATAGTTCAAATTCATACAGTCATAAACATATTGCATAATAAATATTTTCTATATCCTAGTAGGTGGTAGCTTAAAGCAGGCTGAAAGTAAAGCAGAATGCGCCTTAAGGCGCATTCTGCTTTACTTTCAACCTGCTTTAAGTGGTCATATGTCTTCAAAACTAGAAACAGGCTATTGGGTAAAGGGTTAAGCGGCCATCAAACAGATATCTAAGTATTAATACAGGTCAAAAGTAATGCAGAAAGCTCATATAGGAGCTTTCCGCATTAATTTTCCTCTGCATTAAGGAACGACCTGATTTTAAACACTCCTTTCTTCAGTAAATGAATGACCGTTTAAGAAAGGTTCTGCTGTATAACGTGATCAACTGTGTACATATAAACAATAGCGAACGCATGGGCTGTTAAGTTTCACGTGTCTGTGACCAGAGCACGTAATGTACCAAATTGTTTGATATAAAATGCATGTTTTAGATCTCCTCAGTAACTATCAATGCCAATTAGGCACCCGTTGGTAACACGTGTTGTTATTGTGTTTTTATGCATGTTTGGTAATAAACAAGTCTGGCATCTGCACATGATAGGCTGGTTAAGACAGTGAAAGATACAAGCGAATCACAGGATACAGTAGCAACATTGTGATAATAAATGAACGACCTTTCAATACCAACAAAAACCTCTAGACTTTGCAAATGATGCAGAACCTTGTCAGTTTAACCATTCCCATTTATACACATTTTGACGCATTTACAAACAAAGTAGACCCAGATCAGTCAGCTCTCGTAGGAGCTGTCTGATCAGGATCTGCTCCGTTTGCTAATGGTATTTGATAGACATGTTATCACAGTTAGTTTCTTGACCAAATATAATCTCTTGTCCATCTTTCATTATAACGTTCTGTCAATAACTACGAATAACTATTCATAAGGTCATAAACCATTTCCTTCAAATAAACGCTTTTTCACGCATCAGCAAACAGAGTATACCCAGATCAGACGGCTCCTATAGGAGCCGTCTGACCAGGGTCTGCTCTTTTTTCTAACGGAATTTGATAGATCTGTTTCTTTCTCAAATGGCTACCATGTTCCAACTTCCACATTTCATTATAACCATTTTGTTCATGAATAGGTATCGAAATTTGGAAGAACAGGGAAAGGGTTAAACCTTTAATATTGTTCAAGCGGAGATGGGTTAAAACGCGGCGATACATCAGGTTAAAACGCGGCGCTGCATCAGGTTACGCGCTATTTGACACCCATTAAAGTCTAGACTTTTGTGCTAAACGGTGAATACCCTGATTTTAAAACGCAGTGACTGGTCTCGTTCTCCACTATTTGCAGAATCCAAATTAAGTTTTTACTGATAGAGGAGGCTAAGAAACGCAGTACTGCTTTGTGTATCAGGACGCGTTTAATCACCAAATCAAATGCTATTAACAGTCACTTTATGTAACAAATGCAACTACAATGTTAAGAGGCTAGCATTTTGGAAACTATATTATTGCGTTCATTAGATCGTTGAATGGATCTTTTGTTGTGGTTGATTCGTTAATTCGAGGCGTTCTTACCAAACGTCCAAACTTGTTTATATTCTTTGATAAGTAAGAAACATGTCAAGACCAATGTCTGACGGTAATTTTATGACCACACAGCGGTTAGCAGAAGCAGAATAAATTGGGAGTATTCGTCTAATCTGCTTTAACTACAGCAGGGAGTACGTTACAAATGGGCAATTCACAATATTAGGAGGTTTGATCTTATAAACTACGTGTCGAAAGAATTTAATCGTCGAAGTAAAAAATCATTATCATGAATTGGTTATAACGTGTGGTTCCTATATAAAAGTACAAACACATTTTTTTAAATGTGTTAAAATGTGGTTTTTAAACAGCAAATAACTATGATCCCAAATATTGGTTATACATGTTTCATAGTAATAAACTTCACAGCTGATGCTGCGGTGATGCTGGAAGGATGTAAAGCATTCCAATTTGATGAAACGGATTATCCCCTTGTGGCAGCGATGGCAAAACATTTTGCCAATTATTGAAAAAAACTAGATGCGTTTATATTAAAGGACAAAACGTTTTCGCGTGTCGGGTACTACTGAATGGTTGTTGACAGAATGGTGAGATTTTGGTATACATTCAACAGTCGGAACATTTGGATTATGTGCTTGTTTCTTCCTGCAGTGCTGTCCAATACCCAGACGCCGGACGAACAGGAACTGTTAAAGAAACTGTTTAACGATCAGGCATATGACAACAGTGTAAGACCGGTGTATAACTCGTCCAGGAATGTCGAGGTGACGTTTGGGTTCACTCTAATACAAATTATGGACATGGTAAGTCTTGAAATAGATGTATACGTGGTAATTATTATATGTACTACATGTATAATATATATATCGAAGAGAGGATTCTTGAGAGGTCACAACCTACGGTTTGTTGGAGCAATATATGACCCATTCTTGAACATGTTTCAATTTACGCATCTTATCGTAGCCTCTGCATCATGATATAATTTGTTAATCACATAGAACTGAATGTCGAATTAACCCTGTACTCGATATATACGATATATACGTCTATCTACGCCCCTTTAAACAGAGTAGACCCAAATTACACGACTCCTATAGGAGCCGTCTGGCCAGGGTCTGCTCTGTTTGCTAATGGAATAATGTAGATAGATCTGATTCTACAGTTTCTGTTGTGGCAACGAATTCGTATGTTAATGGGCCTTTTTAAATATTAACCCATTACCTGATAGGCTATTTTAGTCACATCCTCTTAGAATAAATCTACCGAAAAGGAGCATTAACTAGAGAAATGGATTTTTTTTAATTTTGTAGTTTGAAACCATTGTGATAAATAGAGCATTTGCTCCTATAGGAGCAAATGCTCTATTTATCACAATGGTGTCACAAAGTGGCTTTTACAGAGTCGTCAAAAGTCGTCAAAATGAGGGAATGGGTTAATCTAATAAATATTCTTGATGTCAAAATTTCTAAGATGATTGTTAAAGCAACAGTAACGCGTATGATATTGTGCATAGTTATTACTTAAGATACTCATCAACACCGAAAATATGTGGCTACATATATTTATGACACTTGCATTATAGTATAATTGGTTAAAATGTGTAGTTTTAAAGATGGAATATTTCCGTATACATGTACATAGTTCATCTTCAAACTAATACCGCCTTCTGATTAACATTTGCTCAAACTTGGAGCAGATGCGTTTGAGAAACTATTGACAAAGTTTCAAACAGTTTGGATCCTGATGAGACGCTGATGAGTTACTCGATATCTCATCAGGATTCAAGCTGTTTGCAAATGTTTGCCATGTCGTGGTGTTGTGGGATAAATATCGCTACTTTGTGTTTGTATCACAATGAAATGTAATTAGTTGGCTGCCGTGTATTTATGATCAGGATCGAAACGGTTTGCATAGCTACTCATGTAGTACCCATTGACAGCGAAGTAATTAATAACTCCTTGAATGCAGGAAAACAATGTATTGACACTTGTAAACAGTGTAGACCTGGGTTGGAGGACTCCTGGAGGAACCCTCTGGTCAGGGTCTGCACTGTTTGACATGCAGAATCCACTTACGAATTTAGAATTTTTATACTGAATGAACTCTATCATAAAACCATAAAACAGTGATGGGATATTCCACTCTGATACTTCAACATTGAAAGGGTTAAATCAATACCTAGGAGTCGAAATAGATCAGTATAAAACACATACATGTAAGTAAAAACTGTAACATAAATGAAGCATGGAAGATTCTACAATTGAAATAAAACGAGTAACCTGACCATTTACCCTTTCAACACTGAGTTGTCAAATGGACTATTCCAAAATTCAAACAGGTCCAGCTTACCGTGAACATTCGGCCTTTAAAGAAACGCGTTACATTACAAATGGTGCAGACCCTGATGAGAAGGGTCCTCTAGGAACCCTATTAAACCGGCCCACTGCTGTTTTAAGGGACATTAGTGCTCCTTTCCCGCACTGAAATGGTTAAATGGATCAAAATATTCATTATATAATCGAAACGCAATATATTTCAACAGTTTGATACGAACCCTTACCCTGATGTGAAAACATTATGTCTGCTGAAATTTTGACCTGGTGCAATTTCATTAAGCTTTTGAAAAACTATTGACAAACAGCCTGGATCCTGATGAGACGCCGGGTTACTCGTTCTCTCATCAGGATTCAAACTGTTTGCAAACGTTAGAAGCCCTTTCCTCCATAAATACGCCTTTCTACGACTCTGTAAAGGTCACTTTATGAAACCATTGTGATAAATAGAGCATTTGCTCCTATAGGAGCAAATGCTCTATTCATCACAATGGTTTCAAACTACAAAATTCTAAAATGTTTCTTTTCTCTAGTTAATGCTCCTTTTCGGTAGATTTATTCAAAGTGGTTTGATCTAAAAATAGCCTATGAGGGAAAGGGGTAAGATAATGATGTGTGTTGCCGGCTAGTTCTTGTATCTATTTTGTCCTTTCTATGCACTATATTTATTCAAAATTTCAAACCCTACTGAATATTCATGGACACAATAGCTATAATGACATATGGAATGTGAAACATTGTATTCAATTTAGAAAGTAAAAATTATCTTTCAAATTCCGCTGGCAAACAGAGCAGACCTGAATCAGACGGTTCCAATAAGCCGTCTGTTCTGGGTCTACTCTGTTTGCAAATGCTTATAAACACGTTTTATATGAAGGGAAGGGTTAAAAACAAAATGTAGTTTTTAAGACGGCCATGATCTCATTTTATAACGGTTTGAATTCAGATGAATCGACGTGTAATTTAGCGGCTTATTGGGGTTTAAACTGTTTAATACTATGATTATGTTGTTTTAACTTTTTTGGCGCCAAATTAAAAAGTGTCGTCTGCAATAATAATTTAATATTAAATATAATTCTCAACTAAATAATAAAGATATAGTAGTAAAACATTGATTTTTGAAACCTGTATGCTTGGGCTAAAATAATACAGCAAACAGTGCAGTCCCAGGTCAGATGCCGCCTTTTCAAGGCGGCATCTGACCTGGAACTGCACTGTTTTCAAAGGTGCCAACAGGCGACATTGGCACCGAAAGAGTTAAAACAACAACAGGAAAGAGACGGTGTATATTGAAACAGACGCCAATACGTGACAGATGCTACTACGTGGCAACGAACGAGTTAAAACTAATTAGTTGAATATCAAACATAAACCAATCTGGCACAACAATAAAGTATATCAGTAATTAGCAGATGTCATCATACATTCATCAATCACTTTACTTTGTTGATAGTAATCAGTCAGTATTGTATGACAAATATAGACGGATATGTTCATTTATATCAGTTGTAAGCTATCATCTGTTGAGAGGGTTAGAGGTTGTTTACGAAATATATATCATATATATGTACCTTAGAATGTAGTACATTAAAGAACCGTTTCGCTGCTAGATTTTGTCGTCTGCAAACGTTGTGATCTGTTATAATTTTCATTTTTATGTATTTTTCTTCATTCGTGTTTCAAAACATAAAATAACAGTAACAAAGAGTGTCGATTATGACGTCACTCGGAGTTTCATCTGGATATTAACCCATTTGCTCCCAGTAGATTCGTCCATCTTTATATATTGGATAAGTCCACTTTTCATCTAGAAGTGGTGCCTGGCCTAAATTTTCAATTTCGTTTTGTTTTATATTGAAATTCCTATCAGCAAACAGTGTAGACTCTGCTCAGACGCCGCATTATGTGGCGTCTGATCAGAGTCTACACTGTTTGCCTATGTCCCATATATGGGATCGTGGGAGCAAATGCGTTAACTATTTACATAGATAATCATAAATGCGATACTGGCAGCGAAATGGCCAGCAAAATTCAGACATAAATTACGAGTTGTTAGTCTAAAATTTCAATATTCAAATATTTCAAATATTTTTTTGTGTGGTAGAAATGTCGCCATCTAACGCGTTTATGTTCGTTCTAGGCTTTAACACTTCATTCAATGCATTTTACATAGTGTTTAACATTTCTCCCTCACTAACCGCATTTTCAGACGTCTCGATGCAGATGAGACGCCGTGAAATCCGTCGTTTCATTAGGTCCCGAGTTGTTTGATACTCGGTCAATAGTTTCTCAAAAGTGTCAACATATATACAAATGTCAACTATTCTAAACTCGATATTACATGCCTGGGCTACATCCGAATGCTTGACTTACCACGCGGTTGTTCCAATACTTCACCACCGTATTGAATTTCAAATTATAATCGACGATTCTATCGAAAGGTGTAACGATATACGAAATAAACCTATTGATAATTTTCCAAAACCATTTTGAAATTTGCAATGGATTGCATAAGAAGGGAAGCAAACCCAATATACAAATACGTACTATAGATAGCATGTAGTAGACCCCTCTAAACGCTACTACTCAATGAATACACAATAATGCCTTTAAAGATAGATGTCTCTTAAAGCAGGCGTCTGGTCGGGGAAAAGTCGGTGTCTGATCGGGGACTGCACTATTTGTAATGCTACATTTTAGCGACATTGGCGGTAAAAGGGTTAAGAATGTACTACTGCATGGATATTCGACCACTGATATTTTAAGATGACAGATTTACAAAGAACATTAAAGTTATAGCCTTTACAGAAACTTCAGAATCATATCAGTATTATCCCATAAACAAATAGTGGAAATCCTGTTCAGAGAATTCATACAGGAGCTGTCTGATTTGTGTCTTCCGGTCTCGAAGCAGGTGCCGTGTACAATTTTCCACGAAATCGGAATATATTGATATATTCGCTAAGACATGGCGGTTAAATGATGGGTTAACGTTGCAAAATAACAATTACCGATGCTTTATCCTACTGCAACCTATTGTTAGGGGAAAACAACGAATAGACCGGTAAACAATGGACAAATAACACTCTGAATTGACGTACAATGTCCCTAGTAATAGTCTTATCATAAATATCGATTATCACAGTACAATAGTAAAACTACAATACAATACCTTTTCTTACCCTTTTATTCCACGGATATTTGTGTTAGAAATTATGACATCATGAATATTAATTAGAGTATGTTTTATAATGGCATACGAACACATAACATTTTGACTAAAACAAAAACGGTAGAATTCGATATATATTATGCCATAAGCAAAGCAGAGCAGACCCTGATCCTATAGGATCCGTCTCTGATATGGGTTTACTCTGTTTGCAAATGCGTGGAAATTCGTATTAATCTCTGATTATATTTGTAACCAGTTTGGGCCCAGCTGTGATGCCGTGTAAATCACATCAGGATCCACACTGTTTAAAGCTGTGAATATTGTTCAAGAACGAATATGGAATAAAAATTAAAAAATGGAAAGTGTAGCTGACGACTCGTTCCGCAGACGACATTATGTGGAAGCGATAGGGTCAACATCTGTTGTAGCGTTTTATTTATGTGACGTCTTAGATGTGGCACACGGTTGTCATTGTTTTCACCGTCTTGTATACATTTGTAATGCTGTCTTTTTAGCAGTTCCCATTAAAGTTATAGTCGCTACTCACAACGTTATTAGAAATGTTTAAATGTGTTTATATGCTTAAACGAAATATACCACAAGAAAACCGATGGCACAAACTCTGAAGAAAACATATAATTCGAAAATCCCGGTGTCGAGCAAGTCATTTTCTTTTACAAGTTAAGAATTTCAGAAAATGTTGGGGGGAAAGAGTACTACATAAAACAAACAAGCAACCCTACTATGGGTCATGCAGCACAAATTGAGCATATTTTGCAGGATGGGACGATCCAGGGTCCATGCTTATAAAGCTTTTAGTTGAGTCTGAGTTTCGTTCTCAGGCTTTTGATTGGTCAGATTTGAGTTCTCAAGCTTTTGATTGGTCAGATTTGAGCCAAAGGCTCAAATCTGACCAATCAAAAACTTGAGAACGATCTCAGACTCAACTAAAAGTTTTATAAGCATGGACCCAGGTGTGGATTAGACTTTTGATCTCTTTATAGTTCTCTGCTTGGATTATGTCATTTAGAAGACCATTTCACACCTGATCAGCTTCAAAACTTTTTGCCGTGTGTTGAAACACTCACTGTTGAGATTTCAACTGTGTCGATACACCTGAAAGAAGTTGGCATACTGGCCCAGGTTAAAAATATTGACAGCCTGAAGAGAAATCGTTGAAAGTTATTTTCAGGGTCCTGTGTTGTAGTCTCCAGTTTCTCTATAAATATATGATGGCTTATGGAAATGCCATACAAAGGTGGCAAAAAGTGAAATTTGATCTAATAAAATATTCACACACAAGTGTTTTATTCTTCAAATCCAATAATTGACTGAGTCTGAACAGAAAATGTAGCTGTATAGCAACTTTCTTACATGTATCTATAACATGACACAATTTGTTTCGGAATTAGTGTATCTAATCTATTTTGTGATGGCATTAAAGATATATAATTTAGTTAATGCATGGATGCTATCATAATCGTTTCCTTGGAGTGTTGGAGATGAGTCTGAGATAATGTTAATACTATATGTTTACAGGTAATATCCGTCGTCTGTTTTAGACAAACAACTTTACGATTTGTACAAACGACTTTCTGATAGGTACACATTATAAGGTAACATTATTAAGGCACACAATATAAGGTAACATTATTAAGGCACATACCTATGAGTATGGGGATATTGGATTAAGATTAACCCTTACCACACAGGAACGCCTTTCAAAACATTTACAAACCGACAAGACCCAGATCAGACGCTTGTGGAAGAGTTGTCTTATCAGTGTCTGATCTGTTTCTTTATACAATATCTGATTCTACAATTTCTGGTATGACATGATATCATGCGTTCAAATGCCATTATAAAAGAATCAGCTAATTGTTATTCATGATCTCATGATACTTAAATGAATATTCATTCGCGAAGGGTTAAACTACAACCAAAAGCATTTGAAAGAATGGAAATCAGACGAGACTATGTTTTAAAGTGATGGTCTCTATAAACGCATATTGTCAATAACATCAGTTAATATGGTGTTGGTCATGTGTCAATTTGAACTTATAACCCTGTGACACAAACAAAGGCGTTTCGGCGATACTGATATTAACAAATTATTATCTGTCTCTATCGAATAATTACAAAACTAAGATGCTACCCGAATAAATACAAATACATCGGCGAATAACATCGGGGTCAGCGATATCAAACACATGGACGTTTTGTCGTTTTTTAGCGTTTATTCGATCAGTTTTCTTGCGGTTTACTTATTTCAGTTAACATGTATGAACAAATAATTTATATAATTTAAGGCATTTCCTAAAACTGTCACTTTAACCCTTCTCTTGCTGAATTCTAAAATACATTTCTCCTTCTTTACCCATGCCCTGTTGTATAATTATATATATCTTCACTGTGAACAAGAATTTCGCTGTGCAATCACTGCTGTGGAGTGCACTAGTTGCAAAATCAACTTGTAAATAGTGCAGATCCTGATGAGACAGCTCCTGCAGGAGTTGTCTCAACTGGGTCTTCACTACTTACAGGTATGTATATTGACGTGAATAACAAGCGAAGGGTTAATGCAACTGAAACATCTCATCTCTAGACTTCGACAGTCACCACGGTTAACCTTAAATAGGCTATTGATTAAATCTTAGCTTATTTATCGTAGTGTCGTCTGATAAATGTGTCGTCTGTCTCATTTCGAAACGATATTCAAATTCCCGACACAAATGATCAAACCGATCAAACGGTATAAACGTTGGTGTTCCGCCTCAGCAGTTTGCGTCGTATCTGATAGTTTACCAATGTGATCAATAAACTCTTAGAGACAAGCAAAAGGTTCACCAATCGTGAATATGTGATTTCCTTCACCCTTACAATGCTAAACTTTCAAATGGAGTATTCCAAATTTCAAACGGTAAACATTTAGGAATTTTCTAAAGAAAAGTACACCATGACAAACAGTGCATGCCCTGATTAGAGGGCTCTTCTAGGAGCCCACTCATTTAGGTCTACACTATTTGCAAAGGACATGTAGTTTTAGTGACCCGTTTCCCGCATTATAAGGGTAAAGTTTGCAAACATTTTGAAAACAAATGAGAAGTCTAGTAATGCGGCGCGTCTTATTAGGATCAGAATTATTTTGGCTGTGATACTGTTGTCTGATAGAAAAGGGGCGATGCTTAACTTTTTGCACGCTAAGTAATTTTTCCTCTTCAACAATTGTCGCCTGCTTCAATTCTTAAAATAAACTTTCTCTCATTTCTTTACAAAAATATGATCAAGGTGACAGACAGTTTGGATCCTGATGAGACGCCGCATTATGCGGCGTCTCATCTGGATCCAAACTGTTTGCATAGGTAATCACAGTTTCGCCGCTAGCGTGCAAAGAGTTAAGTATTGGAAAGCGCAGCAGAAACTCTATTTTACAGACCACAATACTTGGTAGTGTAGGGTTAAAAAGACAGAGCTGGCCGTGGTCATTGTCTACGCCCTCAGCTCATTCCTTCTGTATAAACGCAAGGACATTTCATAGGACATAGGGTTTGCCTTATTGAACCGAAGACGAGCTCCTCTTAAATACCTCCCATGGGAAACACAATATTTGGAAAATAAATCCGCAGAATAAATGCAACGACTCAGCAGAGCGGTGTTGCATGTAATGACCCTTTCGGTGGCAAATAAATTTCATCTGTTAACATTATTATCTGTTTCAGGTTCAAAGTGACAAAATTTCCTTATTTTCTTTTCATAATATATAATAACCAGTGTCAAACAGTGTAAGGCCTAAGGGGATATCTAGTTACTTGGCGTCTCCTCTGGATAGAAACAGCTTGCAACAGTTATCACAGATTCGGCCTATTAAGTCTGTAAGTTAACGTCTTCAGCGCTAAATGTTATGAGTTGAATAGTCTATCCGTGTTTAAAGAGTTCATTCAGTATGCCATGCTTAAACGTGGTAGATGATTATGAATAACAAACAGTGTGGATTTTGATCAGATAAGTCCTCTGATCTGGGTATACACTATTTGCAAATACGGTAAAACCTCTCTATAACGGCCACTAAATTGTGTTAATTGGTTGGTATTAAGGGCAGGTGACTGCTTAAAGCAAGGTAAAAGTAAAACAGAACGCTCCTACAGGAGCGTTCTGTTTTACTTTCACCTTGCTTTAAGCAGCTACCTGCCTATAACACAATACTTAATGTATTTTAGTGGCAGTTATAGAGAGGTTCTACTATAACAGTGCATGCGTGTTGAACATTCGAAAGGTTTAGAGAGTTGCGATGGTATGATCTGAATTCTTCCACGGCCACGAGCTATCGTCTACAAAATGTATCGCCGGCTAAATGGCTATTGTTAAATGTTCTTCTTGTTTCCTTCAGAAAACATTAACACTGTAAGAGAAGTTTGAATTCTGTTGAGACACCGAGGTAGTAATCGGCGTCTTATCTTTACCAAACTGGTTGCATGGTAATCGCAGATACGTTATTTGCAGGGAATTAGTTAAAATAATCTTGTTTTCGAAGTGAATGTATATTTCGGAAACAAGTTTGGATAGATACATTTCTCGTTGACATGGGCAAATGTTTGATAACCTTTGCAAACGGTATGTTCCAGATGAAATCTTAATCAGTCCAGCGTGTTACCATGTCCTAAACTGGCTGATACTGTGATTATAATAGATAGTGGGAGTTTAAGCAAGCAAGACATGCTGAAGATGTAATGTTATTACGTGGTAACATTGAGTTAATGCTAATGACGCAGATAATATATATATAAACCAACATGGCGCAGCAGTAAAGTAGATCTAGCATTAGCAGATATCGTAACAACTTAACCCTTCGCTTGCTATTCGCGTCAATATACCTATCTGTAAATAGTGAAGACCCAGATGAGACAGCTCCTGCAGGAGCTGTCTCATCAGGGTCTGCACTATTTACAAGTTGATTGTGCAACCAGTGCACTCCACAGCAGTGATTTGCACAGCGAAATACTTGTACACAGTGAAGATATATGTAATTATACAACAGGGCATGGTTAAAGAAGGAGACATGTATTTTAAAATTCAGCAAGCGAAGGGTTAGTAATTTAACTGGTTGATAGGAAACCGTCAATATACGGGTAACCTCGTTAACTCGTTTTTTCAGTAAAGAAGAATTGAGAACTTTCAGGGATGTGGCAGTTTAATGCAGGGTGAAGTCACACACAAAGCTCCTCTAGGAGTTTTCTGCATGGCTTTCACCCTGTATTAAGCAGTCACCTACCTCAAAGGCCAGTAATTATACTTGTTATCGAGATATTACTGTATTGAAAATATGACAACAACAGATACATTGTATGCCGTTTCCAGATGATATTTCATTTGTAATTAACGATCAGCGAAATAGGAGGTTAGTAGCTGTTTATGACATTAATGCATTACATATGTATAATGTCAGATAGCAATAACGATCTGTTAATCGTATATTGCAGATTTTAAACTGCTTCTTGGAAACATCTGTTGGTGATAGAAGAGTCATTTGACGTACTTGTAATCTCAGATATGATGCATAAATTAAAACATTTTCATGAATAAATTTCTCCACCAAACCCTTTGTTGTGACCACTCTAAAGGGTGATCACAACATAGGGTTTGTTGCTCTGAATCCGTTTTAGTTTCTAGCCCATAATGCATTACAGTAAAATCTCGATTTTTCGAATTATCTTTATAGAAGAGTTGAGACCCTTTTAGGAAGATGATTGCTTAATGCATGGTGGAAGGCATGCAGAAAGCAGCCACCTGTCTTAAAGACCGGTAATAATACGTATTTTAGTATTTGAATAATCGAGATTTTGCTGTATATCTATCTCGATAACCAGTAAAACCTCTCAAAAGCGACCCTCAAAAGAGTTCTAATTCTGGTTTTTAAGACAGGTGGTACATGTTGTACATGTAGCATAATGCAGAACTTAAGTTATACGGAAATCTTCCATAGAAAGCTCCTGCATGAACCAACTACCTGTGTTTATAGACGGTCATGTTGATTCATTTAGATGTTTCATTAGAGGGGTCGTGTTATATATGATAGTGAAGTAGATTCCTTACTGCCACATTGGCTGTATCCACACGCCTGGCACATAACGCGATTGTTCCGAGACTCCACCGTGTTGCATCACAGCTTTTTTAAAGGTGTTTCTATAGTCGCAATAAACTTAATGGCATTAATTCAAAATGATTTTGAAAATTACAACTAGTTGCGCAAAGAGTAAATTAAACCCAAACAATAACAAAACATACGATTACGGATGACACACATAAATGTCCCAATAATATGTTTAGCATTAGAAACAGGTTTGGTCCAGTTTTTGACACTTTGATTGCGTTTGAATAGATAAACTGAGTAAACTGAGGCCCAGATAAATTAAAACATTTTCCAGAAAAAAATCTTTATTTCTCCACCTAACCCTATGTAGTAATGACTCTTTAGAATCATCTCTCGAAGAGAGGATTCGGGAGTGGTCACAACGTAGGGTTTGGTGGAGAGAGGGCGAGTTTTTCATTTGAGTATATACACTTTTTGTGTGGTGTGCGGTGCTCTAGTGGTAACGCGTTTGACTACCAATCCGGAGGTCCGGGGTTAAAATCCCGGTCACTCTCGGAAATTTCAGAGACGCTTTTCTGTGTCTCCTACCCGCACTTCCTCTCAACCCAGGGGTTACATGTAAATGGATTCCTGTGAGGGTCACACACCGGTACTGCGGCTACATAATTGCGCCATATGTTAGCAGTGCTCAATATTGTAGGCGAATGGCTCAATAACAAGGCGACAAGTACAGTCGGCTGAGCGGTCCTTCGGACTGAAAGTAGACTATAACTAGGTACTTTACTTTATCTGTTGCTGTAGTATAATTCGAAAATTGAAATTGTAGCCGGTGAAAAACATGATGTGTTCAGCAGTCTAATCTTTGATATCATTTTGATTAAACCATTTCGGGAAGATGTGACATGAACCTTTGCAGTTCTCGTACTATCGTACTGATATGTGTGTGTGTGAACGTGCGTGAGTGCATGTATGTGCGTGTGTGCGGGGGGTCAAACTAATTTTGAACTAATGAAGGTTATTAATATTACATACATCAAAATTGAATTTAGAAGAAATAAAACACATTTATAAATTTGTTTCCGTCCATTTACACAACATATTCATGGTTACAAATCTAGTTTCCAAGGGCTATCGAAACCTTTTATGTATGTTTGTCACGTAGTGTTTCTTTGAATGTCTTAATAATGCGATATGGACGGTGCCATGTTTACTGTTTTAAACGCAGAGTATGAAGTATATTATTTCTTCACACCAATATTATGAACAAGGGGGCGACTCGATAATGATTATACAAGATCAATCAATGAAAGAAGATGTATAAACGGTAAAAACATGCCGTAACTACTATAGTCTTGAATTTGGGCCATATACAAAATGCGCATGTTCAAGCAAGTATTCATGAATACTGCTACTAGATGACTGATATGCATGTGTATGTCAGTATCGATTCGTCTTCTCTTCTTTATTACTGTTGTAGTGATGAGCCTTTATCCCCCACAGTGCGGGACACGGGTCACTAATGTCCTCTGCAAACAGTGCAGACCCAGATGAGAACGCTCATAGAGGAGCCCTATCATCAGGATCTGCACTGTTTATAATGTTACACGTTGCCTTAAGAAAAATCTCTAAATATTGACCATAAGCTTGACCTGATTCAGTTTTGGAATAGTCCATTTGAAAATTCAGCATTGTAAGGGTTAAGTGTGAAACACGTTTTTAACCCTTGTCCTGCTTTAATAAATATGTCCCCTCAAGTTGGATCTTTTTGGTGACTTTCAATTCAATCAAGCTTTTGAGAAACTATTGACCGGGTATCAAACATCTTTGACACTGGAGTGAGGCAAGGTTCAAGAATGTAAGTTATCTATTGATGATTGAGATCCAACTCTCTCACGGACAATGTGACATCTGACGAATGAGCAAATGACGATGATGGCGTCAAGCTATGCGTGGTTATTATTTTGTCTAGTCACAATGCTTCACTAGTGACGTAATAAAGGGGGTGCAGATAAACGTAGGTTTGTTAAGTTACTTTCGGTAGTAGGTTAATTAGGTTAGGAGGCGTTTCTAAGGTATAATGATTCTATAACCATGGAACTATTTTAATTTTCTGTAAATATGCATAACAGAAAATTCCCTAATAGAATTATAAAAAAAAGAGAAAAGAAAACCAGATTTTTTTTATATATATATATATAAAAATGATATACATGTGTAACACCCCTTCCCCCCCCCCCCCCCCCCGGCCCGCCTCCACGCGGATAACATTTTCCATGTAAAAATTTCAAAGTCCCATAACTCTGCAGAAAATCATCAATCCGGAACAGGAATAAGATATGCACAACTAAACATAGTGCTAATAAATCCTAGAAAGTTTCACGAAAATCTGAACAAAGGGTTTTAAGAAACTGTGCGGACAAAAAATGCAACCTCAAAATTTCAAAGTCCCATAACTCGGCAGAAAATCATTGAACCGGAACAGGAATAAGATATGCACATCTAGGCATAGTGCTAAACAATCCTATGAAGCTTCGTGAAAGTCTGATCAAAGGTTTTGGAGAAACCGCGCGGACAAAAGTTTCCATGTAACAAAACGATATGCACAACTAGGCATGGTGCTGGTTTATCCCCAGAACACTTGGGGATACATAAAATACAAATAAAAGAAAAGAAAAAAAAAGAAACAAATTTGGCAATTTGTGGATTCAAACCCACGCCGGATCATACAAACGTTAATCTAAAACACAAAAATGTCTTCGAGACCTATTGCGCTGTTGGGGTTACGGCGATAATGGCTGCTAAATTATCAATTTTATTAACTTAATCAACCCATCGTTGGGGAAACGCCTTTTAATAAAAATCAAGACAGGAAGCAAACATCGATGGATAAATAGTAGATGTTTTCTATTTACTCGCTTGAAAATTTGATTGAGAAGCTCTTCAAAGATCAGGAATTATCATAGACTTAATAGTCTGCTCCATCGATTAATGAGTAGGCCTATCTAAACATAGAAACTGAGACGGCCGTAACTCGTTTTGTTCAGAGGCGTGCGGGAGAAAAATAATCATGTCTATTTGTATAAACATATCGACATTCTTGATTCAAATGATCTTATTTTTCAAATTCAACCACGTTGTCGCCTCTTGTAATGTAAGTATCGAACCTATTTTCCTTCGCGGTAGCTCATTTACGTCTAAATGGTAATGAAAAGGGAGCTCCGTTGATCGAAATAACACAAAATGCAAATTAATTCATTGTAATCAAGATTGTAATATTTTATGAGTCTATTAAAAATGATAAAACTTAATTGACTGCATAAAAGGTTAGTGCCGTAGATGGGACGCCTTTATCCGACTCGGAGAGAAAACAGTTGAGGATCGGCAAGCCTCGTTTCAACGTTTTCCCCCAACGTCGGATAAAGGCGTCCCATCTACGGCACTAACCTATTATTCTCTATTTCCTTTTATATATCTGTTGCTTTTGTTTTTTCTTCAAATAACGTGATTTCCATGGGGAACATTTGTGAGGAACTCGATTTCGGTTCAATAAGGTAAAATCTATGTCCTATGCAATGCCTTTGCCTTTATGTACACGTAGTGAGCTGAGAGCGTAGAAAATGCCTACAACCAGCCCTGTAATCATCTGTTTTTTACCGATAGCTGTCAAGTTTTGTCGTCTGCAAATTCTGTCGTCTGTTGTAATTTTCACTGCTTAATATTCAGCATATTTCTTTCAAAAATATAGTCACAGTAACAAGCAGTTCAGATACTGGTGGGGATATATTTATTTAATCAATATATTATTTACCATACATGTATATACACTACCACAATATTTCAATTAATATCTGAATAATCAGTTCAAAGATAATACTCCGATGGGAACCCTGACGGACAAACGGATGGAGGAGCAGACTGGCGGACAACGTTAAAACAACAATTACAACCACATGCCACATCTAGGATGTCCCATAAATACGACTGCAACGACAGATGTTTAAGATAAAATATTATGTGGAGGATATCGCTTTGAGCTGAAATAATCAATAGCTATGTTATTATATAATAAGACATATTTCGTTGGACATAAGCAGTTTATTCAATGCATTGTTTCTTTAATATTCCATATGTTTTGTCTCTGTAGAAAGAGACGTACTAGGATACAGCAATGGTGATTTTTCTTTAGAAGTTATTGTAATCCATTATAACCAGTATTTCTTGGTGAAAATGAAATATATACAGTAACACTCCGCTAGAGCGACCACCTGAAACAGGTATAATTCTGAGTGTTAGATGTAGGTTGCAGCTTAATGCAGGACAAAAGTAATGCAGAAAGCTCCTAGAGGAGCTTTCTGCATTACTTTTGTCCTGCATTAAGCAACCACCGGCTTATTAAGACAGCCATGTTTATTCATTAAGTGGTCGCATTAGAGTGATTCCACTGTATACAGTAGAGTCTTACTTAGGCGTCCACATGATTCAATAACATAGGAGACTGTAAAAGCAGGTGATTGCTTGATGCAGGGCCAAAAAGGTGCAGTGCCAAAAAGCAATGGTTGCATAATGCAGGGCCAAAAAGAAGGTGTTGCATAATGCAGGGCCAAAAAGAAGGTGTTGCATAATGCAGGGCCAAAGCTCATATTGGAGCTGACTGTATCATTTCGTCCTGCATTAACCCTTTACGCAATAAATATTCACGTAAGAAATAATGATATCATGAATTAAACTACGTCAGAGTAAATCATTTGAATTAGATTAAATGTTATGATAGAACATGATTATTGGGCACAGAAGTCGTTGGCCATGACAGAAAGTGTAGACCCATATTGATATTGTATCATAAGCAAACAAGCAGACCATGATCAGTCGGCTCCTATAGGAGCTGTCCGATCTGGGTCTTCTCTGTTTGTAAATACATGCTACAGCCAGTTTTAAAAAAAATCCTAAATTAGACCTCTTTCGAGTGGTCTTATTTGAGAGACTTTACTGAAATAATTTGTATAATTCTAACTTGACTTATTACAATAATTGTTTTGCTATCTTTGGAAAATAAATTGTGAAACAAACAGTTGAAACTAGACACAAATGGGCTAGAATTAGTGTATTTGGCATCTAATGGTGTATTAAGCACACTTTCAAAGTGATTGGATAATGACGCAGGGGATCTTGCATAAGCATCATTGTATTTGATTTATCATTATAAATTTAAGGCAGGATTATTTAAGACAGTGTAGTAGAAACTACTTAATTACAACCATAAGCGATTGTTACATTCTATTCATAATATGTATAGAGCATAATAGGTTAGTGTCGTAGATCGGACGCCTTTATCAAACGAGGGGAGAAACGTTGAGGCAAGGCTTGCCGAGCCTCGACTGTTTTCTCCGGTTTTTACCATATTGACCCGAAATCAAGTTCCTCACACATATTCCCCACGGAAATCTTGTTATTTGAACAAAAACAAACAAGTAAAGATATATAAAAGTTAGTAATGTATTGTTGCATTTATTAAGTTTGTTTAGTATGATTGTAATAAAGGTGACTCTTCTCAGCCTAGACTTATCGTTTACTACATATGTGGTCTACTACTATTTTGTTGCTTGTTTTCCTTGTTTTCAAATTTCCTTCCATGTCGGCAGATGCCACATGAAAATTATGAAACATAATTACAGTAACAAACAGTGGTGGTGCGATGGTCTAGGAGTAAATGTACAGTAGGCTAAATGGTCATTCAGACTAGGTACTTTTGTTACGAAGAGTTTGGGTTCTGATAAGCTGCCGAGTTTGCATTGGTGATCACAAATCCCCCATCGTTCAGTTGTGATGCATGTATCTGATAAACATGGGGCTATCACTGACATTATAGCCATCTACTAAATGAGTACTCATGAAAGAAATGATGACATCGTGGATATTAATTGGCATATAAACACATAAACTTTTTGCCAGGGCAGAAACTGTAGAATCAGATCTATATTATTCCATAAGTAAACAGAGCAGACACTGATCAGTCGGATCTTATTGGAGCTATTTGATCTGGGTTTACTCTGTTTGCAAATGCACATTTATAGAGTGAAAGGATAACCATTCTAAATATTTAGGGTCCAGATAAGACGTCACAAACCTCGGCGTCTCTTCAATACCCAAATGATTTGATGTCGTGAATATACGTTTCAAACAAAGTGGAAAAGCAAAAACTGAAGAATGTTCAACAGGAAAAAACAGAAGGAAAGAACAAATATGAAAACGAAATAGTTAACACTGTGCTTTTGTTAAAGGAACTGATACATAAATGTGACTAGTGATGAAAATGAACTAGCAGTATATGTTTGGAAATTCTCGACTCAAAATACCTATGTTTATATTGTGAAGAGACACACTCCTTTCCAAATTGTATTGTGTAGTCGTACATAGTTCAGAACCAAGTCAGCTGCTATTTGTTTCTTACTAATTGTTGTATCTAAAATATATCAAGTGACTACGAGCACAGTCAAAGGTTATTGAAACGGTATGAAATAATTATTTTGCCAGTGACCTAGAGAAAATGATTTGTGAAGCCAGCAGTTTAGTCCTTGATCAGCGGTTTCCTCCAGGACTCGGCTAATATTCGTCTACAATGTTGGACTACAGTAAAAACGTCTAATGCGAACCACCAAAAACAGGTCAAATACTGGGTCGTAGAAGCACGTGTGATAGTTTAATGCTCATAGAGGAGCTGGCTGCATTACTGTTGCCTAACATTAAACAACCACCTGCTTTAGATGACGCCAATATCTATTCATTGAGTGGGCACTATAGAGGGGTTCAATTGTATGATGCTTTATAGTGCGTATACAAGGCACTTTAAACAAATGCAGGCGAGAAGGAATGATATGTGTCATAGTATCTCCGCTATATGTACTACTGCGGATTCTAACCCGAGAGACACCCTTTGACCTTTACCGAAAGAATTGACCCAGATTAGACAACCCATACAGACGCGGTCTAATCGAGGTCAAGTTGTTTTGAATATCTCTTACAAATGATGAATTGATAATAAACATTTTTGTTGTATATGTTTAACCCTTCGCTTGCTAATCGCGTTAATATACCTACCTGTAAATAGTGAAGACCCAGATGAGACAGCTCCTGCAGGAGCTGTCTCATCAGGGTCTGCACTATTTACAAATTGATTGTGCAACCAGTGCACCCCACAGCGCAATACTTGTACACAGTGAATATATATGTAATTATACAACAGGGCATGGGTAAAGAAGGATAAATGTATTTTAAAATTCAGCAAGCGAAGGGTTAATATATTAATACAAATATCAAACTATGTAATATTCATAGAGGGCATGTGTGGAGTATTGTATGTATATTCGTCAGAAAAGGGTTTAAATGAGCGCTAGAATTAAATGACAGTTGAAACATCACTATTGTTTATTTCTTTTGCAGGATGAGAAGAATCAGCTTCTTGTAACAAACGTTTGGCTCGAAATGGTAAGTATGCTATTTTTGTGTTTGGTTTTAGTAATGATTCGTTTAGAAGATTTGCATTTTGTAATCCAAATAAGAAGCTCATAGCACTATTTTGACACTCAAATAGTATGTTTATACAAAACAATATAATGTAGGTTTTTCCTTAGAAAACAGTAAGAGGGCATTAAGTATCAGTATTGTATTGTACTAAACATTATGTGCATCATTAAGGTCACAACATAGTGTTTTTTGTGGCAACATACTCTCATAAGAAAAGTATTGATGCGAAGCATCAAAGGTCGCCCATTACTGAATTAAGAAATAATAAATTCATACCAATGTTTTATCGTGCAATTGAACACTGGTAGGAGTTGAGATGAGTAGTAATTAAATCACGAGGCCGATAGGCCGAGTGATTTAATTATAAGCATCTCAACGACTACCCTTGATCGATTGCACGATAAAACACTGGTATAATTTCTTCTTTTTTTTCGATTCTAACACTTCAATTTAACTATAATTTGCACCGCCACAACAGCACTACTTTTCTTGACCTACGAATTTTTATTATTATTATTATACCACATTTATATAGCGCTCTTTTGACACAGGATGTGTGCGTTCAAAAGCGCTTCACATGATTAAATTGCATGTACAGAATTGAATATATATAATGCGTATAGAATATTTAAAACAAATGAAATTTAAGATAGAGATATCAATAAAACTATCAAAAATTGAATTAATTTAAGAATTATAGATAAAAACAAAATCATCCTTTTCTGTACATTTTTTGTCCGCAATTCAAGGGAAACATAGTGACTACCGGTATATTGTGTCCGCCCACTTGTGTCACCAATCTCAAATGAAACATTATATGTACAGTGTCAGTACATCATACAGTTACGACCCAGAAACATCTGGATCGGGTTTATGTATGACATACAACACTATACATAAGATATTGCCTTACATATGTAGGACAATGGGTTAACAGAATAGGTCAATTTTGTAGCTAATGCATATAAACAAATACAATGCAATTACAACAATTACAAACAAACCACCAATATATACACCCCGTATGCAAAATTGGCAAAGGAATATCGTAATATCAATCCAACCGACACTGAACGAGACAAACAATGCCGTGCCAAGCCGCGACCCAGGCGGTTTCAAAGAGATTGGGCTATCCCTACCATCAAGATCCACCACCCAGCACAAAGCGACACACACACACACATCAAGTGCCTACGAACAGTGCCCATCCAAACAACTGACAGGATACCCCTCTGACCAATAATTTGCAAGTGACAGAATTCTCGAGATGGGAGGGATTCGAAAATGTCCCGTGGCCGAGGCAACAGTGATCATGATTGATAATTTAGCTACATTCTCTTAAATTCCTTAATAATTTCCTAGTAAAATATGCTAAAGAAACGCGTTTCTCAGACATCAACTGACACTAAATGAGACACACAATGCTGTCCCCAGCCGCAATCCGAGTGGTTTCAAAAGAGATTAATAGAATCAAGCATGGGTTTTGTTAAAGACGGGGATTTCTATACCCGAGGTTGGTCTGTTCCAGTCGGAAACGAGCTTTAGCGAGTTTCCGATAGGAACAGACCAACCGAGGGTATAGAACCCCCCGGCTTTAACAAATCCCATGCTTGATTTTTTTTTCTCGCTGAAATACGCCCTAAAACCAAGAAAATTAACGAATTTTGTGAAGTACTACTTTACATTGCGTAATACGACTTCCATATCTAATAGCAACAGACCGCAGCATAACTTTAGGCGTGACACCAAATTCTTGCATAAAACGTGCTGTTGTAGTCCCGCTAGACCATGTATTAACAAGGCGATTCTCGTGCTCACGCGCTGTTGTTGACCGGTTTTAATTATACCTATTACGGGCCTAAGGTAAACAATGGACGCGAATGTTACAGCGTTTTGGCCTAAGCTAGGTGAACGCCGGGGTGTGAATATTTCCAGGAGCACCGACAATGAACTGTTTTTAGTGATAGACATATTGAATGAAATTCCGTGTAAACGGTATTTGATACAATCATGAATTGACGTCGAAAAGAAAACAGTGGCCCGGAAACAGCATAAATCGACGAAGTGTCAAAGAAGTGTATAGTTTTGCTGCCGTTGATTTGCTTGTATTTTGAAGAATTAAATTGATGCAGGAGAACAGAAAATTGGTTTATGCAAGAATAGCGTTAATACACGTTTGTTTTCGGGCAATAACATCTGCAGTGTCCCTCGGGAATGTTGCCCTTCGGGCTCGGGCCAACAACAGTCCCTCGGGACACTGCAGATGTTATTGCCCGAAAAAACGTGTATTAACCCTCTAATGACGTCATTTGTTATGACAACCACAAACGTTACGTTTTGGCGTAAATATAAAAGACTGAGTGACTACAAAACAATGTATTCGGTTAATTAAATAGGCTTTTAAAGTGTTTATATGATAAATAGAATTTCATATTCGTGCTAATTACTTATATTAATTTCAATTCATAAGGTTGTTGCCTATAGAAATGTTGGTATAATTCTGTAAGAAGTCCTTACCTTGTATTGATTTTACCCAATCGCGCGTATGAATACACTAGCCACGGGGTGTTCCAGATAAGGATTTCTAGTACGGCTATTTTTAGTAACTCAGCTTATCTAGCACGACTTAGAACCGAGAATAATAGAATCAAGCATGGGTTTTGTTAAAGACGGGGGTTTCTATACCCGAGGTTGGTCTGTTCCAGTCGGAAACGAGCTTTAGCGAGTTTCCGATAGGAACAGACCAACCGAGGGTATAGAACCCCCCGGCTTTAACAAATCCCATTCTTGATTATTTGTCTCGCTGAAATACGCCCTAAAACCAAGAAAATTAACGAATTTGTGAAGTACTACTTTACATTGCGTAATACGACTTCCATATCTAATAGCAACAGACCGCAGCATTACTTTAGGCGTGACACCAAATTCTTCCATAAAACGTGCTGTTGTAGTCCCGCTATACCATGTATTAACAAGGCGATTCTCGTGCTCACGCGCTGTCGTTGACCGGTTATAATTATACCTATTACGGGCCTAAGGTAAACAATGGACGCGAATGCTACAGCGTTTTGGCCTAAGCTAGGTGAACGCCGGGGTGTGAGTATTTCCAGGAGCACCGACAATGAACTGTTTTTAGTGATAGACATATTGAATGAAATTCCGTGTAAACGGTATTTGATACAATCATGAATTGACGTCGAAAAGAAAACAGTGGCCCGGAAACAGCATAAATCGCCGAAGTGTCAAAGAAGTGTATAGTTTTGCTGCCGTTGTTTTGCTTGTATTTTGAAGAATTAAATTGATGCAGGAGAACAGAAAATTGGTTTTATGCAAGAATAGCGTTAATACACGTTTGTTTTCGGGCAATAACATATGTAGTGTCCCTCGGGAATGTTGTTGCCCTCGCCGTTCGGGCTCGGGCCAACAACAGTCCCTCGGGACACTGCAGATGTTATTGCCCGAAAAAACGTGTATTAACCCTCTAATGACGTCATTTGTTATGACAACCACAAACGTTACGTTTTGGCGTAAATATAAATGACTGAGTGACTACAAAACAACGTCTTCGGTTAATTAAATAGGCTTTTAAAGTGTTTATATGATAAATAGAATTTCATATTCGTGCTAATTACTTATATTAATTTCAATTCATAAGGTTGTTGCCTATAGAAATGTTGGTATAATTCTGTAAGAAGTCCTTCCCTTGTATTGATTTTACCCAATCGCGCGTATGAATACACTAGTCACGGGGTGTTCCAGATAAGGATTTCTAGTACGGCTATTTTTAGTAACTCAGCTTATCTAGCACGACTGAGAAGCGAGAAATATATTTCTGTATCTCATGTTAATATGTAGGTTATATGAATTTTCCTGGAAGAGCAGAAAGGACTCCGACACTACCTGTTTAACGGAGGTCACTCCGTAAGAAAGAAATATTTTAATTTAATTTAAATTGCTATTGTAACCATGTTACTTGCAAAATATTGAAATACATCTATCTATCTATCTATCTATCTATCTATCTATCTATCTATCTATCTATCTATCTATCTATCTATCTATCTATCTATCTATCTATCTATCTATCTATCGATCGATCGATCTATCTATCTATCTATCGATCGATCTATCTATCTATCTATATATATCTATATATATCTGTCTATCAATCTATCTATCTATCTATCTATCTATCTATCTATCTATCTATCTATCTATCTATCTATCTATCTATCTATCTATCTATCTATATATCTATCTATCTATCTATCTATATCATTTTGCTTAACCATTTCTCCCATTTAAACGTGATTTCACGCATTGAAAATGGAGTAGACGCAGACCAGACAGCTCCTACAGGAGCCAAACATCTGATCAAGGTCAAATATCTTCTCTAGTCACCTATGCAATTATAATAGGCTCGACTCTAGTTTCTATCAATACCAAAATAATTCTGTCATTAAAACAATAGCAGCTAATAGCTGTTCATAGTGTCATTATTTCTTACGTGAATATGTCACAGGAAAAGGGTTAATACAATCAACCCATAAGCACAAGCCAGTCTGTTTAGAAGAAACGAGCCCCAGAGGAGTACCTTCAGTACTTTGATTTCTGTTCTATTTTAAGATTACGTTCGACCAATTATTAACGTACCATTCGCTTTGGTCATTTAACGCAGCAAGTCAATTTATCAAGGACAATCCGATCACAATTTGGAAAAAAAACACAATGCACGAATTTTTCAATAACAAATGACATTGTTTCTTTCTGTTTCGAAATTGTAAAGCATGTTTTGTTGTTACGGAGTCACTCCGAGTGATCTACGTGTGATCGAAATTTTTGGTTCTCCTAGCCGGTTTCAAGTCGATAATAAAGGGGGCAGTACACACTAAACTGGACTAAACTGTCCGACCGACACTCCGATCAGACGGTGAATTGCCTTCCTTCTCTTATCTCAAAGACCTGCAAAAGAATACATACTTTTTCACAGACATCTGTCTCAAATCAATAAAATAATCACACTTCACTAGCACAGAAACTCCCTTTTTAGCCTAGTTTAGTCCTTTCCAATCATTTGTGTTGACCGCGAAAACACATGACAAAAACTCGCAAAATATGTCCTCTTCTGCCTTGCGTATTCCGATAACGCGCACTTTTGGTCGCGTACTGTGTATGTGTCTTGCAACTTTATTCTATGCACGTCTTTCAGAGAAACTAAAAATATACAGGTTACCATCTACTTTTTTGTCACTTACTCTAGTTTTTACACACTGCCTTTTCAATGTTTTTTCAGACAGCAGAGCTAGAAATGTTAGTATCGAATTTAACTTTCATTTCTCTTCAGTAACATGGAAAATGTCATGACCTCTGGACTCAATCATTTGAAAACATGCATTTCTGTAAGATTTCGGTGTAAAAAGTACTAGAAAATATGCTACTGTCCTTTAATAATCACAGATAGTTCACATTTGCTGGAATATTAAGAATTATATTTAATTGGCACGATTTCGTGTACTGCCTCCTTAAACTGAAACATTTATTTATGCACCGTAATTTGTAGGATTTATACTCTTAAGTGGGCCAAACTTTGAAAAGCAAATATACGAAATTTAATTCTTAAAACTAGCTTTAAATCGGCATTAAACCAAAAATAATACATCGGAATGTGCATTTATTGAAATATTTTCACAAACACTTGCAATCTCCTTGCAGAGTTGTCGTTCGATACTCTTACATAATCTTGGCAAATCCAATGGTTTGTGTTTTATGGTTATCTGAGACGATAGTTTAAATTAAAAAGCCTGAATCAAGAACAAATAGTTTTTATTTTATCATAAAACTGGCAATACGGTTTAATTTCAGAGAATATTTGATGGTCTATTTTCATGCCACTTTACGCTTGGATTTTCGCACAAATGTAAACAGACAAAATGGAATGGTGTCTGCTCAATTTTTCGAAAACTTAGTCTGCAAACTGTAGATTCCGAACTGCTCATAAGGGCACTAAAATTCTGATATAACCCAAAAGGGCACACAAGTTATTGTGAAAGACCTTGCCTTTTGATTTTCTTCCGTTGAACTGTCAACGATTAACATTTTACTTTGTTTTGTACGAGAGTTAGCTCCGCTATTTCGAACACAATGACATCATGTGATTTCGGACTACTTTCTGAGTCAACGACAGATGTATATGTAATGTAACCGGGTGTAAGAGAGTGAAACACTTGTGGCAAGACTATTGTACCCGAAATTCGAAAGGATCGGCTATTTAGTATCAATAACGTATTCATTTCTTAATGCAATAATACAAAAAAATGCTTAGCCTATTTTCATCACCTATGGTATGTTATTCATACTCTTAATCGATCAGTATATGAATCTGCATTGCCCAATCAAGTAAACTCTCATTTCCCCAACGTTACAGAAATGACTGCTCCTACCATGAGGGAAAATATTCGTAAGCCCATATAGTCAGTCGCCCCGCTTATGCGGGGGCGACAATTATTGATTCCTTAACAAGGCGCGCTTATCGAGGCAAAACTACAGTAGAAACTGTCTTAAGTGACCATCAAACATATGTCTAATTGTGTGTCTGTAATGCAAGTGGTTGCTTAATGGAGGTCGAACATAATGCAGATTGCTCATATAGGATCAGACCCAGATCAGACGGCTCGTGTAGACTCTATTTGTTGATATTACAGTTTTGATTCTACAGTTTCTGCCCCGCCAAACTCCTCCTGGTCATGGGACATAACTACGTGAATAAACATTCATATATACAGTTGAACTTCAATATCTCGAACTTCAAGGGACCAAAAAAATTAGTTCGAGATAACAGAGATTCGAGTCATCCGATTTGTAATCTGACAAATATCTCAAATTCACAGCTTAATGCAGGTCTAAAGTAATGTTGAAAGCTCCTGCTGGAGCTTTCATCATTACTTTAGACCTGCATTAAGCTGTCACATGTGTTTCTAGATATATGTAGTGATACATTTCAGAACAATTCTGTATTGTAAAATTTGGAAGGACCGAACTTTTAGTTCGAGTCATCCCGAAGTTCGAGTTATCCGAGTTCGAGATATCGAAGTTCAACTGTACATGATTTCTTACATAAATATTCAAGAGCACAATAGTATCTACTTCCGACTCTTTTTAACACCTTTGAAAACAGATCGTCTGATAAGGATCTAGTAAGTCTTAAAGTGCCAGACAGGATCCTACTTTGATGCTGGTTCACTCGGTAATTCATCTATACCCAGGGCTTTTTATTGGCAGTACTTTATCACAACTCGTCTTATTTCGTACAACTACATTACGTTCGCTTTGAACAAGGTCTTCGACATGTGCTGATATTTAACATAATCGGCATAATCGATGCTAATTTTAGTACATTCCGTAAAGGACTTAAAAATTTGTCGCGAATTATCGCGATGATATCTGTAATTATTGTTTCGCCCTACAATCTAGTTTTAACTATTTTTACCGCCGAATTCGCCCGAAAGCCACTGATAGAGCTTAATACAAGTGCAAATCTTTGATCACCGCTGAAAAATGTTTAAACAGTTTGACGCGCCATTTACGTTTTAGAAAATATACTGACGGGAAGTCCACTATTAAAATTGGTTAAGACGACATTGTGTACGTACGAATATTATTTGGCGCCAAAATACTTTCGAAACAGTGTCTTACACTGGCGTAAGATTAATATCAGTAGTACTTATGATAGCATCAATGATGACTAGTAGTAGCAATGTACTGTAACTGTAGAAGTACATGTTCTGGGTATGCAGTTGAACGTTAATATCTCGAACTTGGATAACTCGAACTACGACATAACTCGAACTAAACGTTCGTTTCCAATATTTACAATGCAAAATCGTTCTTAAATGCATCTCTATACATATATCTAGAGACAAAAGTGACAGCTTAATGCACACTTATCTAAAGTAATGCTTAAAGCTCCCACTGGAGCTTTCAGCGGTACTTTAGACCTGCGTTAAGCTGTGCACATGAGCCATTTTTCATATCAGAAATCGGATGACTCGAACATCTTGTATCTCGAAGTGATTTCCATGGTTCCGTGAAGTTCGAGATATCGAAGTATAGCTGTATCTAATATCTTTAATCGTTCAAATATATGTTCTAGGCATGGAAGGATGAGAGAATCGGCTGGAAGAAGGAGGACTACAATGGTCTTGAGGTGGTTCGACTCCCAGCAAAGTTACTATGGTTACCTGACATAGTTTTATACAACAAGTAAGACTGCACATTTATTACGTACTAATAAACTTGTAAAATAGATATTTTAACCCTTTAAAGTATGAATACTAATGACACCATGGGTATTAAGTAGATTATTTGTTATAGTTGCAACTGAAAACACAAAAGGTTGGCCATGGCAGAAACCGTAGACTCAGGATATATATATACTTTCAAACGCAGAGCAGACCCGAACCGTTGCAAGTACTATTTAATTCATTTACCTTTCCCTTAATGAACATTTATCCGTGAATTGGTCACTCCGTGAATATCAATTAACTTATTTTTAATAAAGTACAATTTCTAAGGGAATGTGTGCTTAGACAAATACCTTTGGATCAGATCTATATAATTGCATAGGCAAACAGAACAGAAAATGATCAGACGGCTCCCACAGTAGCCGCCTGATATGTGTCTACTCTGTTTGTAAATGCATGAGAATGCGTTTATATTAGGGAAAGGGTTAACTCTTTCGGTGCCAATGTCACCTGTTGGCACCATTGAAAACAGTGCAATCCCTGAAAAGGCGACATCTGACCTGGGACTTCACTGTTTTCTGTATTATTTTAGCCCATTGCAAGCATACAGGTTTTTAAAAACAAATGCTTTACTAATATACTTTTATTATTTAGTTTAGAATTATATTTAATATGAAATTATAATTGCAGACGAAACTTTTAAATTTGGCGCCAAAAGAGTTAAAGGGTTAAAGTGATATATAACAGCATTGAACTGCTCATGAACAGACTCAATAAAATAAAATCTGAAAGTTTCTCTTTTTGCATTGTTGATTTTACTTCCGACTGATCTCCTACTTTCAGAGCATGGTATGTGTTATGTTCAATCAATCCTAGGAAGATTATCAATTTGAAAAATGTCCCTGTGGTTTTCAAGATACAAGAAGCTTTATATTCAGTCGGGTTTACAACAAATAACATAAGCTATATCAGAAGCTATTTGCCGACTATAGTAACATAAAACAATAATTCTTTAAAACAAAACAGTCTGTAAATACAGGATAAAGTTTAACATATTGAAAACATACATATAAGATATACATATATATTTAAAATCTCAAATTAAATTTAAATAGTTCTCACCATTTATGATTCTAAAAAGTTTCCTAAAAAAAGATCTAGGACAATATTGTCTTTAAAAGTATTTATTCCTGTATGCTTTAATAGATAAAAGGGAGACAATGCTGACCGTAACAAGGTGTCCCCTGTATCAGAGAAAATAGATCAAGCTTGTATTTAAGCGCGGACGAATACGTTTAATTCCATATTTAAAGATTATTATTATCACACTTTAAGCAAGTAGTTATATCATCATATGTCAATAGGCAATATCGAGACAGCATGGATCCTGATCAGATGCTTTGTGATCCAGTATGTAATCAGGACCCAAGCTATCTCTGAATTCATTGCAGCTTTTATAGTAATCATTTGGCTCATAAGACAGCACTTAAAGTAACTAAAAGCAAAAATCCATATATAAAGCAAAACATTCTTATATACAACAATAAGACTATACATTGTAAAATCATGCTGCTCATGCTAAGAGAACAGTTTTATCTGTCTATTTATTTGTTTGTTTATAAAAAAATTGATTAATGTGAACAAGCTGTTTGGATCCTATCTTAGTGCTCTTGGTTTTCTCATGGCACAGTGGATTGCACCAAACTGCTATATATTTCTATGCATGGTCAGCAGTGCATATATTTCTTTTCAGCATAAAAACAAGTGATTTTGTGTAATTTAAGGCATTATTAAGACGCGTTGCAAGTAGACACTTTAAAGCTGAACGAACTATTTTGTAAATTGTGCATGTATTCGTTTTGACCCTTTCGACAATGTGGGCGACTTTGTGGTAACCTTTCAAATTGTTTAGATCCAAATGGCAGTGGCGTACCTAGCGATAGTAACATCAATCAGAAAGGTGAACACATGATTAAGGCCAATATGGAACACAATTTGAAGGCTTGGGGTAGACTTTGATAAACATTCTGTCATGTAAGCTTTAACCCATTCTTTCATATTGACGCCTTTTGGCGCCTCTGTAAAAGTCACCTTGTGAAACCATTGTGATAAATAGAGCATTTTCTCTTATAGGAGCAAAGAATTAATGCTCTATTTATCACAATGGTTTCAAAACTATATAATTCTAAATGTCCCGAGGGAGCACGCCCGAACCCGTAATACCACGGTGCGTACATTACATTTGGATTCAGCTACGCTCCTACATGAAACTCGACTTGTCAACAGCATCTCATTCAGTTGACACTCGGTCACTGTCTCAAAATGCGTGGGTTAAGGATTTCAGCAGACGACAATGTGCGACAACAAACGTTACATCATACTGACTGGATTAATGCTAATATATACCGTTTAAGATGTCTGAATCTCAAAGTAGTCAATGGGTGACTGTGATTTATTCTTAATTAGACTTTCAATCTACACAATAGGACTCAACCTTTAAGTTTCTGTGTTGTCAATAGAGGAGAGTCTTCGTTTCATATTTGCATATTTAGATAACCACCCTTGTCTAGATTGTTTATTAAATGCGATTTTGCTGAAGAATGAACAGTGCAAAGTGTCTGTAAAACGAACACGTATTACGAGTAAACTAATGGTCACAATTTATGAGAATGTAGTTTTGCAAGTTATTTTCAACTGGGTCTGGAATATAGTAGACAATTACTTGTAACTGCTTTTCGGATAACATTTACTTTGTTTTAGATTTTAATTTGAAAACGTCGTGTATTAAACGGAAGATGCAGTGTTGTAAATACAGTCCCTCAACACTGGAGCAATGTACATGGCAATAATTTCAGTTTACATTAATTGTGAATACATCGCTGGAGTACATATATACCTTATATAGCAGAAGTGTCTGATTACAAATAAAAATGAATGAATCGCTGAATTACATATAATTATTAGGTGTTCATACAACACATAATAGTAACATATAATTACATTAGTAGTAAAGTGATCGCTAGAATACATATATTACACGTTTGAACTACACATACTAGTAATGTGTGATTACATAAACAGTGGACCATTCTGAAAGATGGAGACCCTTCGAAAGAAAAGGTAGCAATGTGAAAAGAGAAACTTGGAGACACGTTTGTTTTAGTCTGTTCATGAGCAGTAATTAAAAGTGCAACACTACTTACGCCCCTAGCACCGGCTTAAGCAGTATTCAAGTATCGTAAATGAAATCATTGAAACTGATAAGCCCGAAGAATCAGCAAATGTAACAACACCGAGAAATAAGTACGGGGCGACTTTTTACGGCCACCACACGAGCACGTAACACCTGCTGTTGTAATGTACATGAATTCCGACCTCGTGTTTGGAGTACATCTATTAGCTTCCATTGTAAACAAAGGAAATCATTCACTCCGCTTTGAAAAAAGAGTGTACAACAAGTAGAATATACTTATAGCCTTCATTTAGTTTAGGGGGAGGACCTAGTATATCAATATGTATCCTATGCAGTATATTGTGCTAATTGGGTACGGTTTTTATGATGAATATACCGTTTTGTCTGCTGACATAGTTCGCAGGACTGACACTAAATCTTAAATTTCTGACTGAGGTTCAGATTGTCGCTTACGTCTTCTCTATTCCGAAGTGACCACAGCTTAATGCATCTATGAATTTATGAGGAATAGCCAAATACTTTCCCACAGCTTCCAATGTACGACCCTTTTATGAAATAAAGGATACAAGATACCAGTATCTATTTCAAAGAACTGTGTTTCGGTCACTAGTCTATTTGCATATTTTCTGTTATCTTGCACCAACCAATTTTCCTTATATGCAAAAATAGGAGCTAATTCCTCATCTGCTATTTGGGTCTCTCTAAGTTTGTCATGGGTCAAGTCACTAATTTCTAGTATATGTTATAAGGTGGTCATGCTACACATCGCAATAATGTCTGATTACATCAATAGTACAATCATTGTTGTTGTATAATATCAAATATTCGTACTAGATGTAGCACATCTGATTACATACATATTGAAGTCATATGTCGTGTGCACGTATTAAATGTTCCTACGTTTTTCAGCAACATTGCCGTTTAGGTGGGATTCGAAAACATATTTTTTGTGTTAAAGTTATTTCAACACATTAATGTGGATTGGTTTACAATAATCCCCTCTAAACCGGAATTCTAGAATAAAAAAAACATTTTAAGATAGTTTAGGCAGCTTGCTACGTAATGCAGATTGGGTGCCATACCAAAAAGCTCCCGATGGAGCTTTCTGTGTGTCTTTCACACTACATTAAGCTGTCACATGTCTTAACCCATTCCCTCATATTGACGACTTTTGACGTCTTTGTAAAAGTCACTTTGTGAAACCATTGTGATAAATAGAGCATTTGCTAAATTTCCTATAGGAGCAAATGCTGTATTTATCACAATGGCTTCAAACTACAATGTTCTAAAGTTTTCCCTTTCTCTAGTTCATGCTCCTTTTCGGTAGATTTATTCAAAGAGGTTGTTTCTAAAAAATAACATATGAGGTAATGGGTTAAAGACCGACACGTATAGTTTTTATATTTCGCTTTAGAGGTATTTTACTGTATTATCAACCAACTATGCACTACACATATGGCTGACAATGAGTAATCTTTCTCTGCCATGGGTGAATCTTTACAAACAGTCAGGAGCCAAACGAGACGCTGAGTGGCCCGGCGTCTCCCACGGATCCAACCCGTTTGACAGTTTGACACTGCTCAAAATATTAAAGAAATATTTTTTTGGCATCAGTTTAAGCATATTTTATTGCCCATATACACTGCATATACAATCTGGACAGAACATAGGATAATCATACAAGAAAACAACATTAATTACCGCCCTCCCTTTATTTTTAGTTGGCATCGAAAGTGTTAAAAAATATTTTTGACCTCTTTCCAGAGGTAACTAAATTAATTCATCGTATTTTGTTTTATTGATGCGTATTTCTGTTATGTTTTATGATGCCGCTGTGTTTGCTACAATGTATCGAATGTTTAACTTTCAGTGCTGATGACTACACATCTGGTTTCATGCCTATTAATGCCATGGTGCATCACGACGGAACAGTGTTTTGGTCACCACCTGTGAGGTTCAAAAGTTCGTGTAAGGTGGACATAACGTATTTTCCATTTGACCACCAGGTATTTGTTGAAACCAATTACTTCTCAATTAACGAAATTGTATTATCGTTTCCAAACAGTTTAGATCAAGCCTCGATATTATAAAACGTTTTGCTCGAGTCTGAGATCATTCTCAAACTAGATAACAAATATCTCTAATAAACCGAAAAATAATTGGTTAAACATTTTGCCTGCTCAACAAGTTATTTTATACATTTGTCACTAACTATATTTTAAAAACTCAAGATATATCAGTGTGTCTACCAAACTACAAGTACGGTGTCAAGTAAGTTTGATTTTGATGAGAGACTGAGTAACACGTCGTCTCATCTGGGTCCAAACGGTTTGCAAAGATAGTACATGTAATACATCCGCTCGAGGCAGGCTAAAAGTTAAAAATCCTCCATATAACTGATATGCCCCCTCCTCCCCAATTCAATGTAGAAACTCTTGAGTGAGACGGTTATATACAACTGTATTCCTGTATGCTGTGTTTATGTTTCAGCTGATACATGTTTACCATACCACATAATAAACCTTGTCGGCTAAATTTATACATTAGGCGCATGCAAACAGTAAATACTCAAATGAGAGGGCTCTCGGAAGAGCTCCCGGATCAGTGTATGATATCACTGTAGCGCAGTTCTTTCATATTAAATTGTCTTTGTAGTTACACAGTGTTAAAATATTTCCAACAACGATTACTATTTCCTACTAAATGGGTTTTACTTTTAAATAACCACTGGCCATTCCACTTTGAAACTTCAGAATACAAATGGTTAACAGATTATGCTGAATTAAATATCTTATTAAAGTCATGCGCATCTCATGAATAATGACAAACCGTAACAAACGGTTCAGATTGTGAATACTTTTACAGATATAGTGGAGTCTCACTAAAACCGCCGCATAGCATATTAACAAAGACGTCCGGTGGTACTTAATACAGGGCAAATTTAATACAGAAAACTCTTATAGGAGCTTTCTGTATAACGTCTGCCATGCATTAAGCTATCACATGCTTTAAAAATCCAGAATTAGACTTCATTACGCCCATTCCCTCATACTGACGCCTTCTGACGCCTTGGTAAATGTTACCTTTTGAAACCATTGTGATAAATAGAGCATTTGCTCCTATGGAGCAAATGCGTTATTTATCACAATCGTTTTACAACTACACACTTCTAAAAGTGTCCTTTTCTCTATTAAACGTTTCTTTTCCGTAGTTCAATTCAAAGAGGTTGGGTCTAAAAATAGCCTATAAGGGAATTGGTTAATTGGTCGTATAAGAGATACTTATTTTATGTTCGATTTTGTCATTCTAAGCTATGTACGCTAAAGTTTGGCAGTTGGACGTATGATAAAGCTCAGGTGGACATGCTCAGTAAATCACCGGAAGTAGATGTTTCTGCGTATGTCACCAATGGTGAATGGATGCTGACGAGTTATAACGTGAGACGAAACGAGGTGGTTTATCCCATCAGCCCTGCTGTGTACCCGGATGTAACAGGTACAATGTTTTACTGGTGTTTGGTCTTTGAATATCTTAATGCTACCTTATCCCTTTACTCTATAGACACAGCTTTTCATGCATTTGCAAATAGAGCAGAACCAGATCAGACGGCTCTTGTAGGATACGTCTGATCAGGGTATGCTTTGTTTGCTTATGAAATAATATAGATCTGATTCTACAGTTTAGTCATGGCCAAGTATCCCCTTGTTTATATGTCAGTCTATAAACAAATTAATTGATGTTCCCGCATACAGTATGTCTTACATTAATATTGATGTAGTTTAAGTATAAAGGCACAATAACGAGAATAGCATGCCATCAATCACGTTAGATTAGACGGAAACTAGTTGGAATCCAACTCAAGATCGGTTAAAACTGCTTCGTCTACATTCGAACATTGCTGTGTCATTTCGTTATATAGAGGTGGTTCGGTTAACCCTTCACTACGACTTGACTCGCATTTGCAAACAGCTTGGATTAAACTGAGACGCCGAATAACTCTCGTCTCATTAGGATCCCAGCTGTTTATCTCTTACAACTTAAATGACATCTTAGAAACGGGGCTATTAAAAGCCAATAAATTTTACTATCAACTAGATATAATATCCTGTCAGTAACTTATGCACTACTATCAATCTAACAATGATTTTCTAAAGGTTTCACGTGTTTTCTGGGTCATGGACAAACGTTCGTTCACCCCGGTCTCACCCTATTACAGGAATAACCTGGCGATTTGCAGTTCAAAATATGGCGTGGTTCAATAAAACAATTCAATTGTATCACCAATCTCAATTTGTTTTATTCTCTATATAAGCAAGCAACAGCAGAGTTTTCGTCTGTCGTTATGTTTCCGGTTCGAAGGATGCCATTTTGCAAACAAATATGAATGGAGCCATTTCATTGGATGAGCGAAGGAAAACTTGGAAAATCCGTGACGTCACGTACAATGGCTCCTTCCTGGACGATTTGAAGCTAACTGACAAAACTCGCTAGTTTTACATCATTGTTTTAATGCTAAGGACTGAAAAGATAATGATTGGAGATAGAATCGAGTCGCTTTGTTGAATCACGCCATCTTTTTAACTGCATATCGCTAGGTTATCGCTGTGATAGGGTGACACCGGGGTGAACGAACGTGATTTTGTTAGAAAATCATTGTTAGATTGATAATAGTGCATAAGTTACCGGCATGAGATTATATTTACTTGGTAGTAAAATATATTGGCTTTCAATAACCGAAATAATTACGAAGTTATCATTTAAATTGTAAGAGTTACAGTTCTATTTGTACTTTTGGTACACGGATGTCCGTTCTTCCAGTTGGAACTCTTGTTATTATGTAGTATGTATAGACGCCCATGTAGCGGCACAAACCCCTATGTACTAGTCCACAAACCCGGTTTGCAAATTGATAACGAACCAAGAGAGACAACTCATGATCCTTATGTTACCATGGCTGTGTTAAGGTTATTTCCCTTGCAGTAATACCATATCGACATTAGATAAATTCTGCCATTATAAAGTTTGATTTTGTAACTGTTTTAGTAATAAACATAATATTCATTTTATATACAAGCACAACAATACATGTTTGTATTTTCTTATACTTTCTGCGAGTCAAAATTGCTCAGAACACCGATTCAGAAAGCATGTTGGGTAAATATAGACATACATGAATTAAATTCAAGTCTTGTTTATTTCAGTATACCTGACGATTCAGCGGCGTATACTGTACTATGTGCTGAACATCCTGTTTCCCTGCTTCTGGCTCAATATTCTCAGTGTGCTCACCTTCTGCCTTCCACCTGACGCAGGTGAAAAGATAACCCTCAGGTCAGTAATCCGGGTATTTTTTATCTATTTTAAGAAAGACATTCACACAGAAATAGTCTGATCTATAAGAAACTTTGTCAACAGTTAATATATCTTCCTCAAAATCTGCATCAGATTTACCGGTTCCGGTAAGTTCTGCTCAGATGAAACTAATTACAGTTAAACTTCGATATATCGAACTCGGATAACACGAACTTCGAATGACTCAAATTTAAAGTTCGGTCTTTCCAAAGCTTACAATACAGAATTGCTCTAAAATGCATTACTACGCATATAGAAACAAATTTGACAGATTAATCCAGGTCTACAGGAGCTTTCAGCATTACTTTAGATCTGCATTAAGCTTTGAACTTAAGAAATTGTCTAGATCAGAAATCAGATAACTGAAACTTTTGTCATATCGAACTAATTTGTATGATCCCTTGAAGTTCGAGTTATCGAAGTTCAACTGTAGCAACTGCAGTTTTCAGTCAATCCTTTCTTGAAAGAGACACCCTTTCAAACAGTGTCGACCCAGATCAGACGGCTCCGATGGGACCATCTAAGTTTGGTTGGTGAAAATAATAAAGATCTGCATCAACAGTTTCTATCATAGCCAAACATTCCAGTGTCTCGTGTGCCATTATACACATTTAGTTAATTAAAATCTGTGATGTAATTATTTCTTTCATAAACATTCCTGAAGTAAAACCAATGTGGTACATAACCCAGAAGCTGTTCAGACACAATGACTATGAGTTTGTCTGTGTTCACACTGAGTCAACTCATGGTACAACTCAGTATGTAATTACCCTTTCCACATTGCTTCATCTTTAAGCATATTTTAGCCGTGCTATACCAACCATTAGGCTGCAAACCGTATAGAATGAGACAACTGGGTGTGTTTAACCCATTCCCTCATATTGACGACTTTTGAGGACTCTGTAAAAATCACTTTGTGAAACCATTGTGATAAATAGAGCATTTGCTCATATAGGAACAAATGCTCTATTTATCACAATGGTTTCAAACTACAAAATTCTATTTTTTTCCTGTTCTCTAGTTAATGCTCCTTTTCGGTAGATTCATTCAAAGAGGTTGTATCTAAAAATAGCCTATGAGGTAATGGGTTAATATGCAACTTCTGATCGGATTCTGCAGTGTCAAAAAGCAACACAGAATAGGTTCTAATGGTAATCAAGCAGTATAGAATCTGATCATCAGACATCCAAGATCAAACGCGACAGCTGATCTGCTTTGCACTGTTTGTAAGACGAACATTAAATCAGTGTTTCATATATCGATCGTCAGTTATATTTTCAACATTGTTTCAATGTGAGAGATGAAACGTGAACGTTATTTGACAACCATACATACATGTAATGTACCTACTGCCGTGAGAATAAATTGTCAGTGGACTCGATGATGTCTGCATCTGTTTCCACAGCTTTAACCATAGCAAGACAACTGTATGTCTTAACCCATTCCCACATAAGCTATTTTTAGACCTAACCTCTTTGAATACATCTACCGAAAAGGAGTATTTACTAAAGAAAAGGACAGTTTTAGAATTGTGTAGTTTTGAAACCATTGTGATAAATAGAGCATTTGCTCCTATGGAGCAAATGCTCTATTTATCACAATGGTTTAAGACAGTGGCTTTTACAAAGGCGTCAAAAGGCGTCAATATGAGGGATATGGTTAATACATGTATGCAGGCTGACTTTTAACCGTTTCCCTCATATAAAAGCTTCTCTTGCCTTTGCAAACAGATTAGACCCAAATAAAACGGTTCCTGTAGGAGCCTTCTGATCAGGGTCTGTTCTGTTTGGTTTTGAAATTTATTATAGATCCGACTCTACAGTTAAATCATTATCAACCACTATCAAACCATCATATGAACACATGCGATTATTAACAAACCAGTCAATAAACATTCATGATGTCATTATTTCTTACGTGAGTATGCAGCACGGAAATATTTAACCCGTTTACTATCATATCATCTACGATAAATACGTTCAAATTTAACTTCTTTGTCGTTCTCTTTCACTCTCAGATTGTGGGCAACCGTAAAGCAAAATTCACCAAGTTGTGTATACCCTGGTCAGAGAGTCCCTCAACCATTTCCCTGTTGAATATTCATATAAGAGATAATGACATTATGCATATGTATTTGCTTATTTTTATAATTGTACACAGGATATTGTTTTAGTCTTGTTAAAAACTAAAAAGAGTCAGATCTGTTATAATGGGGAATACTGTTCAGTTGCAAATTATCTCACGTGATAGACAAACACCAAAGTATACCAAATGATAAGTAGGTCCTTTCAGTTGGATTACTCAGTTATTTCTCTTGTAGTTTCAACGAGATGTTGCGGATAATTGTCTGAATTTTAAAGAAAGATCATTTTCTTTAAATTCTATAAATGTAATAACTCGATACAATTATAGTCCAAGAAGGTATATACAAATGTCATAATCATTTAATAATTCTTATTTAAGACATTTAAAGCCAGATGTGCTATTGTGGTGAAAAGAGATTAACAACAAGAGATGTTTGTAAAACATGTATACCCCCCCCCCCGACCCCCTGACCTTTGATTTAGTGACCTCAACTATAGAGGTCATCCAGTGGTCATGACTAATCACCACAGCAACTTTGAAGATCCTAAGCCAAACCACTGATCATTTATTGATCTGAAAACATTTCACAAGTTAAGGTCATGGTGACCTTGACCTTTGACCTAGTGACCTCAACAACTATAGGGGTCATCTAGTGGTCAGGACCAACTACCACAGCAAATTTGAAGATCCCGAACCAAACCATTTCATCAGTTACGGTCATGATGACCTTGACCTTTATCCTATTGACCTCAAAATCAATAGGGGTCATCTAGTTGTCATGACCAACCACCACAGCAAGATCCTAAGCCAAACCCTTGAGCAGTTATTGATTGGAAACCATTTAACCAGTTAAGGTCATGGTGACCTTGACCTTTGACCTAGTGACCTAACAAATAACAGGGCTCATCTCGTTGTCATGACCAACCATCTAAGCAAATTTGAAGATCCTTAGCCAAACCCTTGAGCGGTATTGATCAGACACCATTTTAACAGTTAAGGTCATGGTGACCTTGACCTTTGACCTAGTGACCTCAAAAACGATAGGGGTCATCCAGTGGTCATGACCAACTACCGCAGCAAGTTTGAAGATTCTAAGCCAAACCCTTGAGCAGTTATTGATTGGAAACCATTTAACCAGTTAAGAGTATGCTGACCTTGACCTTTGACCTAGTGACCTCAAAATCAATAGGGGTCATCTAGTGGTCATTACCAACCACCACAGCAAATTTGAAGATCCTAAGCCAAACCCTAGACCAGTTATCGATCGCTTACCATTTCACCAGTTGAGGTCATGGTGACCTTGACCTTTGACCTAGTGACCTAAAAAACAATTAGACTCATCTAGTTGTCATTACCAACCATCTAAGCAAATTTAAGGATCCTAAGCCAAACCCTTGAGCAGTTATTGATCAGAAACCATTTTATCAGTTAAGGTCATGGTGCCCTTGACCTTTGACCTAGTGACCTAAAAAACAATAGGGGTTATCCAGTGGTCATGACCAACTACCACAGCAAGTTTGAAGATTCTAAGCTAAACCCTTGAGCAGTTATTGATCGGAAACCATTTAACCAGTTAAGGTCATGGTGACCTTGACCTTTGACCTAGTGACCTCAAAATCAATAGGGGTTATCCAGTGGTCATGACCAACTACCGCAGCAAGTTTGAAGATTCTAAGCTAAACCCTTGAGCAGTTATTGATCGGAAACCATTTAACCAGTTACGGTCATGGTGACCTTGACCTTTGACCTAGTGACCTCAAAATCAATAGGGGTCATCTAGTGGTCATGACCAACCACCACAGCAAGTTTGAAGATCCCAAGCCAAACCCTTGAGCAGTTATTGATCGGAAATTATTTCACCATTTTAGGTCATGGTGACCTTGACCTTTGACCTAGTGACCTCAAAAACAATAGGGGTCATCTACTTGTCATGACCAACCACCACAGCAAGTTTGAAGATTCTAGGCCAAGGCGTTTATTAGTTATCATTCGGAAACCATCGATCTACCGACCGACCGACCGACCGACCGACCGACCGACCGACCGACAGACCGACCGACCGACCGACCGACCGACCGACCGACCGACATGTGCAAAGCAATATACCCCCATTTTTTCAAAAGGGGGGTATAATAAAATCAGAGGAAACTAACTAGTACGACCTCGACTTTTTGGGAGATTATTCAAGGATGATTACTGAACAAGATTCCTCATTCCATCAGCAAACAGCAGACCATGATCAGAATACTCTTTCAAAAACCGCCTGATGTGGGTCTACTCTAATTACAAAGGTGTGAAATTGCTTTTTTTTAATAAAGGAAAGTGTTAATTTGGGATAACACTGTTTGTCTATATGATGGCTGAAGCAAACTATATCAACTTAACCTTGTTCTTGCTAATCGCATCACGACTCGCATAGGCAAACAGCTTTAACCCTTCCCCTGTTCTATATTTAGACCAAATTTCAATACCTACTGAATATTCATGGAGAAAATAGTTATAATAAAATATGGAAGGTGGAACATTATAGCCATTTTTGAAAATAAAGAAACAGATCTATCAAATTCAATTAGCAAACAGAGTAGACCCTGATCAGACGGCTCCTCTAGGAGCCGTCTGATCTGGGTCTACTCTGTTTGCAAATGCGTGAAAACACGTTTATATCAGGGAAAGGGTTAATCCATATCAGTTGGCGAGTTAGGCCTCTCATCCAAGTTGTTGGACACTCAGCCAAAATTGTATTGGACACTCAGCCAAAAGTGTATTGGACACTCAGTCAATAGTGTATTTGACAATCAACCAATAGTGTATTGGACACTCAGCCAATAGTATATTGGACACTCAGCCAAAAGTGTATTGGACACTCAGTCAATAGTGTATTAGACACTCAGTCAATAGTGTATTGGACACTCAGCCAATAGTGTATTGGACACTCAGCAAATAGTGTATTAGACTCTCAGCTAATAGTGTATTGGACATTCAGTCAATAGTGTATTGGACACTCAGTCAGTAGAGTATTGGACACTCTATTTTTAATAAACCATTAAATCCTTTAATCCATTAATATTTATACAATAATTAATCTGTGTACTAAGTTGCTTAACTTTTATTATTTTATAAGAACAAGAACATGTTTTACCCTAGTAGAAACTGTGGAACTAGTTCTGTATCATTCCTTAAGCAAAGAGAGTATACCCTGATCAGACGGTTCCTACAGGGGTCTACTCTGTTTGCAAAGGCTTGTAAAGGCATGTTTATTGTAATGAGTAAATGGTTAATGTTTAAACCTTAACCCATTTTCCTCATATTGACGGCTTTTGACGACTCGGTAAAAGTCACTTTGTGAAACCATTGTGCTAACTAGATCATTTGCTCCTATAGGAGCAAATGCTCTATTTATCACAATGGTTTCAAACTACAGAATTCCAAATATTTCATTTTCTCTAGTTAATGCTCCTTTTCGGTAGATTTAGTCAAAGAGGTTGTATCTAAAAACAGCCTATGAGGTATTGGGTTAAGCCTGCCCGTTAGACTGACCTGTGTAAAACTGAATGCCTGCTTTAATTATCAAAGTGCAGAGCTCCTCCACTCCAGTTTCTGTACAGAATCAAGATCAAACTGGCAAAATGGGTTGACCCTGATGAGACGTCGAGTTACTCCGCTTCTCATCTGGATCTAATTTGTATGCAAATGTGTTCACAAGTTTGCAGGATGCTGTTTGTCCGATGCATGCTAAATATTTTAGCTATTAATATGTATATGTAGTATAGTAAATAAAAGACCGTAAAATTCGAGTCAGTGAAAATTGATCCGGGCATAGAAGTTGGCAATTGGCGCAGGTGTTTGAACCACAGATAGGGACATCAAAATGATTCCGTTACGTACATTAATGTGGAAACTCAAAACCCTGCTGGGCTGAAACTATTGATATAGGGCGAGTCTGAAACATATGTCCGATTTACAATACAATTTAATCGTTCGTTGCTCAAATTCTTATCAGCAGCATTTTTACCAACTTCCGATTCGTTAAAGCATTTGGGAAACTAGCGATCCGGTGTCAAAATGCTTGGATCCTGATGAGACGCCGAGTTACTTGGTGTCTAATCTGGATCCGAATTGTCTGCAAACTGTCTGATCAGGACCCGTCCTGTTTGCTGTTGGAGTTGTGCATGTATACATCTGATTAAATCAGTTTTTGTAATGACCTAACATTCCTGTGTGCAAATGCTATTATAATTATTCAGCTTATTTCAGTAATGTCATTAGATTTTACACCACTTGTCATAATGTAAAGGCTTAATATGTTTGCAAATTGTTGCAGTTTTTACTTTTTTAAAACACTTTAACCCATTCCCTCATATTTACGACTTTTGACGACTCTGTAAAAGTCACTTTGTGAAACCAATGCTCTATTTATCAAAATGGTTTCAAACTACAAAATTCTGAAAGTTTCCTTTTCTCTAGTTAATTTTCCTTTTCGGTAGATTTATTCAAAGAGGTTGTATCTAAAAATAGGCTATAAGGTAATGGGATGTTTTACGTTTAGCATACGCACCGAGGGTACACGTAGTTTCGTTTACGCTAAATTCCCTACACCCATTATCTCTGTTCGTTGATCTCATTTTAACCCTTTCACAAATGCACCACGACAAATAGTGCAGTCCCAGATCAGACGCCGCCTTTTCAAGGCGGCGTCTGATCAGGGACTTCACTATTTGTCTCAATCTCTATATCTATATAATTATGTGCTTTATTCCATTGAATATTGCATTTATTTATCTCATTTCCTTATTTTACTGAATTATTTAACAAACTTGGATTGCAGACGACAATCAGAAATTTAGCACCGAAAGGGTTAAACCACTTTTTCAAACAATCGCTTATCAACGCATTTGCAAACAGAGTAGATCCAGATTAGATGTCATCTGATCAGGGTCTGCACTGTTTGCTTATGAAATTATAATAAATCTGGCTCTACAATTTCTGCCAGTACCACAATTCCATGTCTACATATGCCAATATATTTCAGTTAATAAATATTCATAATATCATTTTTTCTAACATGAATATGCAACGGAATCAAGGATTCAGCACATTCTCATATTCGATTTACTGTCAAACCAGGGGAAATGTTTGAGACGTTTTTATGATATAGTGTAATTTAACTTATATCTATTTCTAAAATGCCAAGGCTATATAGATTAATCAACTTTTTTGTGAGGATGAATTCACTCAAATTATGAGTGCACATGTAAATGGAAAGTCAGTTCGAAAGACAGTAAAAACAACTTTAAACCGGATGTTCAGTTTGGTATAAATATCGGTCTTGAAGACAGGTTGCAGCTTAATGCAGGGTGAAAGTCATGCAGAAAGCTCCCAGGGACTTTCACCCTGCATTAAGCAGCTACCTATTTAAAAGTGTCTAAATTGTTCTCTACTAAAATTCCGGTTTAGAGGAGTTTTACTGTAACTACTTCTGTAGCCACAGAATCAATCACTACATGTCTTACTTGCAACGAACATTTCAAATTAGGTCAATGGCCTCCTGTTAATGGTGCCGTTTTCCCCATTTTTATAATGCATTTTATTGCATTACATTTTAATCATTTCCTTGGCGAATATTGGTGCAAAACATAATGACATTATGGTTATATATGAGCAGAACATTTATAATAGCATATGAATACATTGTGGGTTTTCTCACCACATAAACTGTAGAATCCATGATTACTTTGGCAAAGCAATAATGAGCTGTCTGTTCTGGGTCTTTATTATTTGCAAAACTGTGAAATGGGTCTCTGTAATTTAAATGGTTGTATTAGGCCTTGCAAGTGCATATCTAACCCATTTTCTCCCACGATACCATATATGGGACGTAGGCAAACAGTGTAGACTCTGATTAGACGCCGCATAATGCGGCGTCTGATCAGAGTCTACACTGTTTGCTGATAGGAATTTCAATATAAAACAAAACGCAATTGAAATTTAGGCCATGCACCCCTTAGATAAAAAATGGACTAATCCAATATATAAACATGGAAGAATCCACTGGGAGCAAATGGGTTAAATACACATCATTGATGCCATTTTCATACACTATCATCATCAGTAAACATAAGTCTGTCGCCTGTCAAGTAGTATGATAGTTTATTAATTCATAAATATTGTATAACGACTGTAAGTGTTTATTCTAATCATAAATCACATTTATTATCTTCCGAATTTCTGTTGATCATTGGACGCCATCGCACTAACGTTCTCTTGGGACGCCATCCTTCCACCGGGAATGAGTAGATACAATTTGTTCAACGTATGTTAACCCTTCGCTTGCTGAATTTTAAAATACATTTCTCCTTCTTTACCCATGCCCTGTTATATAATTACATATATCTTCACTGTGTACACGTATTTCGCTGTGCAATCACTGCTGTGGAGTGCACTGGTTGCACAATCAATTTGTAAATAGTGCAGACCCTGATGAGACAGATCCTGCAGGAGCTGTCTCATCTGGGTCTTCACTATTTACAGGTAGGTATATTGACGCGAATAGCAAGCGAAGGGTTAACCCATCAAGCTATAGTGATTGTTTGGTACCTTAGCAGGCAAAGAATACCCAGATCAGACGACTCCTGTAGAAGCCATCTGGTCAGGGTCTGCTATGATTGCTTATGAAATAACAAACATATGGTGTCTACTGTGTTTGTCATAATACTCATCACCATGTTTATGTCATTATAAATTATCGGCTATTTGATATTCATACAATCCTTTCTGAAATGAATATTCATGGAGTAAAGGGTTATCTGACACCAAATATCAGGTTATGTTTATTGGAGTGTATCGAGTATTGCGCAATACGCTAATTAGATTTGGACACAAACTATTTCCCAGTACAGCTATTCGATTAACCAGATCCCCTATTCTACAAACTCATTTTCATTTTTTATCATTATCTTATTCTCTAAAGGGTACTTTACATCAGTTTTTTACAAATTGTTTAGTTTGCTTGAAAGCCGTCGTATAATGTGGAGTGTTGTAAACACATGCTCCCAATTTACTATTATGAGACCAGGGCCTAGAAATAAAATGTATTAAACTTTTATATATCGCTAATCTGCAGTTTCTTCAAATAAATGGAACATTTGCAAGAAAAGTTTTTCCCGCTGTGGAAACACAGTAAAACCCCGCTAATGCGACCACCTAAAAGAGGTATAATTCTGGGTTCTAGATGCAGGTGTATGCTTAATGCAGGACAAAAATAATGCAGAAAGCTCCCGGAGGAGCTTTCTGCATTACTGTTGTCCTGCATTAAGCAACCACCTGCTTATAAAGATATTTATGGTTATTCTTTAAGCGGCCGCATTAGAGGTGTTCTACTGTAAATCTGAAAGCAATGTGATATTGTACAATTATGACTACGTCCGATTCGATCAAGATTTTGAGAAACTTTTGACTGAGTATCAAACACGGTTTTATATTTAACCTATTACGTCATAGGCTATTTTTAGATACAACCTCTTTGAATAAATCTACCGAAAGGAGCATTAAATAGAGAAAAGAGAAAATAAACGATAGAATTTTGCAGTTTGAAACTATTGTTATAATAGAGCATTTGCTCCTATTGGAGCAAATGCTCTATTTATCACAATGGTTTCACAATGTGACTTCCACAGAGTCGTCAAAAGTCGTCAATATAAGGGAATGGGTTAAAATGATAAAAAGAATAGCCCCATATCTTATATGCATTGAAGCTAGTATGTGTTAGCACCACAAACAACTCAGACCCTGATAAATGGTCTCCCTCAGGAGCCTTTGATATGGGTCTACACCGTTTGCAAAGGCCTTGTATCGTGCAAATTAAGGATTTAAATATCAACATTGAATTTATTCATTTGTTCAGGAGCAGGTACCGTCGCGGAAACCTCTCAATGTGGTTTACTGGTATATTTAATGGAATACATGTACCAGTTAAATTAAATTACACCACATGTATTTAATTGAAGCCATTTACTTCACAATTCACTTATAGAAATTCCCTTTGCACAAATTCGTAAACAGAGCAGGTCCAGGTCAGAAGGCGTCTGCATGAGCAGTCTGATCAGGTTCTGCTCTGTTTGATTACGGACAGATAATTATAGGTCTGCTTCTATGATTTCTGCCACGGCAAACAAATCCTGTATTTATACATCATTATAAAACTCCATTTAATGAATAATTAATTATTTTATAAATATTCACCAGGGAAAATGTTAAATAGTTCTTACAAGTCCTCCGTTTATTTTTTCCTCCATTTTGCGTTTATATTTTGCTGCGCTGTTAACACTTTCCTTCATATACAGTGAAACCCCTCTAAACCGGACGCTAAATTTAGCATAACTATCGGTCTTGGATACAGGTGGCAGCTTAATGCAGGGTGAAAGTCATACAGAAAGCTCATAGAGGAGCTTTCTGTATGACTTTCACCCTGCATTAAGTAGCCACCTGTCTAAACGTATCTAAATTCTTCTCTACTAGAGTTCCGGTTTAGAGGGGTTTTACTGTATACACATGTTCACGCATTTGCAAACAAAGCAGACCAATATCAGACGGCTTCTATAGGAACTGTCTGGTCAGGGTCTGCTTAATGGTATAATATGCTCGTATAATATGCCCGTAGATCTGATTGTATAGTTTCTGCTTGAGCCAAACAGAGCAGACCTTGATCAGATGGTTTCTTAAGAAGTCATCTGATGTGCGTCAACTCTATTTGCACAGGTATATATATATCCATCAAATAGTTAAAATGCGTGTTTCCGGTGGTGAGTAGTTTCCCTTATCTACTGAAAAAACAGGTATACTTGTGTGGGGGAAATATTTCAAAATTGATGTATCCCAGAGTCTAATAAATGTTCTGTTTACTTGTACAGTAATATCACATTTATTCGATTTTTTTGCATAGAAGAACACCGACCATTTTAGACAAATGGCTGCTTGATGCAGGGTGAAAGTCATGCAGATAGCTCCTCTAGGAGCTTTCTGCATGACTTTCACCCTGCATTAAGCTGTCACCTATCTTATAGATCGATAATGATACGAATTTAAGTGCTCGAATAATTGATGTTTTACTGGTATATGCAAAGGTATTACAGATGTCGATCGTTAAAATGTAATAAAAATGCTTGATTTAGTTTTAATTTCCCATTACGCTGCTACCAGTAATCAAATAATAGTGAACCTGTCACATATGCATCATACATAATACTTTATTTAAAAATTTGGAAATTTTTTGCTATCTCGGGTCGAAGTAACCATTTACTCGCTGTGAAAAAATAAATATTGTTTGATAAAATACTGATCTAGTGCAATTTTGACTGCTTCCAATTTAATCCATCTTATGCAAAAGCTATTGATCAAATGTCAACCAGTTTGGATCCTGATGAGACACCGAATGACTAGGCGTCTTATCTGGATCCAAATTGTTTGCTAATACGAGCCAGGTCGCGAATCGCGAGGTAAAGGTTATGTATATTGTATATATTTATTTTGATTTTATTACGTAACCAATTTAGAAAATGTGCCATGGCACTGGATATTTGAACGAAACTTTTTTATAACGATTAGATCCCGAAGTTCATAGAACAATTATCCCATTCATGCAACAATAACCCAAATATACACTGAGCTCTCCCTCTGTCGCGATGCTTAACCCATTCCCTCATATTGATGACTTTTGACGACTCTGTAAAAGTCACTTTGTGAAACCAGTGTGACAAATAGAGCATTTGCTCCTATAGGAGCAAATGCTCTATTTATAACAATGGTTTCAAACTGCAAAATTCTAAAATTTTCCTTTTCCCTAGTTAATGCTCATTTTCGGTAGATTTATTCAAAGAGGTTGTATCTAAAAATAGGTTAAATTGGTAAATCATGTTACTGAGTTGATACATACGGTAGCGTTATGAAATACGTCAACTAAACTAAGGCACTTGCTGCATTACTTTTAATTCTGCATTGAGCTTCTACGTTCTCTCAATTACCACGTTAACTACGCACTGGTCACTTAATCATTTTTGCTTATGTGCCACAGATCGTACAACTGAACTGATCATAAGGTATACATTTTAGGATTTTATGACAATGTATAAACCTATGTTTTTGTTTGTTTTTTTAATTTCTGTCCCTGTCATACATTCAACGGCCGGAAATTTGGCGGGAAAGTGCAGTTGTTCATATAAGCCGTGTATCAAATTCCAGCCGTATTTTCGAGCCTTTGACATTTTACCTGAGGTTAAGAATAAAAGTGTCGGCTACTGATATGCAGATATTATAATGTCTCACATTTTATAATCAATTCTAACAACAATAAACTCTATAGCATTAGCAGTTACAAAAACAAACAAAGGTAGCTAACATTACAGCAAGCAGCAATTTGATGCCTCTGTAACAGTCACCTTCTGAAACCATTGTGATAAATAGAGCATTTGCTCACAATGGTTTCAAAACATCATAATTCTAAAATCTTCCTTTTCTCTATTAAATGCTCCTTTTCGGTAGATTTATTCTAGGAAATTAGATCTAAAAATAGCCTATGAGGAAAGGGTTAAATATCTGGGTGGTGAACGTTTAAAGTAAATGTTTTATCATTACATGTATATGATAATGGGGTATAGTTTGCGAAATAATTTTTCACTGACAAACAATACAGACCCGGAGCTCTTTGATTTGTGTCTACACTGTTTGCAAATACAACAGAACCTGTTGTAAGCGACCTTGTATTAATTAGACACAGGAATCTTAAAGAGCAGGTGGTTGCTTAATACATGACAAAAGTAATGAAGAAAGCTCTTATAGGAGCTTTCTGCATTACTTTTGACCAACATGAAGCTACCACCTGTCTTACAGACTCATAATTAGACCTCTTTTTGATGGTCGCTTAAGACAGGTTTTACTGTACCAGTGCGTTCGTTTCCAGCATTTGAGTTTGCCCTTATCATGGCATACGCAAACCTAACCTCTATTTGTAGATAGTTTGGATTCATGTCTCATCAGGATCCAAGCAGTTTGACACTCAGACGATCTGGTTTCAAATGCCTGATCGAACTGGAATAAGTACAAAACGCACTAGGTCCAAATTTATGCAGACATTGGTTTGGCAGGGAGTAAGGGCTGATGTGCAATTGAAACATCCACTTTTCTAAGCAGGAAGGAATGATCAAGTAGACTACAATAGAAAAAAACCTAAATGGGAATTCTAACACAGCAAAAATTCCATTCTTTTAGGCAGTCCTTGCATGAAGCTGCCACCTGTATCCAAGACCAGTATGTATACTAAATCGAACGTTTGGTTTAGAGAGGATGTACTGTACATGCGACTCTTTGTTCTGATGCTATGTTCACGATTTGGTGTCCAATGTTGTTTTTGCTTTTGTTTGTTTCAGTATTACAGTACTCCTGTCTTACTCTGTTTTCATGCTTCTTGTGGCCGAGTCCATGCCACCGACGTCAGAGTTTGTTCCCTTGATTGGTAAGTATCTCTTTACACTGAACGTATTTCTTTGATAATTTAGTCTCTCATATGATAGGTAAGTCTCTATTATAACAGTGTTTTTTCTCTTGATAAGGGTAAATACAGTAAAACCTGTCTAGACCGGACTTTTAAGGGGAAATAATTTAAATACTTTTACCCCGATTACTAATCAATGCAGGACGAAAGTCATCAAAACAAGCCCCATAAGGAAGCTTTTTGCATGAATTTCACCATGCATTAACCCTTTCCTCCATAGGCCATTTTTTAGATCCAACCACTTTGAATAAATCTACCGAAAAGGAGCATTAACTAGAGAAAAGGAACATTGTAGAATTTTGTAGTTTGAAACCATTGTGATAAATAGAGCATTTGCTCCTATAGGAGCAAATGCTCTATTTATCAAAATGGTTTCAACAGGTGATTTTTACAGAGGCGTAGAAAGGCGTATTTATGGAGGAAAGGGTAGGTTAAACTGGCATCAGTCTTAAGGACAGATATTGATACTAATTTAAACGTCCGGTTTAGAGAGGTTTTACTGTATCTCAAATACAAACTTAGGTTTCCATAATGTGTTATGCATTTCTAGATAGAAATTTAAAAAAAATGCAATTGCCATTATATTAGACTCTGTATATTAAATGTCAAACTTCTATACATCTTCATTATCAAAATGTGATAATTTTGTTATCGTACCGTTGCTAAGAAACGAAGTTAATTTGAAGCTTCTACCTGATTACTATTCATGTTAGAAATGATAACTGAATATAAATTAGTTTTATAATGACTTTATGAAGAAGGGAATCTGTTATCATGACAGGTACTATAGAGTAGGCCCTGGTGCCTATACAACCTCTTGAGTCTGAATAGGGAATCGTTCACCAGCTCCTGATTAGTCAAATGTTGACTTCAGCTTCTGAAACTTTTAAGACGATTCTGAAATCGTTCTGAAGCATTTGACTGGCCAGACTTTTGCTGACATAAGTACATAGTCAGACGATCGGGGTCATCCTGATGAGTTAATATCGATTTACCCGGCATCTCATCTGGATCCTGACTACTCGTGCAGTCTTGTTACTAGGGAGTTAGAGTAACCCAGGTTGAGCCCATTCTCTCCTACTGAGGTCTTTTTTCGCCTCTATAAAACTCATTCTTTGAAACCATTGTGATAAATAGAGCATTTGCTCCATAGGAGCAAATGCTCTATTTATCACAATGGTTTCAAACTACAAAATTGTAATGTTTTCCTTTTCTCTAGTTAATGCTCCTTATCGGTAAATTTATTCAAAGAGGTTGTATCTAAAAATAGCCTATGATGTAATGGGTTAAAATCCCCAAGTATCAAAATTCACTTACTATACATGTACGTACATTTACAGTGTTGTAGATACATGTAAGTTGCCTACTGATCTAGCATACTATCTTATTTCTCAGTCAACCTTATATTTCTACTACTCATTAATGTCGTATCGGAGAGGCGATTCTTATGAGTAGCAGCTATATAGTGTTTAATGGAGAAATATAAAACAAATACTTCACTCCGATGTCCTAAATACAACCTAGGATTATATAGGTTAATAACTTAATATATAGGTTAATATGTTTCCATTGACATTGCCAACCTATATACACTTACACTTAACAATTCCAACACAGACTTTTCAAATGGACTATTCCAAAATTCAAACAAGCCAAATTTACTGTGAATATTCAGTGCAAATGAAACAAAATGCAGACCTTGATGACAGGGCTCCTCTGGGAATCTTCTCATCTGGGTTTACGCTGGTTGCAAATGACATAAGTAACTCGTTCCTCGCATTGAAAGGGTTAAAATGTTATTAAACGTATATAACAAGTGATATTGACCTTGACATTAGATTGAGATATTGCTGTATAATCAAAGAATGTTTTATATTTTCTATGTGATGTTTTTATTTGAGATGTTATTACAAATATTAGGAGTGAACGGAGAATTTACGAGCGTATTTCTAAAAGGTATTACTTTTTTCTTAGAAAGTTGATATAAAAGAAAAAGATAATACAGCTGAACGTTGAATTTACAACATAAGAAAATTTCATTTTCATTGCTAATCGTTTTACATGCTACGACCGAATCAGGAAAGAACACACTTGGAAAAGGGCGAATTGCATTTGCGCACAAACGGAAACATAATTGCATATCAAAAGCGGATGAAACAGTTCAGCATGTCAAAAGTACACGGCTGAACTGAATCCAAATCCAATCACTTTAGCCTATGGGACTGGCTTACACACACGCTACTTTTTACATGATTGTTTATGACTTTATTGTTTTAAATTGTTGAAAATAGATTTTACAATTTCTGATACAAACAAAGGGAAAAATTGCATTCTCTACGACAATTTCTGTACTGTATATATACACTATGGCATTTTTAAATCCTACTTCCTACTCCCCGTGGCGAGCAAGGGGCAACAGTGTAAACATTTGACAGTGTTTAACATCGGCTAACGGAAGGGGCACACGTGCGCATTTGATAGTAAAAACTTGTGCGCAAATGAAACCTTTTTTTGTGCGCAAATGAAGGAAAACATATCCGCAAATGATATGCTGATGTGCGCACATGAAAATCACCGTTTGCAAAGAGATTGAATCCAGATTAAACACAGATTAACTCGACGTCACATCCGAATCCAAACTGCCAGAAACTCTGATCACATGTATGTCTTAGAAAGAATTGAAAAAGTCTGCTACAGGTCTAAACAAGTAATGGGAGCATAGAAAGCAATGCAATAGTCCTCTACCGGCTGAATTTTAATTCCAACTGCGTGCTGTAATTCCGTGACAAATCAATGTAACGTAACAAAATTTAAACTTGATCTGTAACTGATTATAATAAAGGATCATACAAAAAATATAACGTCAATATCTGCTAACGTTTGTAAAACAAAATCCGGAAGAAAAAAAATCGTGAAATTATCTATGACCAACTGCTGTAATTTCATGAAAAATCAATGTAGCGTAACAAAACTCAAACTTGATCTGTAACTCATTGTAATGAAGCTAAATACCAAATATCACTTCAATACTTGCTAGAGTTTAGAAAAAGGTCCGGAAAACCTAACATATAAGTCCAAATGCTGTAATTCCGTGAAAAATTTAATGTGGCGTAACAAATTCAAACTTGATCTGTAACTCATTATAATAAAGCTAGAAATCAAATATCACTTGAATATCTGCTAGGATTTAGAAACAAAAACTCCGGAAAACATAAACCTTTTGAAACAGTTCATGTGCAACTGCTGTAATTCCGTAAAACCCATCAATGTATCGTAACTTGATCCGTAAAGCATTACAATACAGCCACATATATGTACCAACTATCACTTCAATATCTCCTAGGGTTTAGAATAAAACTGCGGAAAACCTAAAACTTCCGGATATGTTCTAAGTCCAACTGCTGTAAATCCGTAAAAAATAAATGTAGCGTATCAGAAGTCAAACTCGATCTGTAAAGCATTATAATAAAGCTACATGTTCATACCAAATAGCACTTGAATACCGGCTAGGATTTAGAGAAAAAAAATCCGGGAAACCTCAATATGGCGGAAAATGTATTATTCCAACTGTTGTAATTCCGTGATAAATCAATGTAAAGTAACAAATAATTCAACTTGATTTGTAACGCATCATAATATAGCAACATACCAAATACCACTTCAATAGCTGCTAGAGTTTGGAAAAAAAACTCGGGAAAACCTAAAATTTCCGGAAAGTTCATCTGCTGTAAATCCGTAAAAAAGTCAATGTAGCGATTCAAAGGTCAAACTTGATCTGTAACTCATTATAATTAAAGTACATACCAAATATCACTTAAATATCTGCTAGGGTTTAGAACAAAAATGTCCGGAAAACCTAAGAATTCCGGAAAACTTCTAATTACAACTGCAGTAATTCCGTGGAAAATCAACGTAGTGTAACAAAATTCAAGCTTGATCTGTAACGCATTATAATAAAGCAACATACCAAATTCCACTTCAATAGCTACTAGGGTTTAGAAGAAAAAACTCCGAAAAACCTAAAATTTCCGGAAAATTTCCAAGCCCAACTGTTGTAAATCCGTAAAAAATCAACGTAGCGTTAAATAGTTCAAACGTATTCGATAACGCATTATAATAAAGCTGCATACCATATATCACTTCAATATCTGTAAGGGTATAATGAAAAGTGTGAATGACAGACAAACTGACAGAATGACAGACGGACGGAGTGCAAACCGTATATAGTCCCCTTCGGCGTTGCTGGTAGGGGTATTATAAGAAGGCATTTTTGCTATCGATGAAAAACTTCTTTGCAAACCAAATGTACCCGTGTTGAAAAACTAATTTCTATTATTCTAATCCTAATCTGCTGCAATGTTACTAACATCCGATTTAGTGTTTTCAGAAACTATTGACCGTGTGTCAAACAGCTTAGATCCTGATGAGACGTCAAGTGACTCGGCTTCAAATCTGGTTCCAAGTTGTTTTCAAATTCCAGGCAGGTCGTGCTTAGCAGGTTAACGGTTAAGAAAAATGATTGTCTCCTAAGAATGGGTCGTGTCGAGAGAAACTGTGCCATTGCCGTGTCACGAGAAACTGTGCCATTGGTTTGCAGTAAAACTCTTTATAACGACTACCTAATAAAACTCTAATTCTGGATCTTAACCATTGCCTTGCTGAATTTTAAAATACATTTCTCCTTCTTTACCCATTCCCCGTTGTATAATTACATATATCTCCACTGTGTACAAATATTTCACTGTGCAATCACTGCTGTGGAGTGCTCTGGTTGCACAATCAACTTGTAAATTGTGCAGACCCTGATGAGATAGCTCCTGCAGGAGCTGTCTCATCTAGGTCTTCACTATTTACAGGTAGGTATATTGACGTGAATAGCAAGCGAAGGGTTACAGGCGTGTGCTTGCTTAGTGTAGGTCTAAAGGTAGACAGATAGTTACCTTACCAGTGTATTTGCATTACAGTAAACACCATTTAAAGCGACCATCAATAAGAGGTCTACTTATTGGTCTTAACCCTTTCCCTCATATAAACGTTTTTCATGCATCTGCAAACAGAGTAGACCCAGATCAGACGACTCATATAGGAGCCGTCTGATCAGGGTCTGCCCTGCTTGCTAATGGAATGAAAGGTCTTTTTCTTTCCTTTCTAAAATGGCTACAATTTTCCACTTTCCATATTTCATTATAACTGTTTTGTCCATGGATATTCAGTAGGTATTGAAATTTAGAATAAACATAGAACAGGGAAAGGGTTAAAAGCAGGTGGTTGCTTAATACTGGACGAAAGTAATACAAAATGCTCGTACAGGATAATAGTACATGAACCCGTTACCTTATAGATACGCCTTTTTACACCTTTACAAACAGAGTACACCCAGATCAGGCTTTGTTGGAGGAGCCGTTTGATCCGGGTCTACTCCGTTTGATTATGAAGTAACATTGATTTGATTCTACCGTTTCTGAAATGGTGACGTAATTCTTTGTTGACTGGCCATTATACAATTCAATAATTGGATATTCATGAAGTCTTGAGTTCTTGTATAAATACAGTAAAACCACCCTAAACCGGTCGTTACATTTAGTGTATATATATCGCCAAGGAGAAACGTGGCAGCTTCATGCAGAGTGAAAGTCATGAAGAAAGCTCATAGGGAGCTTTCTGCGTGACTTTCAATCTGCATTAAGCAGCCACCTGTCTAAACGTATCTAAATTCCTCTCTACTAAAATCCGGTTTAGAGAGGTTTTACGGTATCCACATGGTAAACGTTAAATAGTCACCGTCTATCAAACATCTAAATGTTTTGTGTTGGTTGAAAAAATAATGATTGCCCAAATTTGGATCTGGTGCAAGTTTGTGAAGGCTAATTCCGGTTCGATGAGGAATTTTGTGAACATATTGGCCATGTATCCTAATGGGACACCGATGTCAGTCCGTGGATATTCAGGCCTTTATTTACAAGAAAGTGAAACATGTCGAACAGTGCAGACCCGGATGTGAGGGTTCCTCTAGAAGCCCCTTCATCTGGGTCTACACTGTTTGCAAAGGACATTAGTGATTGGTTTCCTGAAAGGGTTAGGCACACACGTCTTAAAAAGCAGATGATTGTTTAATGCAGGACAAACGTCAGACAATAGGCTCCTTAGTGGGCTCCTCTGTAAGACCTTTTTTCGACATTAAGCTACTATCTGCCTTTAAAACGCACTTCTATTTTATGATCCTTTTAGACAGGGTTTACTGTACAATCAATCAATCAATCAATTTTATTGCATTAAACATAATACAATGTTTATAGCAACTAATGTCAATTACAAATGGATATTCACAGAAATGTGGTGACCCACGTTAACATTCCAAATTACAGCATATTAATTTCGATACGGCCAATAAAAACATGTTTAAAATTAACATGGAATAAATAATTATTTAATTTACAAAATAGGCTTTGTCCCTGCTTTGGGGCAAACTGTGACCGATCCCCAGATAAACATTTCCATTAAAAACATTCATGTTTCGCCCAATGTTTTATACTTTTCCCGCTTTATGCGACCTGACTCGCATTTGAAGACAGCTTGAAACCAGGGTCCATGCTTATAAAACTTTTAGTTGAGTCTGAATTCGTTCTCAAGTATTTGATTGGTCAGATTTGAGCCTTTGGCTCAAATCTGACCAATCAAGAACTTGAGAACTCAAATCTGACCAATCAAAAGCTTGAGAACGAAACTCAGACTCAACTAAAAGCTTTATAAGTATGGACCCAGATGGGATACCGAGTAACTCAGCATCTAATCATGATCCATTACTTGTTTGACACTAATACAATTGCTTCACAAAGGTCTGATCGAATCGGAATTAGTCAAACTTGCACCAGATCCAATTTTAAACAGACATACAGCACAAACTCGATACTACGAACACTCGATACTACGAACACACAAATACGTACCATTATTGATCTTTAACACAGGTAGCAGCTTAATACAGACTGAAAGTCATGCAGAAAGCTCCTCTAGCAGCTTTCTGCATGTCTTTCACCCTGCAATAAGCAGCAACCTTCATACAAAAAATATAAATTATTCATTACTAAAAGTTCGTAGTATCGAGGTTTTACTATAGTTGTTTCACAGTGGGGTAAAGCTTGATACAAACTGAACCTTCTGTTTTATACTCATTTGTAATTGGATATTTTAGCAAACAATTCAATTCTGGTTTTAGGCTGCATTTGAGCGGATTTTGAATTATATTTAATACTTTAATACATGAAATATTAACATCATGTACATGTATATTAAATTAGACTAATTGACATACCAGCACATGGATCCAGGAACTTTAGTCAATGGCAGAAATTGTAGAATCATGTCGTTATTATGTCATATGCAAACAGAGCAGACCATTATCAGACGGCGCCTACAGGAGCTATTTGATCTTGGCTTGCTCTAATTGCAAAGGCGTAGAAATGCGTTTTTATTGAGTCAAGGTTTAACCTTTCGCTTGCTGAATTTTAAAAGACATGTCTCCTTCTTTACCCATGCTCTGTTGTATAATAACATATATCTTCACTGTGTACAAGTATTTCGCTGTGCAATCACTGCTGTGGAGTGCACTGGTTGCACAATCAACTTGTAAATAGTGCAGACCCTGATGAGACAGCTCCTGCAGGAGCTGTCTCATCTGGGTCTTCACTATTTACAGGTACGCATATTGACGTGAATAGCAAGCGAATGTTTAATACATGTATCCGTCATTCATCTGAATGAACGACAAGAGCCTTGACCTACTGCGCTGTAAATGGAGTTTAATTTCATATACAGTCTAACGTACACACCTGTGGATAAAACACCAACTAATCTCTCCATATCTCTCATTTCACACAATCCCTGCTACTTATTAGAACCGACTTGGAAAGGGGATTCGAATTACTAGCAGCAATATGTGATTTGGCGGAGATATTTGAGAAAGCTATTTCACCGAGACCAATATGACATCTCTGGTTACAGTAACCCTATCTAAACCGTAGATGAGAATTTGGATACTTTTAGGCAGGTGGATGCTTAATGCAGGATGAAAGCCGTGCAGAAAGCTCCTCGGGGAGCTTTCTGCACGGCTTTCACACTGCATTAAGCAGTTGCCTGTCTCCAAGACCGATATGTATGCTACATTTAACAAACGGTTTAGACGGGGATTACTGTATATGATATGGACAAATACCGGTGTCGGCAATTTCTACTTACAAATTATGACTGAACAGAGCGTTTCTGCCAAGGTAAAACATCATATACATGTATAAATCAAAGTACTGACAGTACTGAAGGTTTCGGACATAATATATATTTATTATATTGATTGTTTGCTGTGGATTTTTCTGAAAATCATGTCAGTAGTTTGGAAAACATTTCAAGAATTTTTTTATGAACATGTCACACACAGTGCGATTCCAATAGCTCAACTTGCCACTTTGTGCCAATAGAGCCAAAATTGATGTTTAATGTAGTATAGAGCCATCACTGCATTATTTGAAAGTAAGGGTCATACTTCTGCTACTATCTGGTGGACCATAACAGTAATTAGCAAGCATCATTCACTTATCCATATATACACTTCCACCAATTTTAGACATATTCCTTATGATTCTAAATACCCTACACAATAATTGCCAAATATACTGTGGGGTGATGTTAACAATATGACAAATTATAAAGTAACAAATATATTTCAACTTAGCATGGCAGGATACAACAGGGAAAATAAAATTAACTAGAAAATTGTTTCTGATGCACCACTCCCCCTAACAATAGTGTCTCTATATCAAGCACTTTTGACTATGTGTTATACAGTGAAGAAAATTTCAGAGTCCCATAACTCTGGTAAAATGGTCAGAGCAATAATTACATTCTTTAAGAAAATCTTCACATTAAGGTTGACAGCTTATCATGGGTGAAAATTTGAAGTAAAACCTCCCATTGGTATATGGGTTGTTAGACACATAATATTGTTTCACTTTATATTATATAGTGAAGACGATTTCAGGGTTCCATATCGGGTACAATTTGTCTGAGCAAAATAAGCCTTTCTGTGCTTTTGCAAACAGAAAAGACCCTTAATAGTTTATCCATGCCTATACCTTGTCTTTTTGTGTGATTGTGTTGTATTTTCTTACTTCTTCCTGAGGAGACTGCGAGTGTGAGTCTGTTCAGGGTCAATTTGTGAGTCTGTGCTGCAAACAATACATACCCCGATCAGTTACCACAACTGGCCAGGGTCTTTGCTATTTGCAGCATCATACATGTAACAAGTATATCAATAAATGATATAATTAAAAATAAATTATAGTCATACATGCAAATTACAGTTAGTGCTGTAGTAAACACTACAGACCCTGATCAGTAACCGGCGTCATAGAAATAAATGATATGAATTAGAAATAAATTACATACATTACTATACGATACTATAAGACACTATAAGATACTATAAGCTTGACACGTAAATCAATAAATGATGAAATGTATATATATTAAAAGATAAGAAAGTGCTTTGTCTCATTGTGTTTGCCTTTCTCCTTTTTTTCATTTTAATGATTTTTTAATAATATAAAGGATACAAACCCCTTGTTTCCTTTTAATAGTAATTGTTAATACTACCATCCAAGCTACTTAAACAATAAATGCTGGCAAAGTGGGACACCCAGTTTGGATTCAGATCTAATACCAAGTAACTGTCTGGCCAAATCTAAACTGTTTACAACTTGTGACAATTTTGCCTTAGGTCAAAATGCCTAAAACTGATCTTTTAGAAATTCAAATGATGACAAACCTGAAGCAGACGATATTACAGATCTCTACAGCTTGCTTAATCCTTATAATGCTGAGTGATGTTTCGTTTGCAACAATTGACATCTGCTTCAATTCTTCAATAAACTTTCTTTCATTTTATGCAAAAATATGATCAAGATGACAAACAGTTTGGATCCTGATGAGACGCAGAGTTATGTGGCCTCTCATCTAGATCCAAACTGTTTGCATAGGTAATCACAGTTTCGCCGCTAGCGTGCAAAGAGTTAAGCGTATGGCCTCTAGAGATTTTAGCATGATGTAACAGTTGCCCTGCACTACTGACCACCAGTGCGCTGTAACCTTTATACTTTAAAGGACGTAAAGAACAGAAGAAGTCTATTTAACCCTTAATTTCCCCATATAAACTTGTTTTCATGCATCTGCAAATAGATTCGACCCAGATCAGACAGCTCGCTCCCATAGATTCAGGGTCTGCTCTGTTTGCTAATGGATCCACCTTCCATATTTCATTATAAATATTTTGTAAGATTCCGGAACCGGATTGTAAGCCAAGCACTGCACATTCTCTTAGGGGGATTCCCGCTAGGTAGCGCTCGTGCAATAGGGTTTTCCGCCATAGTTTGAGTCGCAATCCATTTTATAAGGATTTCGGCAAAAGCCGAAACCCTAAAAATCATGATGCCCTTATTCCTTACTTGAATATTCAACAGGAAAAAAGTTAAAGAGGAAGTCCCTACAATGAACGCATATTTTCAATAATATAATAAAACTTGGTATTTGTTATGCTCAATCATTATTATGAAGATTGTCAATTTGAACTGATATCGAAAAATGACCCGGTGAAACATGTACAAAATAAACCGATTTCATCAATACTCATGATTTTTGTTCTACAACAAAGTATTATCGGCCTTTTCCGTTCAAATTTTCCGCGTTTTGACGATGATCACCCGATTCCTCAATTGTTAACGTAACAGCTTTTCTCGGAAGTGACCGGAGAGACGCGAATAGCGCGAACAGATACGAAACTAAAATCCAACCGGAATAAAACTGAAACAATTTTTGTTCTACAACACAATATTATCGGCCTTTTCTGTTAAAATTGTCCGCGTTTGGCCGATGATAACCCGATCCCTCCATTGTTTACGCAATAGCTTTTCTCGGAAGTGATCGGAGAAACGCGAATAGGGCGAACAGTTATGAAACTAAAACCCAACCCGAACGAATCTGACCATCGGGTAGTAAAATCGGGATCGGCGTTATCAAACACATGGATGTTTTGTCATTTTCAACGTTTGTTGGATAGGTTTTCATGCGCTATACTACTTTTCAGCATATAAACAAATGAGTTTTGTATATTTTAGGTATTTCTGAAACACGTCGAATGTAGGGATTTCCCCTTTAAAAACTGGTTGGCGATATACACAAGAAAATGTGGTACCGAACAGCCCTTCAGAATCTTTAACTCATTTGCTCCGTAAAATACGCCTTTTCACGCCTTTGCAAACAGAGTAGTCCCAAATCAGACGGCTCCTATAGGCCCTGTTTGCTTATGTGATAGTATACATGTAGATATAAATCTACCGATTCTGTCAGGATAAAAAGCCCATTTCACATAGCACTATTATATATATAAAAAGTTGATTAATATTCATGACGTTTTTATTTCTTGCATAAGGTTTCATGGAGTCCCTATATATAGTGATTTACTGGTTGATTTAGCCTGCCGAGGGCGGATGGATGATAACACATACAAACAGTTTGGATCCAGATTGCACGCTGGATAACTTTGCGTCTCACCAGGATCCAACTATTTAATACTATGACCGTGCTGTTGTAAAGAAATATAAGATAGATCATCTGTGCCAACTGCGGTCGATAATAGTTTCTACCAACACATTTTACCCAGCAGGCTAAATATTGGAAATAGCTATATCAATTGACTTGCAGGTGGCTTTAACAACTTTAGTAAAGTAACGCGGCCAGATGATTTATTGACTTAGGAGTCTGTAAAAACAGGTGGTTGCTTAATGCAGGGCAAACCTCAGACTGACATTTTCTATACGAGCTTTCTATATAACTTTTGTCCTGTACAGTCAAACCTCTCTATAACGGCCACTATATTGTGTTAATTAGTTGGTATTTAGTGCAGGTGGCAGCTTAAAGCAAGGTGAAAGTAAAACAGAACGCTCCTATAGGAGCGTTCTGTTTTACTTTCACCTTGCTATAAGCAGCCACATGCCTTTAACACAAAATACTTGATGTAATTTAGTGGCCGTTTTAGAGAGGTTTTACTGTATTTAGCAACCATCTGTTATAAAGATCCAGAATTGACACTTTAGCGTAAATCCTCATAATCTTAACTTTCCTTTTGTTTTTCCAGGAATATATCTAACAGTATCGATGGCTGTTGCTAGCGTGTCAGTGATACTCACAGTACTGGTTCTGAAACTCCATCATTGCTCACCGAACCAGAAGCGAATTCCGAGATGGGTTCGAACTTACGTCCTCGGAGCACTTGCGAGGGTTGTGCGTTGCAACTGTGTTGCAGTCACTTGCAATGAAATATTGAAAAAGCACAGAGACAAATACAAAGCAAGTGATACAGGAAATGGCGATGTGCAAGTTAAATTGATCAAGGAGATGGAAGCGCTTACACATAAAAACGGCACTAACCATATTAACCTAGAGACATCATCTAAACACCCTAGCTCTCATATCAGAAACAGTCACCTCGCAGACCTGAACAGCAGCCGTTTAAACCTGGATTTCAGAGACATCAGTACTTCGAATCGCAGTTCGGTCACGGAAGATGAAGTTAATCTGGGATTCAGAACAGATAAAAGTAATGCAACAATGGACGACATTCTTAAATTCCTGAAAATGCTGGTGATGAAAAGTGATAACGAAGATGCAGAGAATGAAATAGTCGACGAGTGGAAGCAGGTAGCACTCGTGGTGGATAGATTGTTTTTCTGGCTGTTTTTGTTTCTGACTATATTGTCTACAGTCATCATACTCGTCGTGGTCCCTTCATTTAAGTACATTGCAGATGACGGTATCTGACGACGCAAACGAGTGACTCTTAAGTAAACTCAGCGATAAATAGCATTATTAAACGGAGCTACAGATACGGCTGCGTACACAACTACTAAACTCGTTATTTCTTCACCAAAACCAATATATTATGACCACTCTTTAGAATCGTCTCTTCGAGACGATTCTAAAGAGTGGTCACAGTATAGGATTTGGTGGAGAAATAGAGGAGTTATTCTTGAAAATGTTGAAATTTACGCACCTTATCTGGACCTCTGACATTTAACCTTCTATTTGATAGAGACGCCTTTAGACACTTTAGCGAACAGAATAGACCCAAACAAGACGGCTCATGTAGGGCCTCTTCTGTTTGCTTATATATTACCGATCTGATGTCCTACGGTTTGACACGGTAAAGTATTGCCTAATCTTATACAGTTTAAACCTTAACTCCATAAATACGCCTTTCCGTGCATTTTCAAGCAGAGTAGACCCAAATCAGACAGCTCCTATTGCAGCAGTCTTATCAGTGTCTGCTCTATTTGGTTACGATATAATATACGATATGATACTACAGTTTCTGCCATGGCCAAAGATTCCTATGTTCCTGTGTCATTAATATTCATGATGTCATTATTTCCTACATGAATATTATTAGAATTAAGTTGATTAACCCATAACCTCATAGGCTATTTTAGATACATCCTCTTTGAATTAATCTACCGAAAAGGAGCATTAATAAGAGGAAAGGGACATTTTAGAATTGTTTAGTTTGAAACCATTGTGATAAATAGAGCATTTGCTCCTATAGGAGCAAATGCTCAATTTATCACAATGGTTTCACAAAGTGACTTTTACAGAGTCGTCAAAAGTCGTCAATATGAGGGAATGAGTTAATATTTACAATGAACGGAGAGGTGTGTTATTATTCATCATGTACATGTACAGAGTCAAAACCCGGCTTGTAGTTGGCCAGGCCTTTAGCATCATGTTAATCATATACTGACTGCGAATATGTGCTCATGTTTTGCCAAAAGATGTGTGGACAATGTTATGATTGTCGCATATATACATGTATGTATTGTATCCAACAGATTTTCAGATTTCAACCCGCGACCTGATTCACATTTGCTAAGTTGGATCCGGATGAGACACGCGGTACTTAACTCATTCTCTCCTATGCTATTTTTAGACCCAACCTTTTGTATTAATCTACTGAAAAGGAGCATTAACTAGAGAAAAGGAAAATTTTAGAATTTTGTAGTTTGAAACCATTGTGATAAATAGAGCATTTGCTCCTATAGGAGCAAATGCTCTATATATCACAAGGGTTTCACAATGTGAATTTTATAGAAGCGCAAAAATGCGTGACTAGGGGGTAATGAGTTAACTCGGCATCTCAAGCTGGTTGACCCTCAATATTTTCCCAGAACCTCGATCGAATCGGAATTTGAGCAGACGCCATGTTGTTTTACAGTCATGCATAAGGGTTAAGTACAGTAAAACCCCTTTAAACCAGAATTCTAGAAGAGAGGAGGTTAGATACTTATAGGCAGATGGCTGCTTAATGCACGGTGAAAGTCACGCAGAAAGCTCCTAGAGGAGCTTTCTGCATGACTTCCACCATGCATTAAGCTGCCATCCGTCTCCAAGTCCGAGACCTATATTTATTTAGACGTCCGTTTTTGAGGGGTTTTCTGTATTTGTAATGTAATCAAATACTGAACAGAAACAGATGAGAAATTTACCGAACCTTTGATACAGACTGTAAGGTTTCGCTGCCAATAACGCTGTGTGCATAATTTGTTGTCCTTTTCAAAAAGCATTACCACAGTAACAAACAGTTCGAATGCAGATGTGGCGCCGTGTTATTCGGCGTCTGATCTGGATCCAAACTGTTCGTAAATGCTTGTGGTATAAGAGTTTGTGCTATTGTAATGCCAGGGTTAGTGTGCTCATATTACAACACCAAGAATATACTGCCAATTGGTCGAATAACAGTCTGCATAAATCTTTTTTCCAGGTAATCGCAGATGCGCAATTGGCAGCAAAAGTTACAACAAATCGTAATTCATTCCAAAAAACATATGCCAGTACATGACATCTCCCTATGCCTTCGCATGTTTGCATTCAATTTACCGAGTGCAAGTGGCGATTGGTAATAAATCATTGAAGCTAGTGCAGTCTGTTTCCTAACCCTTACTCCCGCTGTCAAAAAAACAATATCTGCTCTAATTCTGAAAAATAAATGAGACACCATTGAGCGAGTATCAGACGAATTTGGTCTTGATGAGACGATGAGTTTCTTGACTTCTTAACCAATTTGCTCCCAGTGGATTCTTCCATGTTTCTATATTGGATTAGTCCATTTTTATCGAAGAGGTGCCTGGCCTAAATTTTCAATTTCGTTATGTTTTATATTGAAACTCCTATCAGCAAACAGTGTAGAATCTGATCAGACGCCGCATTATGCGGTGTCTGATCAGAGTCTACACTGTTTGCCTACGTCCCATATGTGGGATCATGGGAGCAAATGGGTTAACTGAATACAAGCTGTTGTTATAAAGCAGGACGTATCCGGAATACCCTATAGGAGCGTTCTATTTTACTTTCACCTTGCTTTAAGCAGCCACCTGCCCTGAATACCAACAAATTAACACGATTTATTTAGTGGCCGTTATAGAGGTTTTTTTCCTGTATATGCCTTTCTACGCCTTTGCAAACATAACAGAGTAGACCCAGATCAGACAGCTCCTATAGAAGCCGTCTGATCGGGGTCTGTTCTGTTTGCCTATGCTATAATATAGATATGAATCTGCCTACAGTTTCAGCCATGGCCAATCATTCCAGTGTCCAAGTACAGTAAAACCCCTCTAATGCGACCACCAAAATTATGTATAATTCTGGGTCTTAAATACAGATGGTAGATTAATGCAGATCGAAAGTTATGCAGAAAGCTCCTGCAGGAGCTTCTGCATAACTTTCGACCTGCATTAAGCATCCACCTGCTTTTAAAGACATTTACAAATGTACTTCCAATCATAAATTGGTCGCATTAGAGGGTTTTTACTGTACTATTATAACCATGTATCTAGTTAATATTCATGATGTCATTATAGCTTACATGCATATTCAATGAGTAAAGGTTTAACAACCCAATTGTAATAAATGTGACATATGTAAACAGTGTAGACACAGATCCTGAAGGAACTATGTAATCAGACTTGGTACTGTATGCTGAACTAATGTACACCAATGCGTCATACAGTACATGCATACCAGTTTGTATCCAGATGAGACACATAAGAAAGAATCTAAACGGTTTCACGTTATAATCTAGCCTTTTAAAAAAACAACACACAAACTAACAAAGAACACACAACTCACAAGTTCATTGTGGAAACAAGTACTATACGAGGGGTGTTCGAAAGATATTTTGTATTGTGGTGATCGTCATTTCCACAAGGATTCATACTTCTGATTACCTCTATTCAATATATGCACAATGGTATAAACGTGAATCAAATCAATAACCGTTTTACAGAGTTGTCGCTATTTCAATTAAGACAGTTGTTGACCTGTGTAGAAAAATATTCGGTCATAGGTTAAAAGTTCGCAATAACTCGGTTGTTCTTTGAAAGAGCTTATGCCGTTATGAGTCTAGCAAGATGTTTTATGAGTGATGTAACCTGGGTTCATTAGTTTGAAACGGTGAGAAAGGTTAGGAACAAGTTATGGACCAACAAACATGGCCAAATGCAAATCATTGCAAAACGGAATTTGAGTGCGAAGAAGGTTTTGTATGCCATATTGTTCTCTTGCGTAGGTATACATGTAGCAGTATAAATTCCAGTGTGACTGGTAGGTACTATCGATATGGTGTCATAAAAAATAAGTACTACATACTAGAAACGTCATCCACGAACATATTTCAAGCATGTTCGACTGCTGCATGACAATGCTCCAGCGCACACCTCCGGTATAGTAAACACAGGTTTTAACCCTTCTCTTGCTGAATTTTAAAATACATTTCTCCTTCTTTACCCATGTCCTGTTGTATAATTACATATATCTTCACTGTGTACAAGTATTTCGCTGTGAAATTACTGCTGTGGGGTGCACTGGTTGCACAATCAACTTGTAAATAGTGCAGACCCTGATGAGACAGCTCCTGCAGGAGCTGTCTCATCTGGGTCTTCACTATTTACAGGTAGGTATATTGACGTGAACAGCAAGCGAAGGGTTAAAGTCGGGGAGAATTACCCACCCACCTCTTCCAGATCTGGCGCCGTGCGACTTAGTTACCGATGGTCATAGATACCGATCGCGACAATCTTTCGGCTCTGCTTTTCACCAGTACCTTTGTAGAAATCAAAATAAGCTTACCGTGACGCTTCCGGAAATAATGTCAAAGACTGAAATTATGCATTTCTCACCCCGGGGGTATTTTGTGGATATAAAATAAAAACATGCACGTTTCTATCGGTCTAAGGAGTTTCAGACCACAATACTTTTCGAACATCTCTTGTATAAAACTGTACATATACTTACAGGCTCAGTAATATAACCAAACCATCTTTTCAACATTTGAATACGGGAGTCCACTGGCATTTGCAAAAAGTATAGACCCGGATCCAAACCCTCACAGAGGAAACCTTTGATCAGTTTCACCAGATGTCCAGATAAGATGCGTACATTTAAGCATTTTCTTTTGGGCGGATTTAAATATTTTCAATAACAGCTACATGTACCTTAATTCTCCACCAGACCCTATACAGTAAAACCTCTCTATAACGGCCACTAAATTGTGTTAATTAGTTGGTATATAGGGCAGGTGGCTGCTTAAAGCAAGGTGAAAGTAAAACAGAACGCTCCTATAGGAGCGTTCTGTTTTACTTTCACCTTGCTTTAAGCAACCTCCTGCCTTTAACACAAAATACTTGATGTAATTTAGTGTCCGTTATAGAGAGGTTTTACTGTATTGTGATCACTCTTTAGAATCGTCTCATTTGATGAGAAAAATGATTTAGTATTTGAGTAGCTGTGGTTTCTCTGTTCATCATTCAAACGTGTCTAGCTAATGCTAGCCTTTGATACTGAATACACTCTATAGTGAAACACAGGTGGATCATTGCACTTTGATTACATTATCTCTCTTATCTCATCAGGATGCAAACTGTTTTTAAGTTCAAGTTTTGTTTTTGTGAAGAGTTATTTGAAGAAAAGGTCACTCTGACACATAGAGCAGTCAACAATGTGTGCATATAAATACTGATTTGGCGCCAAAAGAGTGAAATATTAAACTTAAAGCATTATGCTTAATCTTCAAATTGAAATGGCTGATGATAGTTTAACTAAAAATCTTATTCAGTATGAAATGCTTATATTTTTTAAGCGGAGTTCGTATGACAAACAGCGCAGACCCAGAGGGTTTCCAGAGTAGCCTCTGATATTGGCCTATATTGCTTGCAGACTGCACTATACTGTTTTTCCGCATCCAAAGGGGTTAAGTGACCTGCTTCAATATTTACAGTACAACCTCTCTATAACGGCCACTAAATTAGTGGGTATTTAGGGCAGATGGCTGCTTAAAGCAAGGTGAAAGTAAAACAGAACGCTCCAATAGGAGCGTTCTGTTTTACTTTCACCTTGCTTTAAGCAGTCACCTGCCTTTTACACAAAATACTTGATGTAATTTAATGGCAGTTATAGAGAGGTTTTACTGTACAAACATTTGCTTTTCGAGAGGTTCTGTAGAACCTGTCTTAAGCGACCGTAAAAAAGAGCTCTAATTATTGGTATGTAAGGCAGGTGGGAGCCTAATGCAGGTCAAACTTCTCAGTGTTGTTATATTTTCTGGTCCTTCGGGATCATAAGTTTTGATGTTATTAGTTTTGAAAATTGAATACTGCTTAAGCCGGTGCTAGGGGGCGTGAGTAGTGTTGCACTTTTAATAAATACTCATGAACAAACTCAATAAAACCGTGTCTGCAATTTTCTCTTTTTTGCATTTCTACTTCTGCTTTCGAGGGATCACCCATTTTCAGAATATTAATACAGAGAGTTCATATAGGAGCTTTCTACATTATTTTCTCCTGCATTAAGCAACCGATTTTTTGCCTTTGAACATGTTTTTAACACGTTGTGTATATGTTGGAGTATAGTGATTACTTCCAAATGCCGTTTGATTGACACATTGTTTCATCCTTGTATCTAATATCAATGTATAATATCATCGCGTCCATTTGCACACGTTTCCTTGTCGCCATATTTGTCTTCGGTTGAAACAATTTAACCCATTACCTCATAGGTTATTTTAGATACAATCTCTTTGAATAATTCTACCGAAAAGGAGCATTCAATAGAGAAAGATATTTTTTTTAGAATTTTGTAGTTTGAAACCATTGTGATAAATAGAGCATTTGCTCCTATAGGAGCAAATGCTTTCTTTATCACAACGGCTTCGCAAAGTGACTTTTACAGAGTCGTCAAAAGTCGTCAATATGAGGAAATGGGGGATTAATTAGTACACAATGATATAGCGATATTGTCGGATATAAATAGTTGTATACATACATTTTTATACTTCATCAATACAGGATGGCTTTTAAAAAGATATTCAACGTGTTATAAAATGATTAAAACTGAACAAATCATTTGTTTATATGCTGTCGCAACAACCAATCGAATAAACACTGTAGAAGACAAAACTTCCATGTGTTTGATATCGAATGGCCAATGTTATTCGGAAATGTATTAGTCCTTCTCTTGCTGAATTTTTAAATACATTTCTCCTTCTTTACCCATGCCCTGTTGTATAATTATATATATATTCACTGTGTACAAGTATTTCTCTGTGCAATCACTGCTATTGAGTGCATTGGTTGCACAATAAACTTGTGAATAGTGCAGACCCTGATGAGACAGCTCCTGCAGGAGCTGTCTCATCTGGGTCTTCACTATTTACAGGTAGGTATATTGACGTGAATAGCAAGCGAAGGGTTAGTATTTATTCGGGTTGCGTTTTAGTTTCGTTAGCTATTCGATATAGGCCGGTGATATTTTGTTGTTCTAGAACAAAATATCGATGAAAACGGTTTGTTTTGTACTACAGGGGCATTTTTTCGATACAGGTTGAAATTGATAGTCTTCATACTAATTATTGAACATAACAAATAAAAAGTTTTATGACGTTATTGAAAATATACGTTTATTGTTGGGACGTTCAGTTTAAAGTCAAGTTTCATATAACAAACATTCGCATCATTTAAATAATCCATTCATAATGAGTCGACAAAGGATCTATATGACTTGTTCACTTTTGCTTTAATCCTTCCATTGTTCTTTGTTGTGGTTTTTTTTCAAATTTCAATACCTATTTAAATATTCATGGACAAAGTAGTTATAGTGGAATATGGAAGATGGAACATTATAGACATTTTAAAAAGTTAAGAAACATACCTTTCAATTTCCACTGGCAAACAGAGCAAACGCTGTTTGCAAATGCGTGAACTGCGTTTATATGATGAAACTCATTTCCTGTCAGTATCGCATTTGTAAGTACATTTGCAAAGGGCCTGGATCAAGATAAGACGCCGGGTACGCTGTCTGTTACTGTGGTGATTATTTTTGTTGTTGTTTTTTTTTAAATAAAGGAGAAATGTGGACAAACAAAAATTGTAAAAGACTACAAATTACGCAGATGGCAGTATTTGGCAGGGAAAGAGTTAGACGGATAATTTAAAAGCAATTAGTGACTGGTTGGTTAAAAGGTGTTCATAGATGAAAAGTTGAGTCGTTTCCAAAACGACACCTGAGCCTATTTAAAACACGTTAGAAATGCGTTTAATGGGAACTTATAACGTTCCCCTACTGTAACTGTTGCCAAAAACCACTGTTATCTGCATCAATTGATTAATAAACTAATGTTTTCTCCTAGTGGAATCTATTTAACCCTATGAATGCAGTTAGTTTCGAGCGACAGAGCCCATTCACTACCAACAGGTATACTTTGAGAAAACTTTTGTAATGACAAACAGTGCAGGCACTAATCAGAGAGATTCTCTAGACATCCTATGTTTTAAGTCTGCACTGTCTGCAAATGCCAATTCGCTCATTTACCACATTCAAATGGCAAGTGGCTGCTTAATACAGGATGAAAGTCATACAGAAAGCTCCTAGAGGAGCTTTCTGCATGACTTTTACCCTGCATTAAGCTGTCAACTGTCTCCAAAGCCGACATTTATACTGAATGTAACGTCCTGCTTAGAGAGGTTTAACTGTAGTTATATCTAATTATAGTTTCTACCATGATCAATATACAGTAAAACCTCTCTATAACGGCAACTAAATTACATTAAGTATTTTGTGTTAAATGCAGGTAGCTGCTTAAAGCAAGGTGAAATTAAAACAGAACGCTCCTATAGGAGCGTTCTGTTTTACTTTCACCTTGCTTTAAGCAGCCACCTGCCCGAAATACCAACTAATTAACACAAAGTAGTGGCCGTTATAGAGAGGTTTAACTGTATCGTGTGCCCATGTGTCCGATCGGGGGTACCAAACAGTTGGGACCCAAATGGAACACAATATCTCATCTGATTGTTACCAAATTACATATGTACTCTGATTTGTTATAATGACATATGAGCACATAATGAGCTCCTCTAGAAACATCCTGCACGACTTTCACCTTGCATTAAGCAGTCACCTGCCTAAAGGTATCTATGATTTCCTCTATTAGAATTCCGGTTTAGAGAGGGTTTACTGTAATTCCATGAACTCTTATCCGACGGTCCCTACATGAGCTATACAATTACTCTTTTAGCAAATACAGTAAAACCTCTTTATATATGTAACGACCACTAAATTACATCAAGTATTTTGTGTTAAAGGCAGGTGGGTGCTTAAAGCAAGGTGACAGTAAAACAGAACGCTCCTTTAAGCAACCACCTGCCCAAATTACCAACTAATTAACACAATTTAGTGGTCGTTATAGAGAGGTTTTACTGTACGCCGAAAATATCTATGTATGAGGTAAAGAGTACTGCATACTAACTACTCTTTGGTTTAACTTTTACCCCGTTGAATATTCATGTAAGAAATAATGACACCATATATATTTTATAATTGCATGTGTATACATGAAGTTTGTGTAAAGGTAGGAACTGTAGTGTCATGTCGATTAGGATTCAAGAAGCAAACAGTGCAGACCCTAATCAGATTGCTCCTATAGGGGCCATATAATCTGGATCTATTATGTTTGCAAATGCGTGAAAAAGCGTTTGTACGAAGAAAAAAACTAAAACAGGTGTTTGTTTACATGTAAAGTAAAAGCAGTTTATAAATGCTATTGGGGAGATTTCTACATTTAATCCTTTAATGTCCCTTAATCAGTCTACCACTTGTATCAGCCATCAATAATTAGACGTATTTGTTTACATGTCTATAACATTTACAGTGCATATACATCACATGTGTTTAATGCATTCAGGGTCGCATTATATTTTAATAACGAATGATTTATTCAGTACAGTTGACCTTCCTGATTACGAATAGGAGTTGTAAATGTAAGCTAGTTGTTTAAATGTGGGGCAAATGTAATGTAGAAGTCTTCGTCTGGAGCTTTCTGTATTAGTTCGTCCTATGTTAAGCTATCACCTGCCGGCCGTATAGACCCAGCATTGTATAGAATTTGAGTTATTGTTTTTTGTAGAAACGCTTTTCCATTATAGAAATACCATGTGTTTCCGTCTTTGCAGATTGGACACTACTTGACAGTCACGCTTGTTAACAATTTCTCCAAGGACTCTCCATGCATGAATTTATCACTTAATGATTATTCATCATCTTAATTCTTGTTATGTACATTTTTCAATGAAAGGTTTAACTAAGACAAAGACCGATGGATCGTACCTTTATCATTATATATTAAGCAACACTGAAAAAGGAACAGCGAGCTTGAGTTCTCTGACATTTCCTAATTTGCTACACTTTCAGTTACATGTACATGTATGTATATAATGAATTCATGTACTCACTTATTTTAACCCAAAGTGCAATGTGGAACACATCCGTTTTTCATGTGTTTCTTTAGAGTAGAATAGCGGGGTTAATATGTTTTTGGGTTGTACAATTATGAATGCTGCTCTTTAATGCAATGAGACCTCGATTAGTCGATTGCCCAAATACGCATCGATTCTTTAAGACAAGTGGCAGCTTACTGCATTGTGAAAGGCATGCAGAACTCTACTCTCGGAACTTCTCTGCGTGGTTTCTACAATGCATTAAGCAGCTACCTGTCCAAAAGGGTCAGAGTTCTTCTATACTGAAATTATGAATTATCTAGGTATCAACTGTATATTAATGCTATCAGCTTTATTTGTCATTAAAACCCATGATATACGTACCTTTGCAAACAGTTTGCAACCAGATGAGACGCCGAGTAAGTTGACGTCTCATCAGGATCCAAAATGTTTGACACCAAAATTGAACTGATCATAGCACGAATTTTGAAAATAGTGTGGCTAAATAAATTGTTTAAAAATAATTTGCCCAGCATGCTAAAGGTTAAAATTTTAACATTTGTCCAAAATTCTTTGCACGAAAGTGCACGCTTACATAAATTGAAATACTAGAAGAAACTTACTGCTTAATTTAATGCATACGATGTGAGAATATAATGTCTGCTCGAACCTTGATCTGATACAATACAGTATAACCCCTCTAAAGCGACCACTTAATGAATAAACATGGGTGTCTTTATAAGCAGGTGGTTGCTTAATGCAGGATAAAAGTAATGCAGAAAGCTCCTCTAGGAGTTTTCTGCATTACTTTTGTCCTACATTAAGCTACCACCAGCATAAAACACCCATAATTATACCAATTTTAGGTGGCCGCATTAGCGGGGTTTTACTGTATTAACTACATCTGATTCGGCCAGTCTTTCGAGAAACTGATAACCACGTGACAAACAGCTTGGATACTGATGAGATTCCTATCATGCGCTTCATACGAATCCAAGCTGTTTGCAAATACGAGAGCCAGGTTGCGGATAATGAGATAATGGTTAGTTCAATTGAATTCCCAAATACAAGTAAATAGAAATAAAAAAACAACATGACACAGACTGTCTGTGATGTCAAAATGATCAAATTTCGAAATCTGAACTGGAATGTATGAACAGTTCCTGGTATGCTAAAAGTACAGCCATAATTTTTTTTAAAACCGGCTAACTTTGAAGTACATTTATATTTCTTATATTTCTCTACAAGAAAAGGATGGTCGAGTTATTATCGGAAGTTATTTTCGAGAATACATTGCATATTAATTAACTCTTTCGCTGCCAATTTTTGTCGTCTGCAAACTTTGTCGTCTGCTACAATTTTCAGTTTTCATTTGTTCATTTGTTTCATAAAATGGTAACAGTACCAACCTGTTTGCATAGGTAATGACAGATGCGACGGTTAACAATTTTCCCCATAGCCCAAACGCTTGCTGCTACCCATAACGTACCATCTCCAGCAAATACCTGTTTACGGCGCACCTCCGCTCCTCTCGGGAGTCGTATTTCGAATCATGTCTGTTTTTGATATTTGAAAGAGCCAGAAGTCGCTAATTGTCAAACTGGGCTATATTGTAGGTGCGGTGTAACAACGCATTTAGAAGAAAATGCGCTGTTTAAAATAATCTTTAAAGTGCATAGTTTGTTAAATAATGCGTTGTACGTTGTCTGACGCATTATGAATATTGGCCTATTAGAGGCATTATGAAAACAAGTATATAAATGTTCATTCATAACAGTAGTAGTACTAGTAGATCTTGTCTTTGTATAAATGGATTTAGGCACTAGAAGGCAATGAGTTCGTGTATTAGAAGCAGTGGTAGCAATGGCGGCAGTTGCAGTAGTCTAGCAGAACAGTAGAAAATGCACTCCACTGCTCTACTTAAGCAGTGTGATATGTTTGCAATTGAAGCGGCAAACAGTTTCGTATCGCTTTAGTACATGTAGTTTGTTTCAAGCAAATTATTACACACCAGGCTCCTTTCTACCTTACGTCTGGTCAGTAGCAACACCAATCTACACGGGTATTTCTCAACTCGATGAATACATGTATTCTTATGCCGTAAAAAGCCCGTCGTGATAGACGCATTTTCAACAGTTGTGACAAAAAAATCGTTCTGCTGCATTAATGCATCGTGATGTTGCATAACTGCTAAATTAATATACTTCATGCTGTAGGTAAGATGCACACTGATCTATCAGTATCTCTTATTTGTCAACCAAACACGAGCTTGCAGATACAGTAAAAACCCTCTAAACCGGACGTTCAATTTAGTATAAATATCGGTGTTTAGACAGGTGACACCCTAATGCAGGATGAACGTCATGCAAAAAGCTCCTTTAGGAGCTTTCTGCATGACTTTCACCTTGCATTAAGCAGTCACCCGTCTTAAAAGTATCCGAATTCTTCTCACATAGAATTCCAGTTTAGAGGGGTTCTACTGTACTCATAAGTATCGAATGGGATGATTCTAATGAGCGCAGCACGTTCAGGTTGGCCGAGAAATATAACAGATAGTAAAAAAGTCATAAGCACCCCTTTTGTCTTCTTCTATTTATATCGAATAAATAGTTATAGCTTATAATGAACTGCATTAGATTCTGTCTTAAACGGACATTTATTTAGTAAACATGGGAGTCTTATAACGCATGTGGGTGCTTAATGCATGTAAAAAATAATGCAGAAAGCTCTTATAGGAGCTTTTTGCATTACTTTTGACTAATATTAAGCTACCGCCTGTCTTACATATCCATAATTAGACCTCCTTTTGATGGCTGCTTAAGACAGGTTCTTCTGTACACTATATACTCTTCTACTACTTAATATATAAATGTACCTTGAGATACATAATGTTTTGACCGAGATGGTTTCCTATATCACGGTCATTGCGAGGAAAACTGCACGACAGACATACAATTATTGTTATGACAATAACAGGTTTACTGAGAGAGCAATTAATGCAACAAGTGGCAGAGACCCTTTCTGAACCACTTGTGTGCTGGTAGATGTTAATGTGTAAATTTACCCTTTCGCTGCCAATGCCGGATCTGTGATTACCTATGCAAACAGTTTGGATCCAGATGAGACGCCGAGTAACTCGGCGTCTCATCAGGATCCAAACTGTTTGCTACTGTTACTATGTTTTTGAAACAAAACTGAAGAAAATCAAAAGAATGAAAAATTGTAGCAGACAACAAAGTTAGCAGACGACAGAGTTTGGCAGCGAAAGGATTAAATGATGGGTGTTTGTTCATGTACAACGTAGATACATCTTTAGCACACTGAGAACATTTTCATTATCAGAAAATTTACCATTTTTAAGTATTCGAAGCATACCTTTCTGCATTTCATTTAAAGGAATAGAACATGTCTTAACTGGCCATTCATTTATTAAACATATGAGTCTAAAAAGCAGGTGGTTGTTTAATGCAAGGTAAAAGTAGTGCAGAAAGCTTTCTGCATTACTTTTGACCTGCATTAAGCAACCACCTGCACAACAGACATACACTTACTGTTATGTCATTAACAGGTTTACCGAGAGTAGTTAATGCCACAAGTGGCAGAGGCTCTTTCTGAACCACTTGTGTGCAGGTAGATGTTAATTAATGTGTAAATTAATTATGGATGTTTATGTACAACGTAGATACATCTTTAGCACACTGAGAACATTTTAATTATTAGAAAAAAGAACCTGGCTTAAGTGGCAATTCATTAATTAACATTTAGCCTGCTGAACAAATTATTTTTACAGAATGTTTCACATACTACATTTTCAAAATTCAAGTTTTTATAAATTTGTCTATCAAAATGTAACCAGGATGTCAAACAGTTTGGATCCTGATGAGACGCCGAGTTACTCGTAGTCTCGTCTGGATCCAAACTATTTGCATATGTATTCACTGATCCGCCCATAGCAGGCTAAAGGATAAACATAGTACATGTAGTCTTAAAAAGCAGGTGGTTGTTTAATACAAGATAAAAGTAATGTAGAAAACTTTCTGCATTACTTTTGACCTGCATTAAGCAACTATCTGCCTTACATACCAATAATTAGACCTGGGTCCATGCTTATAAAACTTTTAGTTGAGTCTGAGAACGTTCTCAAGCATTTGATTGGTCAGATTTGAGCCTTTGGCTCAAATCTGACCAATCAAAAGCTTGGGAACTCAAATCTGACCAATCAAAAGCTTGAGAACGAAACTCAGACTCAACTAAAAGCTTTATAAGCATGGACCCTGTTTTCGGTGGCTGCGTTGGACAGGTTCTACTGTATAGTTCAGGTCATCATGAGCAAACGCGTTAACGACGAGTCATCTGGATCCAAACTGTAATCACAAGCTTTCATTAAAATGCCTAAGGGTTTATCCGTTACTCCATGTAAACAACTTTTCAACCCTTTGCAAACAGTGTAGACCCAAATCAAACGGTTTATATAGGAGTCGTCTGATCAGAGACTGCTCGATTTGATTGTGTAATAATATAAATATGATTATACAGTTTCTCCCATGATAAAATATTCCATTGTTCATTATGCCATTCTATAGATAAGGTAATTAATACATGTATTCATTATGTCATTATTTCTGGCAGAATTTTCAATAAAAAGGGTTAACTCTTTACTCCATAAATACGCCTTTCTACGCCTTTGCAAATAGAGTAGACCTAGATCAGACGGCTCATTTAGGAGCCGTCTGACCAAGGTCTGCTCTGCTTACTTATAGAATTATATAGATCTGATTCTACAGTTTTTGCCATGACCTAAGTTTTTTTATATTCATTGGCCATATTATTGTTATTGTTCTAATTAATATTTAAGATGTCTTTATTTCTTACATGACTATTCATGGAGTAAAGAGTTACGTGTGTGTTTGTGTTTGTATGGAGTATATACCTTACCTCGTACAAAGCCTTACAAAACATGAAGGATGATGGTTTGTGTGCATGCTGTACTTGAGAACATATATAAAACATGACGGATTGTTAAACAAATTGTGTGTTTAAGCATAACATGACAATAAAAACAGTATATAAACTTATTCTGTGTTTCCCTTCTTTAACCTTTACTATGCTTGGATTGCAGACTACAATCAGGGTGTTAAATAGTTTGGATCCTTTTAACCTTTAGCCTGCTATGGGCGGATGAGTGGATACGTATGCAAACAGTTTGGATCAAGATGAGACGCCGAGTAACTCTGCGTCTCATCAGGATCCAAACTGTTTGACACCCTGGTTGTAGTTCGGTAGACAAATTGAATTTTGAAAATGTAGTAGGTGAAACATTCAGTAACAAGATGTGTTTGTGAAACACTATGCCCCCTCGATATGATATTTGACCCTAAAGGATGACCTTGATCTTGACATGTCACCCCTCAAACTGTGCAGCTTCATGGGGTACACATGCATACCACATATCAAGTCTACATCTCTACTGGTTCAAAAGTTATGGCCAATGTTAAAGTTGGTGACCTTTGACCATGAAGGATGACCTTGACCTTGACATGTCACCCCTCAAACTGTGCAGCCAAATGAGAAACACATGTATACCAACTATCAAGTCTGTATCTCTACTGGTTCAAAAGTTATGGCCAATGTTAAAGTCGGTGACCTTTGACCCTGAAAGATGACATTGACCTTGAAATGTCACCCCCAAACTGTGCAGCTTCATGAGACACGTGCATAACAAATGTCAAGTCTGCATCTACAGGTTCAAAAGTTATGGCCAATGTTAAAGTCGGTGACCTTTGACCCTAAAAGATGATCTTTACCTTGACATGTTGCCCCTCAAAATGTGCGGCTTCATTAGATACACATGCATACCAAATATCAAGACTCTATCTCTATTGGTTCAAAAGTTATGGCCAATTTGAAGTTGTGACCTTTGACCCTGAAGGATGACCTTGACATTTCACCCCTCAAACTGTGCAGCTTCATGAGATACACAAGCATGCCACATATCAAGTCTCTATCTGTACTGGTTCAAAAGTTATGGCCAATGTTAAAGTCAGTGATTTGACCCATATGTTCGACCTCTGACCTTTTAGAATGACATTGACCTTGACATGTCACCCCTCAAAATTTGCGGCTATATGAGATACATATGCATGCCAAATATCAAGTCTCTATCTGTACTTGCTCAAAAGTTATGACCAATGTTAAAGTCAGTGATTTGACCCATGTGTTTGACCTCTGACCTTTAAAGATGACCTTAACCATGACATGTCACCCCTCAAAATGTGCGGCTTTATGAGATACATATGCATGCCAAATATCAAGTCACTAGCTGTACTGGGTCAAAAAAGTTATGACCAATGTTAAAGTTACAGACAAAGAAACAGACAAATTGACCTTTGACCCTCAAGGATGACCTTGACCTTGACATTTCACCCCTCAAAATGTGCAGCTTAATGAGATACACACGCATGCCAAATATCTAGTCTCTATCTCTACTGGTCCAAAAGTTATGGCCAATGTTAAAGTCGGTGATTTGATCCATATATTTGACCTCTGACCTTGAAGGATGACCTTGACCTTGACATGTCACCCCTCAAAATGTGCGGCTTTATGAGATACACAAGCATGCCTAATATCAAGTCTCTATCTGTACTGGCTCAAAAGTTATGACCAATGTTAAAGTTGCGTTAAAGTTACAGACAAAAAAACAGACAATTTGACCTTTGACCCTGAAGGATGACCTTGACCTTGACATGTCACCCTTCAAAATGTGCGGCTTTATGAGATACACACGCATGCCAAATATCAAGTCTCTATCTCTACTGGTCCAAAAGTTATGGCCAATGTTAAAGTCGGTGATTTGACCCATATATTTGACATCTGACCTTGAAGGATGACCTTGACCTTGACATGTCACCCCTCAAAATGTGCGGCTTTATGAGATACATATGCATACCAAATATCAAGTCTCTATCTGTACTGGCTCAAAAGTTATGACCAATGTTAAAGTTGCTGACAAACAAACAGACAAACGGACAAACAGACAAACAGACAGACAGACAGGGCAAAAACAATATGCCCCCCCAGATCTGATCTGGGGGGCATAAAAAATAATTTGCTCACCAGGCTAAAGGTTAACCAAAATTAACCCTTAGTCCGTCACATATCTTTTATCACTCTGTACTCTTTGAATATTAATTAGGCAAATCTATACAGGATATGTTGAAGTGTTTTTCCTAGGCAAAAAGCATAGAAGATGCGGGCATGGATATTCAATGGCAAACAGTGCAGACCCAGATGAGACAGCTCCTATAAGATCTTGGTATACACTGTTTGCAAATGCAACTATAGTTGTGACTAGCGGACTGTGGGTTAATTGTTGTTAGCAAACGAACACTTCCATTAGTTTAGATCTCTTAGTTAGTTTTCCCAATTATTTTCAATAACGACGCACGGGCGATGATAAAGTAATGGGCAAAATATTTGGTTCATTGTATATTCCAATTATGCATAGGCCAAGTTTAGATTTACCCAAGACAAACGCTCAGAGACTTACATCAATCAGCCATTTTCCAGATGTCTCGAGATGTTTTGAAACAGTTTTGAAGTATAGCAGACCATCTGCATTTAAGACCCGGAATCATACCTCTATTTAGTAGTCGCATTAGAGAGATTTTACCGTATGTCTTATTGAAGAAGATATTGACAACCAGTTGGAACACTATTAACCCTTTACCATAGAGAGACGCCTTTTGAAGCCTCTGCAAACAGTGCAGTCCAAAACTCTGTACGAGCAGTCTGATCAGGGTCTGCTATGTTTGCTTTTGAAATGATTCAGTTGAACTTCAATATCTCGAAATTCAAAGAACCATACAAATGAATCTGGGATAACAGAAGTTCGAGTCCCGCGATTGCTAATATCTGGACATTTTTCTCAAGTTCACAGTTTTCCTGTAGGACCTTTCAGTATTAATCTCGACCTACATTAAGCTAGCATATGTGTTTTAAGATATGCGTAGTGATACAGTTTTGGACACTGCACAATAGTATTGTATTGTAAATTTTTGAAGGATCGAACGTTTACTGCGAGTTATCCTAAAGTTCAGGTTATCCCAGTTAGAGATATCGACGTTTAACTGTACAGTAAAACCTCTCTATAACGACCACTAAATTGTGTTAATTAGTTGGTATTTAGGGCAGGTGGCTGCTTAAAGCAATGTGAAAGTAAAACAGAACGCTCCTTTAGGAGCTTAAAGCAAGGTGAAAGTAAAACAGAACGCTCCTATAGGAGCTTAAAGCAAGGTGAAAGTAAAACAGAACGCTCCTATAGGAGCTTAAAGCAAGGTGAAAGTAAAACAGAACGCTCCTATAGGAGCTTAAAGCAAGGTGAAAGTAAACCAGAACGCTCCTATAGGAGCTTAAAGCAAGGTGAAAGTAAAACAGAACGCTCCTATAGGAGCTTAAAGCAAGGTGAAAGTAAAACAGAACGCTCCTATAGGAGCTTAAAGCAAGGTGAAAGTAAAACAGAACGCTCCTATAGGAGCTTAAAGCAAGGTGAAAGTAAAAACAGAACGCTCCTATAGGAGCTTAAAGCTAGGTGACAGTAAAACAGAACGCTCCTATAGGAGCTTAAAGCAAGGTGAAAGTAAAACAGAACGCTCCTATAGGAGCTTAAAGCTAGGTGACAGTAAAACAGAACGCTCCTATAGGAGCGTTCTGTTTTACTGTCACCTAGCTTTAAGCAGCCACCTGCATTTAACACAAAATACTTGATGTAATTTAGTGGTCGTTATCGAGAGGTTTTACTGTATATACTTGATCCTACAGTTTATGTCATGGTCTGAAGTTTTGTCGTTCATATCTCATCTGAAGCTGGGAGATCCTTCGAAAGCAAAGGTAGCAATGTGAAAAGAGATAATTGGAGACTCGGTTTGATTGAATCTGTTCATGAGTAGTAATAAAGAATGTGTAACACTACTCATGCCCTAGTACCGGCTTAAGCAGTATTTAATTTTCAAAACTAATAAAATCAAAACTAATGACCCCGAAGGACCAGAAAATATAACAACACCGATAATGAAATACAGGGCGACCTTTGACGGCTGCCACAAAATCACTTAACACCTGCTGTTGTGAAGAATATATATTCTGAAAGTGGGTGATCCTTCGCAAACTTCAGCTAATTAATTCATGTATTCATTCCTTACTTAAATAAGGGTTAATTATCATCTTGTTTACAAAAAAGTAAACATATATTTGAATATATTTGCTGCGCTGCAGTAGACAACATAATAAAATGATTTGACAAAGGATCGCCGAATGTAAGTGCATTTTTCATGTATTGACAAAAGTTAGGCGACATTTCGCATCTTTTTGTCAAGGCCCCTGCGATCAAGCATGGAAATCAAAAAGAGTATTTCAAAAAGCGATTTGAAGGTTAACTGAAAGCCCCGAGGAGTATTCCCGAATCAAACTGCAATCGCTCCATGCCTAATTGCCAACGAAATAATCGCCGCCAAACTTCAACAATCAATTCAACAATTGGTATTTTTCGGCTAATAATTTCTCCAAGGATTGAACAAATCGAAGGTCAATGAGCATTTCAACATAATAGAGATTGAGCAGGCCTTGTTTTTCCAGCATGAGAAAATTAGAATATGAAATTAATTTGTGTACATGAAATATTTGTAAAATGGAAAATGTCAAATAAGGATTCCTTATTTTGCTCTGTGAATTGTGCTGTACGTTGTTTGGAGATGCGGTTTGCATTTGGGAAATCGTATGTCTAACCGTCGAATATGTTCTCCTATCATCTAGAAACATTAACCCATTTGCTTCCAGAGGATTCTTCTATGCTTATAATATATTGGATTAGTCCATTTTTATCTAAGGGATGTCCGGTCTAAAATTCATTTTTGTTTTGTTTTATATTGAATTTCCTATCAGCAAACAGTGTAGATTCTGATCAGACGCCGCATTATACGGCGTCTGATCAGATTCTACACTGTTTGCCTACGTCCCATATATGGGATCGTGGGAGCAAATAGGTTAAAACTGAAGAGATTTACAAACTCCAGGTTAAAAGGCAGGATGGCCGGTGAAACTAGACGACAACAATCACGTTACGACGACGACGTAAGCGTTGTGTCATCTGCATTGAGAAATTCCTTTAACATGCATCTTTAACGCATTTGCATCCATGGTAGACCTAGATCGTTTAAGAAACTGTTGGCCGAATGACAAACAGCTTGGACCCCGGTGATAGACCGCCTTATCCGGCGTTTCATATGATTCAAGCTGTTTGCAAATGTGAGCCGGGTTGCGGATAGTCAGATAATGGTTAATTGGAAATGAAAATAAAGCCATGCACTAGACCGTCTGTGGTGCCAAAATGATCAAATTTCGAAATTTGTACTGGAATTTATGAAAGTATCTGGTGTGCTGAAAGTCCAGCCATGCTATGTTTTTCTAAACCGGCTAACCTTGAAGTATTATTTTCTCTACTAGAAAAGGATGGTCGGGTTATTATTGGAATTGACTTATTTTCGAGAATACTCTGTACAACATGTATATGCACTAACCATTTTCCCGCTAGCCGAAACTTAAGTCTTCGCTTGCTATTCACGTCAATATACCTACATGTAAATAGTGAAGACCCAGATGAGACAGCTCCTGTAGGAGCTGTCTCATCAGGGTCTGCACTATTTACAAGTTGATTGTGCAACGAGTGCACTTCGCAGCAGTGATTTCACAGCGAAATACTTGTACACAGTGAAGATATATGTAATTATACAACAGGGCATGGGTAAAGAAGGAGAACTGGGTTTTTTAAAAAAAATCAGCAAGAGAAGGGTTAAGTCGCATTTGCAAACTATCTGAATCCAAGATAGTCTTCAATAGTTTCTCAAAACCTATACCGAGTCAGAAGTAGTCAAGTTTAACCCATTACCTCATAGGCTATTTTTAGATCCAACCTCTTTGAATAAATCTACCGAAAAGGAGCATTAACTAAAGAAAAGGAAAATTTTAGAATTTTGTAGTTTGAAACCATTGTGATAAATAGAGCATTTGCTCCTATAGGAGCAAATGCTCTATTTATCACAATGGTTTCACAAAGTGACTTCTACAGAGTCGTCAAAAGTCGTCAATATGAGGGAATGGGTTAAACTGGATCATTATTTGAGCAGATAGTTATACTTATTCAGTGATAATTCATATATGTCATCGAATGCCAGTTTTAGTTGTATACAGTACATCCCCTCTAAACCGAACGTTGAAATTGGTAAATATATCGGTCTTGGAGACAGGTGGTAGCTTTAAGCAGGGTGAAAGTCATGCAGAAAGCTCCCCTTTGAGCTTTCTGCATGACTTTCACCCTGCATGAAACAACCACGTGCCTAAATGTATCTACATTCTTCTCTACTAGAATTCCGGTTTAGGGGGATTTTACTATATACCAACAGTATTGGTTCAAATTAACGTGTTAAAATGACTAACACGAGGGCCACTCAATAATAGCGTAAACTACTTTTATGTTACGAGTTTATCATAGGTTTGACGAAGTACATTCCGTTACATAGTTTGCATTTATTCCACCTCTTGACCAATGAGCGGAACACGCAGCACGCAGCCCATGAGGTGCAATCTGCCGCAAATATCTATTTACGGGCCAACCGAACTCCTCTCGGGATTCGTATTTCTAATTACGTTGTCTGTTTGTGAGATTTGAAACAGATAGAAGTCGCCAATTGCCCAATTAGCTGTATGGTCGGTGCGGTGTAACAACGCATTTTGAAAAAAGGCATTGTTTAAAATAATCTTCAAAGTGCGTATATTTTAAAAATTCGTTGTACAATCGGACCGTCTTACATACATGTATTATGAATATTGGCCATTTTGAGGCATTGTGAAAAATTATATATATATTCATTCAAGATTACCAATATTTGCACATGCTTGAAAAAAGAATCATATTACGTTAAGATGGTCTGATTGTACAACATATATGTAAAAAAATGCCTTGTCAGCTTTGCGGTAGCCCATTGATTGTGTCCGACACAACATGGTTGCTATAACTTGATGCGTTATCATGTTGCAGCAGAATCCTCAAGCTATGATCGCTTTTGTTTATTACCTCTCCAACCCCCAAGCCCGACCTCCTCCACCACCACCGTCACCACCACCACCACCACAAAGAAACGTTGGGCTTATGTACACGATCATCGCGTAATCCTACCACTCGCGAAAGTCATGTAAGAATTAATGCCTATACAAATATTAATTAATGCCACTATGAAGAAGGAATTGCTTCACAATGACAGACACTATTGATAAAGAGATTTATAGATTTATTTAAGTGTACATCACATGGCAATAACTACATGGAGCATTAAATAAAAAGCAATGAAATGAGCACTATTACCAAGGATAACACGAAAAAGGAAAACAAACGTTTTCCTCATTTCCATCGTGGTCCTTGATAATAGTAGCATGACAAAGAGAGTCACAAAATGTTATCACAAAAAGCTTATCACAGACATTACTACAGACTTCACATCATATTTGGAGGTACGGTTAGCACTTAGGAAATCGTACATCCAATTGTCGAATATATTCGGCAATCATAGAAACATTAAAACTTGAGAGCTTTTGCATTGGGATAATACAAATTCCAGACTAAAATGCGAGATTTGCGGTGAAACTGAACGTCAACAATCACGTTACGAGGTAAGCGTTGCATCATCTGCATTGAGAAATTACTTTTGCGCCTTTTAACGCATTTGCATACATTACACATTAGACCTAAATCAGGCTGCTCCTCTATGAGCCTCCTGATCAGGACCTGCTCTGTTAATTTATGAAATGATACAAATCGGATCCAGCTGTTTCTGTTATGGCCAAACCTTCCTGTTTTCATGTGTCATTTTAAACATCCATCCAATTAATAGTCATGTTGTCATTATTTCCTGCCTAAATTTTCATGGAGTAAAGGGTTAAGTGTGTGTTTGGGTGTGTAGTTGTATGTGTGACATGCTATCTGTCGATGTTTTAGTGGTGGCTGCGTCTTGTATGTGGCTTAGGCTTGACTGTACTACTTTCTCATTAAACTTTATATCGATTTTTAGATTATGTAGATTCTGAGATGTTCATCATTTACTTTCCAGACACTAGTAGCTACAAGTACAAATGTTGCTGTAAAACAGCAAAGGAGGAGCTCCGCGCAAAACAAAACCACAACAAAACAAACAGATAAATCACAAATGACCCATCTGTCCAGGGTCCGCTCTGATTGGTTATGGAATAATATAGAGATCTAATTCTATAGTTTCTGCCATGGGAACACTCATCGGAATTTCATTTATTTTATTTTGTTAGTGGGTGGATGTCTATTAAAATATTAGCACATTTTTAAAAAACAAAAAAAACAAAACAACATTTCTATAGACAGGGAATCATCAAGGCATTTTATTCTTGTCTAGACAAAACACTAGTCTTTTGAAATACAAAGTGGTGAATAAATCAATTCGTTATTCATACATGTACATATATCTTGAAGTATCTGAATTTGCTGAATGTCCATATGGAAATGTGGTCATTTCGACGACCCGTTCCCGTTCGTCGACCTTATTAGTCCCCCACCGGTTACCGGTTGGGGGACTATAGGTTTGCTCGATTCCGTCTGTCTGTCTGTCTGTCTGTCTGTCCGTCTGTCCGTCTGTCCGTCCGTCCGTCTGTCACGCTTCGTGTCCGGGCCATATCTCCTACAAAGTTATGCCAAATTCATTATAACTTCACACATTGAAGAAGCATGATGAGGGCTAGTGTCATTCACAAGGGTCATAACTCTAGCATCAATATTTTTGGAGTTATTCCCCTTTTACATATTTTTTTGTCCGGACAATAACTCTTTATCTACTGGTTCAATTGATTTGAAACTTCACATATGGAACAATCATGATGAGGGGTAGTGTCATACACAAGGGTCATAACTCTAGCATCAATATTTTTGGAGTTATTCCCCATTTTCATATTTTCTTGTCAGTCCGTCTGTCACACTTCGTGTCCGGGCAATATCTCCTACAAAGTTAGGCCAAATTCATTATAACTTCACACATTGAAGAAGCATGATCAGGAGTAGTGTCATGCACAAGGGCCATAATTCTAGCATCAATATTTTTGGAGTTATTCCCCTTTTTCATATTTTTTTGTCCGGACAATAACTCTTTCTCTACTGGTTCAATTGATTTGAAACTTCACATATGGAACACACATGATGAGGGGTAGTGTCATGCACAAGGGCCATAACTCTAGCATCTATATTGTTGGAGTTATTCCCCTTTTCATATTTTCTTGTCCAGTTAATAACTCTTTATGTACTGGTTCAATTGATTTGAAACTTCTCATATGGAACAAGCGTGATGAGATGTAGTGTTATGAACAAGGGCAATAACTCTAGCATCAATATTTTTGGAGTTACTCCCCTTTTTCATATTTTCTTGTCGGGACAATAACTTTTTATTTACTGATTCGATGTATGAAAGTAGGTACTAATACCATTCAGGTGGTCATGTATATACCATGGTCAACCACACCATGGGTGGGTGGGGTGGGGAGAGTGGAGTTTTTGTTCAGTCCGGTGGGGGACTCATGTCTTGCATAGCAATACAACATGCCCTTGTTTAAATAATATTGTAAAACCTGTCATAAGTGGTAATTCATTTATTAAACATATTAGTCGTAAAAACAGGTGGTTGCAAAATGCAGGGCAAAAAATGCGGAAATATTCTATAGGAGCTTTCTGATTTACTTTTGTTCTGCATTAAGCTACCGCCTTCCTTACGGACCTAAAAATAGACCTTTTCGATAGCCGCTTACGACAGGTTCTACTGTAGACCTAAAGTCGTTTCGCCGACAGTATTGTCATATAGGGATTAGTTTTCACACGTATACCGCGGATATGTGTTTGATGTTAATTTTTCAAATAGGCGCGTGCAGGCAATTATCGCAAACCGCCATATCATAATTCAGACCCAGATCAAGGTCACATTTATTTCATAAAAAAATAAATAGTACAGTGTATTTGTGTAAATATTTCTTCAACATTATGAGTGTTTGATCACTATAATATAAGCAGTTGATGTCAACTTATACAATAGGCGCATCCTGATAATTATCGCACACTGTTGATTTCATAGTTAGCACTTCGATCCCCTCATACTCGTGTTGTAAACGTATTTCACGCATCTGCAAACAGAGAAGACCCAGATCAGACAGCTCCTATATTGATGGGTTTTATCGGATCGTTTTGACTAAAATGGGACAGGTTTGACCAGCCAAAATATAAGGGGAGCTGTTTGACCAAATTCGGGGCCGCTTTGACACTTTTGAGGACGGATTGACCATGGACGATTTGACTTGGGCCAAGTTGGGGGCCGGTTCGATCCGTTTCCATTCCAATTGTCATTGTAGTGAAAAATAGCACCATGCTTCCCAGAAATTCTCTCCTATGGCATTATGACCTATTAATCTATACAAAGTCCTAAAAGGGCGTTCGTGAAACAAATACACAGAAACAAAAATCTTTATTAATCAGCAAAAATTAGCAATCCTAGACAGGTCCGTATTTGAGAGATTGACAGGGGCAGTTAACTCTGAAAAAATATTGACGTAACACAGAAAGGAGTGCCCTGTAAAACTCGTGTCCGACAAAATATTGACATATTCGGATAGTGTAAATATTGCCGATCATAATTATTACCATTGCATACATCTTAGATACATTTATAAAAAATGATTAAAATAGAAACTGAATTATATCATGCAAAGTATACACGTTAAGCCCAATGTTAATCACGGAGCATTGATCGAAAGGGTTAAAATGTCAAATGCGGGTAAAAAAACCCATAAAATCGTAAATACAAATGTGGGCGCGGAGCAATAAAGTAAAAACAAAACATACCGTTAATACTTAATTGGTCAGAAAATGACGTCAATGGAAATGCTTGACGCCTCATCATCAAAGGCAATTGAGATATTAAAAAGCATAAATCAACATCAAAGTTGTACACATATTCATGTCATGAAAACAATTCTTAAAAACCAGCATTCCGCAGTCAATTTACAACGATATCTAATACAGCTAGGTTATCAGAAAAACGTGAATACTGCTTAAGCCGGTGCTAGGGGCGTGGGTAGTGTTGCACTTTTAATTACTACTCATAAACAGACTCAATAAAACCGAGTCTGCAATTTTCTCTTCTCGTGTTGCTACTTTTGCTTTCAAAGGACTGAAAAAGCAGTAAACAGAGCCCTGGGTGTTTTAAACCTCCATATCAGATCCTCTCGTTGCCACCAATAAAGAGTTGCAAGCACAAACAGGAAGTTGCAGGAAGCACTGGACAAGCACAATGCTGTCATAGAGAAACAGCAAAACATAATTCATACCCAAACTAACCAGATACAGGAACAAACAGATAAAATAAGCTCCCTCGAAGATAGTGATAAGGGGCTGACAAAGATTGTTGGCAAGCTTAAGGTAGAACTCAACAGCCGAAGCTCATAACGATTTTCTTACATGAAGATGGCAGAGAACAGTTCGAAAAATGACCTAAAACAGCATGTTGTCAGCTTCATTAACAAAAATATGCTTCAAAATGAAGCACCACTTACTGATCAAGATATATCCAGATGTCATCCGGTTGGCAAACGGGGAAACCCGCAGATTTTAATCAAATCAAGCCGTAACGGGGACAAATCCCAAATATACATGGCCAAAAAGAAGCTGAAAAATAATCCGCAAAAATCTTAGTGACAGAAGACTAGACACGTTACAACCAGGGACTCATCAAATCCTTGCTTCCACTTCGAAAGGCTAAGGAAATAGACATTTTTGGACAGTTAACGACACTATCATTCTTAAAACGTCTTTAATTTCTACTAGGATCAAGAGGGCCGAGGACGTCGAGCCACTAGGACTAGCTTAGCTATTCACAACGCCCTCCACCCCCGGTTTATCCTGACACGTGGTGATACTAAAAATAAAAAAAACCGAGTTTCCAGTGTGACGTTCGAACGTTTATTTACAGAGACGAAATTCGATTGGATAAAAGACTACACATCGGTTAACGACTTAAGCGATATGATTGTGCTGTTGCTTTTAGGGCAAACATCCGGTACATAAAATATTTTTCAACACGTGCCATCTTTTTATCTTCAACCAACTTAGCAAAAGATGGCTTCCGCCCTTTGGCCATGCATACAATTTATGCACTCGCCCAGGTAGTGTAAAGCAAGGAATTCCGCACAATATTGGATTTGAGAATGGTGAAGTTCACCGCTGCACATAACTCATGTTTCAAGTCATGTTTTGCTGCACCGCCTGCAGGCGTGCAGTGAAGGTAATCGATTACCTGGTTATTAGGACACCCGTCAGGTTTTCGTTCTCGTATAGTCCTAGTAATAATGACGACTACATGCAAAGGAGAGGAACTTGATAAGCTCGCAGTTTTCAGTCAAATCCTGCTCAGAAACTATGTACATTTATGCATGTTGTATATTGCAGAAATAAACTATGTTGAGACCAATACTAACGACTCTTCAGAAATATCTATCGAGAATGGTCACATATGAGTTGTTCGGCTGAACGAAACGCCATGCAGTGTAGTGCAGGTAATAGGCCCATTGACTATAACGACGTGCAATATATATCATCGTTATGTTATCGCCATGCCTTTGCTCTACAGAACTGTAACGCCTTTCGATAATGGTCACATCAGAGTTGTTGTTTCGAATGAAAAACCATGCAGTGCAGGAAAATACCCCCTGTTTATATGAACATCCGATATCTTCGTTATTGTATAGACTTTGTGATATGACGACTATCCCGAAATGTTCTCATCAAGTCTTCTATAGAGAGTGGACACATCTGGGTTGTGAATTTGAACAAAATACCACGCAGTGTAGGGCAGTAAAGAGATCCTGTGATTCAGAGGACGTACATTCAATATGTTCTCATTATATTCATTCTAGGCTTTGTGTTATGACGACTCTCAAGAAACATTCCATCGTGTTTTTTATTGAGTGTGGTCACATTTACTTGTTAGTATAAACGAAACGCCATGCAATACAGTGTACCGCAAGGAAATACTCCTCAGATTATAAGGACACCTGGCATCTCATTATCACGCAGGCTTTATGATACAATGACTCTTTTTGTTATTAATAGGGGTTACTTTGCTCGTAAAATTTAAATCAGCAAAAACAATAATGGTTAGATTGAACGAGAAACTTTGGTTTGAATCAGCCTTAAGAAAACAATGTAAAATCAGAAATGTAGCATGTAGCTATTAAATCCAGAACATCTAGTGATTGGAATAAATTTAAAACTGCTAGAAGCATGTATCCATTAAATCCGGAAAATCTAGTGATTGGGATAAGTTTAAAACTGCTAAAATAAAAGGAAATAATATGAAAAACAAGCGAAATATTTTTTATAATACTTTAGAGCTAAACCTATCTGACCTTTAAAGTAATGATAAGAAGGGTGTTTTGAAAATTATTAAAACACTTTGTTAAAGGATCGGGAAAATCGGACCCTCCTCTCTGCAAGAAGAAGTAAATGGGAAGTTTAGGTATTGCATAACACACTTTATCAATTTCAACTGTTAATGATGAAAATGTATCCCATCCCTTACAGAACTCGTTATGAAAACAAACAACTCTTTACATGATATTGTCATTACTGAACATGAAATTCAAGACACAATCGAAGTCTTGAACGCAAAAAGGCCAACGCAAAATGGCCAGTGGTTGTGATGGTATAAGTCATAAAATGTTAAAGAATACTATTCAATCTTTCTCTGCAGGAAGGCATTTATCCCGATAATTGGAAAATACCCAACATAACACTTTTGTTTAAGAAAGGACACAAATCGGCTGTGTCTAATTACAGACCAGTTTCGTTATTGAGCTGCTGTGGTAAATTGTTTAAACGCTTGGTTTTAAAAATATGTATAACTTTTTATTGAAAACGATCTCATATACAAGTATAAGCTGTTTTTTACCAAATCATTTAACTTCCATGCAGTTAGTAGATATTTATCACATATGCCAAACATTTGATAATAGGTAGGTTTCGTGTATGGTGTTTTGTGATATGTCAAAAACGTTTGACCGAGTAACAATAAATGCCGGTGTTCCTCACGTAACTGTACTAGGGCCACTGCTGTTTTTAATATATGTAAATATATTTTTGAGAATTTATTAAGTCTAACAAGGATGTATGCTGACGATAGTTCTTTGTACTGTTCTGCTATATCTGTTGAGGATATAGAATGTATACTAAATCATTATCTGAGTACATGTATTATTTTGCACTGGGTCAAACAATGGCTTGTTAATTATAATCCTGCCAAACCTGAATTCCTTTTCTTTTGCCTTAGACAACACAAAAATGCACCAAAACTCTACTTGAAATTCATTGATAAAAATTCACATATGAGTCATGCAGCAAACGCCACATACAAAACACACAGCCACCCAAAGATCACCACAACAAGAACACGCAGCAAATGTACATAACTATCAAAACACAAAGAGACGCACAAAGACAAAACAAACAAACACTAGAGGAAGACTGAAGTACCGCCTTGGAACGGTCAGTCAATAATAGTTACTGGGGTTTAAACCGGTTTAGGGATGTCCAACCTCACACTTATTCCCTCTCCACCCTAAAAGACAGACAGTGTAAATAAACATATCCGACTAATCTACATCAACCGCGATGGCAAACACAGTGGTAATTTGCATGTAGAACGAAAACATGTTTAAGTGAAATAAACTGGATCCAACTATCGCTAGTGTACTCACTGACTGAGCTGCAACCAGTGTAACTGTAGAAAAGTAATAACGGATACGGCAAATACGAGATAAACCTAGTCAAATATCATAAACACAATGGAGTTACTCTAAGCTCAAATAGTCAATGGCATACTCATATACAACTCCTCCTCCAATCTGCCTCAAAAAGTTATTGGGATAATGCGCAAACTACGATGTACATTAAACAGACAAAGCTTAAATCAGATATACCTCTCTGCACAACTTCGGAGTACTCTTCTGTTGTCTGGGCAGGATGTACTGAATATCAAGTACAGGTAAACCACGCTATATTGAGACTTGTTGTTGTTTTAATGTTTACATAACCGAATTCAGATATAGGTCCAGACAACATAATGTAGTAAGTTGCCACCAATAATGTACTGGGCTTTGGTCTAATGGATATGTATCTGGTCTTGCAAACAGGATGTCGTGGGTTCGAATCCCAGGCTATGCAGTTTTCTCTTTTTTTTTTCAATAAAAATGAGTTGCTATTTGTAATCATCATTTTAATTTTAAGTCGTTTTAAATTATATGTTAATATTTTGTTATTAATTATTATATGTTATATGTATTGTTGTTTTGTGTGGACAATTAATTAATAAAAAAATATTGGCAACTGGTCAGAATCGAACTCGAGACCCGCCGCATGCAAGTCAAGATACATATCCATTGCACCACGACAATTATATTGAAGGGTTGTGGCTTAGCAAGTCTTTTAATAATTAGGAAGCGCCATAGTCGCTTCATTTTGTTTACATTAGAGTAGGTCATGTTTTGTTCCAAAATAAGTTGGTCTATCTGTAGGTGCTATTGAACATCTACAAAACGAGGCATCACGTATATTTATAGACCTCACTAGGTTCTGTCCCAGTTGAAAATTTACCGGGGTATATAAAGGATGCGGTTTCCAATCTCTTCAATCTAGAATGGAGTGCAGACGTATTATTTCATATATAAAGTATACAATAACTTAACCCATCATATATTTTAGATAGTTTCCCATTGCATGTAAATACTAGAACCCACTACTAGCTTATAACTCCAGAAAACTTTACAGTGCTTCTATGTCGACCTGAAAGCATGCACATATATTGTATACCGAGTTTTGTTGAAATGTAGAATAACTTAGAAATACATTTTTAAGATCTTTCAAATCCAATCTAAAACATAATACTCCGATCACTATCCCACGTTTTATTGTCAAGCCCGATTGCGGTGAGCTCGACATAGTCGCCACAATGTCTGCGAATGGTGGATGCATGTGTATGCGTCCGTCCGTGCGTCCGCGCGTCCATCCGTACGTCCGCCCTGTCTTTTCAGGGTTCTAACTCAGAAATACCTGAATGGATTGTGAAATGACTAGGCACAAATGTTTCTGTAGAAGGTACGGTGTGTCGCTTGCAAAACCCTGGTCAGTAGCTGAAAGGTCAAGGTCATACTTGGAGGTCAAAGGTCAGAAACATGTATTTTTGGCCTGTCCGGGCTCTAACTCAGAACTCCATGGATGTATTGTAAAGTAACTAGGCATAAATGTTCCTCTAGAAGGTACGGCGTGTCGCGCAAAATAAATTAAGTCAATCACAGAAAGGTCAATGTCATACTTAGAGGTCAAATCTCAAAAACATGTTTTTGTCCGAGTTCTAACTATGGATGGATTGTGCAATTATTATGCATAAATGTTCCTGTAGAAAGTAGGATGTGTCGCACGAAACAAACAGGTCAGTAGCTGAAAGGTAAAGGATATACTTGAAGGTCAAAGGTCAAAAACATGTATTTTTTGCTTGTCTGGGCCCTTACTCAAAACACCATGGATTAATTGTGAAATGACTAGGTATAAATGTTCGTTTAGAAAGTACGATATATCCCGCGAGAAAAAACAAGTCAGTAGGTGAAAGACCAAGCTCATACTTAGAGGTCAAACGTCGAATACATGTATTTATTTGCTTGTCCGGGCTCTATCTCAGAACGCCATGTATGTATTGTGAAATGACTAGGCATAAATGTTCCTCTAGAAAGGACGGCGTGTCGCATGCGAAATCCAGGTCAGTAGGTGAAATATCAAGGTTAAACTTAGAGGTTAAATGTCAAAAGCATGTAATTTGTTTTTGCTTGTCCGGGTTCTTACTCAAAACTCCATGGATGGATTGTGAAATGATTAGGCCTAAATGCTCCTATAACAGGTACGGCGTGTCCCACAAAAAAAACAGGTCAGTAACTGAAAGGTCAAGCTCATACTTAAGGTCAGAGGTCAAAAACATGTTTTTTGCTTGTCCGGGCTCTAACTCAGAACTCCATGGACGGATTGTGAAATGACTAGGCATAACTGTTCCTCTAGAAGGTATGGCGTGTCGGATGCAAACTGCAGGCCAATAGGTGAAAGGTCAAGGTCATACGTAGAGATCAAATGTCAAAAACATGTATTTATTGGCTCGCCCGGGCTCTAACTTAGATCTATATGGATGGATTGTGAAATGACTTGGATAAATGTTTCTCTAGAAGGAACGGCGTGTCACGCACTAAAACAGGTCAGTAACAGAAAGGTCAAGATCGTACTTAGAGGTCAAAGGTAAAAAACATCGGGATTTAACTCAGTACTCCATGGATGGATGTTTAAATGACTAGGCATAAATATTTCTCTAGAAGGTACGGCGTGTCGCGCACAAAAAGCAGGTCAGTAGCTGAAAGGTCAGGGTAACACTTGGAGTTCAAAAGTCAGATTTCACAAACAGATCAGGCACTCATATAAGAGCTAACCGATAAGGATCTGCTCTGTCTAACTTTTGCATGTACTATAGGTGAATGGCCAACGGGCTCGACATGTTGTCCGTGGGCATTCTAGTTTACACGGTAAGAGGCAATCAGCTGTTTTTCATGCAAGGATTCGAAACAACTGTAGTAATTTAAAACTAGATCTTTATAACAACAAATTATCCCCTGATCCTTTTTGTTCCCAATGTAATACAGATACAGTAGAAGTACATGTAACAGTAATGCAGGAAACGCCACATACAAAACACACAACCGCCCGAACAGTACCACGACAAAAAAGTAAATGTACATGAATATCCAAAGAGAAAGAGAGGCACAAAGTTAAACAATAGGGGGAGATGACACAGAACATTTCTTCTTTAAATGCAGTCAGTTTCAAACACAGCGTATTGTTCTATTTTATCAAAGAAGATATTGTCATCCACTTAGCACGAATCTTGACTATTCTGAATGGATTATGTCTCTGTTAAAGATAATTGCACCATATTTGAAGCTGTGCTTTTCTATATAAGGAATACTAAGACATTTGAATAAGCATCAAAACATGTTAAAGAATTGATTTTTCTGACTCAATTCTTGCTGTTACTACTCATTAGGACAGTGTTGACAATTTTTTCAAATTGTTACATAAATATTGTAAGAGGAATAACACCAGTATTGGGTCATAGTGAATTATTTGCTACTTCTTATCTTTTATTATTGCTTTATTTTGTATGAATTTCTGAGTGTCTTTTGTCATCGTTCTGCTCGAGTTATAATTAATTACTAGTTCTAAAGCTTCATAGGGAAACATATGCATTATAGCAGCAGTCAATTTAGCATGACCACTAAAATGCCAAATTTCAAATTCCAATATCTAGTACTCTCAGACCTTCATACATATTCTTTTTCTTCTTCTTTTCCTTCTTCTTTTCGTCTTGATATGTTTGTTAATATATAGTAATATTCTTCGGCTTCTTTTTTCTTGTTTTTCTTGTTCTTCCTCTGCTTCTTATTATTGACATTTTTGTTTATATATTGCCGTATTGTCAAACATTTATTTGCAATGTTAAGTTTGATGGGGAAGTGTAGTAACTAATGTTGGTAGAATTTGTGGCCCAACACCTTTCAATCGTCAGTGAAATAAAATATATTTAAACTAAACTAAAATTCTAATCAAATTAATGTGACTAATCATCCTGGTTTAGAAAAAAGACGTTGGTTGTATTTAATACGATTTTTCCGATGACACGTGCTTAAACCATTTCGCTACCTTAATTTAGTACAAAGGTAAATTGCTGGACATCTCCCATCTGTGCTGTTGTATTATGAAATAAATGTGACAGCTACAGAGTTAAATTGTATTTAGGAGTGTATAACTTAGATTTTATTCAAATTATTCTTCGACTGCAAGAAACAATTTTGTATTCGATTCTAATGTTAGACTGTGATTCCCAAAGGAGCATACGTTAGGTGACATGTATATTTGTCTACGATATTGAAATGTATACGATAATATAGATCTAATTATACAGCAAATGCCGGGGCCAAAACATCGTGTATTCATTTGCCATTATACAAATCCAGCTTATAAATGTTCATGGTGTCATTTTTTCTTACATGAATATTCACCAGGATCCAGGTTTATAAAACGTCCGATTCTGAGTCTGAGATCATTTGCTAGTACAGTGTATATGATTTGTCAGATTCTTGAGAATGATATCAGACTCAGGCTAAAGGTTTTATAACCTCGGTGTAAGGTTAAGGGTTAATGCAATGTTAATCGGATTACTTTGGTGTATGTAAAAAGTAAAGTCCGTATAACATTTAATTTGAGGTGTGACCTTTACGGCAGCAACTTGGCTGCTTTTTGTAGTTCTTTCAAACGCACATCCTTGCAAGACGGAGGGATAGGCCAATGCTTTAATGCTGTTAGCATTTTTGACGAGTCACATGTTATGAACTTTAGTTAGTTTAATTCTGATATTAAAACTGTCAGGACATTTATTGTCATGTCGACACATCGAGAATCAGACATATGATATAATAAGCAAACAAAGCATACCCTGATCTGATAGCAACTACATTAATCAGTTGTTTGGTCTGGACCTAACGTGTTTGCAAGTGCGTTTAAAGGAATGGTTATCAAATGCATTTTAAAGGGTTAACCCTTACAGTGCGGGACACGAGTTACTAATGTCCTATGCAAACAGTGTAGACCCAGATGAGAGGGCTCCTCTAGGAGCCCTCTCATCAGGGTCTGCACTGTTTGTCATATTACACTTTTCTTTTAAAAAATCCCTAAATATTTATCATAAGCTCGGTCGGTTTCAACTTAGGAATAGTCCATTTGAAAATTCAGCGTTGTAAGGGTTAAGCAAAACACTTTTCTGTTGTTATACTTTTCTTTTGTCGTACTCATCATCACTATCTTCATTTTCCTCATCATATGCTTGCTTCGTCGGCGCTGTTTGTCCTATTTTGTAGAAAATATACACCGACACACTTTTAACTCTTAGTCGTTATCTGCGATTATACTCTCATTTACAAAACAAATGGAATCCAGATGAGACGTCGAACAAGATGAGGCGTCAAATGATTCGGTCTGTCATCAGGATACAAACAGTTTGGCTCTCGGTCAATAGTTTCTCGAAAGATTCTGCGAATTGATTTCAAAATTGCACCAGATTTGATATTCACATTGGGATACGAGTTGAATTTTTATTTAACGAATATTCATGTAAGTAATAATAACACCATGACTATCAATTACATTAATTTTCAGCATGAACATAGAAACGTTTGACTAAGAAGGAAACTTATTGTCAAATCAATATCATTACATACACAAACAGAGGAGAACTAAAGTACAGTAAAACCTCTCTATAACGGCCACTAAATTGTGTTAATTAGTTGGTATTTAGGCAGATGGCTGCTTAAAGCAATGTGAAAGTAAAACAGAACGCTCCTATAGGAGCGTCCTGTTTTACTTTCAACATGCTTTAAGCAGCCACGTGCTTTTAATACAAAACATTTGATGTAATTTAGTTGCCGTTATAGAGAGGTTTTACTGTAGTAGTGTGATATGTGTCTACCCTGTTTGCACAGGCGTTACAATGCTCATCTAAGGTACATTAAAGCATAAATTGCGCAACGGGTAATTCTTTTGTTGCTTTTGGGAGCATGTCGAATCGGAAGCATGTGTTAGAATCAGTATCCAAACTATTTGACCATTTGATTTAATTAAATTTGAAGACAAAGTTTCCGTCGACAAGGATTTGCTTAGCAGTTTTATATTGAAAACGAAAATATGGTGAAACCAAGAGACGCTGCCTTTGTATTTAGATCATTACCAGACAAATACATTAACAGCGCACTTTTTTGCCAATAACTCTTCATTTCAGAATGACGAATAATTATTAAATAAGAAATTCGCATTTGAGATGATGCCAGCTATAAAACAGTCGGTCAATAATTGCATTTAGGAACTTTGCGACAAATGCTTTGCTCGTCTATTTTTTATATCGAAATTATGTAGTTCTTAATTTGATAGTCTGTATATGAATGACAAAGATTGCGAAAAGTAATAATCAAGATTATAAAACGAATAACTCTGAGCCTGGTCTAAATTAAGCTTATCCTTTAGATTATCAGTCAAGTTATCATTTGCCATGACTGTCGTCCATTTTATTTCGAAATATAATGTATATCCAAGTTCTCTACAATGCAATGTAGCAACTTGTTCGTATTGGTGGAATGCCGAGTTACCCGGCATATAGATCCGCATTGTTTTCGAACCAAATCACCTATCAGCATTCAGTGGTCCATAGAAGTAAGCGAAGAGAGAGAATTCCACTAGTAGGAAAGGATTAATCATTACGCAATCGGTGGTAGTATTGCGAAAACCTCCAACCAGTTTTGCATTTCTATCACAATCAGTCCATTAAATATTCACCTAGATGGGAAGGAAATCAAAAAAGCAAAAACGAATATATCAACAAAATTGTTTTAATATTTAATGAAATTCACAACGGTAGTCATTTCTATCTAGTATTGTTGTTTTTTCGAATACACTATATTCTAGCGATAACTGTAGTAGCACCTAATAAATAATGTACAGAAGAACCGGTCCTAAGAGGTCATTCATTTAGTGAACATATGAGTCTTAATAAGCATGTGATTGCTTAATGCAGGGTATCATCAATGCAGAAAGCTCCTATAGGAGCTTTCTATATTACGTTTGATCTGTATTAATCCACCACCTATCCTACAGATGCATAATATTTTAGATGGCCGCTTAAGAAAAATTCTACACTACCTTTCGAATATATATGGTCGTGAAGACACAACCGACCTTGTTGTTATATATCAAACCGAATATGAATCAAATATAATCAAGCAAATGTAAAATCAACATCGCAATATTCCATATATATATGTAAAAATTATATTGTTTTCCCTCTAAGACATAAACTTCCAAAACATTTTCTTTTATTATTATATATACGTTCAGCCGCTAAGAAATCATTCAATCTTTAAATATCTAAATATAGTAAAACCTCTCTATAACGGCCACTAAATTACATAAATTATTTTGTGTTAAAGGCAGGTGGCTGCTTAAAACAAGGTGAAAGTAAAACAGAACGCTCCTATAGGAGCGTTCTGTTTTACTTTCACCTTGCTTTAAGCACCCACCTGCCCTAAATACAATACTAATGAACATAATTTAGTGGTGGTTATAGAGAGGTTTTACTGTAGTTCTTTCATGAATTAATTTACCTCTGTCAATGTCACATCTGTGGCTACCTATATGCAAACACTAACTAGGCGTGGCATAAGGATCCAAACTGTGTGTTACTCTGACTGATTTTTTTAGCAAACAAAGTTTTTTAGCAAACTGAAAATTGTAGCTGACGACAAAGTTTGCATACAACAAAACGTTGCGGCGAAAAGAATTAACATTATCTGTACTTTCTTATTGTGTCCAGACGTTTGTCAGTGAAATTTGCAGGGACCAATATACAATAAAGTATTTCGCTGCCACATTTCGTCGTCTGCTAATTTCGTCTTATGACTACAATGTTTCATTTTTTATATTGTTTTCTTTTTTAAAAAATATATAGTCACATTAACAAAACATTTTGGATCCTGGTGCTACGCAACGCTATCTGGGTCCAGACTGTTTGCATGTTTAATCACATATGTCACCTGACAGTAACAGCGAAAGTATGAAACGTCTGGAGTCTGTTTCAAGAACACACATCAGTTATGATTTAATAACGGCGTCGACTAATTTGGCCATTTTAGTCTTGCGTTGCTTGCTAACGAGATCTTAATTATAGTTTTATGGCAAACATGTCTCCACACATTGTCGTATGCTTTAGTTGTCAGAATAGATGTTCCTTTATTTCGTTTCTCAAAACAGAATTGGTGTTTCGACCAGATAGGATGCTGGTGAGACGCCCGTTTACTGAGCGTCTCATGTGGCTCCTAGCTGTTTGCAAAATGAATACAGATTTGTCCATTTCTGCAAGCCCTGTTAGTCGCTTTCCGTCGTTTTCAACAGTAAAAGAGTTAACCCTTTTCCTCATATAAACGTGTTTTCACGCATCTGCAAACAGAGTTGACCCAGATAAGATGGCTCCTATAGGAGCCGTCTGATCAGGGTCTGCTCTGTTTGCTAATGGAATTTGATAGATATGTTTCTTTGCTTTTTAAAATGTCATCAGTGTTCCACATTCCATATTTCTTTATAACTATTTTGTTAATGAATATTCAGTAAGCATTGAAATTCGGCCTACATACAGAACAGAGAAAGAGTTAATCATTAAGTTGCAATGAGAATGCACAAAAAACATAATAGCAATAGTTATTCACTTGGTTAACTGTTTCCCTGATCAATAGTTATGTAGGACATAATGAAATCACGAAAATATATTGGTTGAATTTTAAAAATGGCATATGCACACATGAAATTATGGTATTGGTAGAAACTATAGAGTCAGATCTTTTATAATATTATAAGCAAACAGAGAAGACCCTGATCAGACGGATTCTATATGAGCCGTCTGATCAGGGTCTACACTGTTTGCATATGCGTTTATATGAAGGAAAGTGTTAAACATGCCTACTTAACCCTTTTTCTGATTGAAACATCCTTTGAACGTCTTTGCAAACAGAAAAGATCAAGATCAGACGGCTCTAATATGATCTTCTCTACTTGCTGATTTAATGTAGTACAGTCAAACCTCTCTATAACGACCACTAAATTATGTTAATTTGTTGATATTTTGAGCAGGTGGTTGCTTAAAGCAAGGTAAAAGTAAAACAGAACGCTCCTATATGAGCGTTCTGTTTTACTTTCACCTTGCTTTAAGCATTCACATGCCTTTAACACAAAATACTTGATGTAATTTAGTGGTCGTTATAGAGAGGTTTTACTGTACTTCCATCTCAGCTCAAACATGCACATGTTCATTGACAAATGTTGATAGTTTGGTTACAGTAAGAACGAAACAATAGATCATATACATGCTATGTAGCTCTGCTGATATATGTCAAATGTAAAAATTAGTTTGCACTTAATGCCGTTATAAACAAATCAGTTATTAACCCTTCGCTTGCTGAATTTTAAAATACACTTCTCCTTCTTTACCCATGCCCTGTTGTATAATTACATATATATTCACTGTGTACACGTATTTCGCTGTGCAATCACTGCTGTGGAGTGCACTGGTTGCACAATCAACTTGTAGCTTTGCAGCTCAATCATTGAGTACACTAGCGATAGGTGGATACAGTTTGTTCACTTAAATGTTTTCGTTATACATGCACTTTACCACGGTATTTGCCGTCGCGGTTGTTGTAGGTTAGTCGGAGAGGGGATACTTTTATTTACACTGTGTGTCTTTTAGGGTGGGGATGGAATAAGTGTGAGGTTGGGCGCCCATAAACCGGTTTAACCCCCCAGTGACTTTTGTCACTGACCGTTCCAAGGCGGTGCTTCCATCTTCCCCCTATTGTGTGTTTGTTTTGTCTTTGTGCGTCTCTTGTTGTTTTTTTTATAGTTATGTACATTTGCTGTTTCCTTGTGTTGCTGTTCGGGCGACTATTTGTTCTGTATGTGGTGTTTCCTGCATTACTCATTTTTGTACTTTTTGTAAATAGTGCAGACCCTGATGAGACAGCTCCTTCAGGAGCTGTCTCATCTGGGTCTTCACTATTTACAGGTAGGTATATTGACGTGAATAGCAAGCGAAGGGTTAAATATTCATATCTATATTTCTCACATACCTTCCCTTATCTCCGAGTTAGAACAACGGGTTAAGATTCCCTGATCTGTAACACGTGTAAGATCACTTTAGAACATATATGACGTCATACGTCATATATGACGTCAAACCATGGAAACCGATGTTTACATGTCATTTAAACGGCGAAAATACTCTTTTTTGTTATGCGAGAAAAAGAATCTGATGCTCGATTTGTCTTCTAAGATCACATGTTCCTAAACTCGCCAAGAAAATGTTATTAAGTTCGCCAAGGCTCGCTTAATGACATTTTCTAAGGCTCGTTTAGGAACATGTGTGAACATTTGATCTTAAAAGACAACTCGCAACAGATCCTCTTTATCTTACACAAATGTTGATTAGGTATAATGTTAATTGTCTTGGATGATATTGTATTTCAAAAGTAAAATTATCCTGAAATAGGGTACACGATATATAACGCACGTAAATACAAGTACAGTATAAATGACACGGAAAAGAAGTCAGTTTTAAAAAAATAACAATGAGTAATGCTGAATTAACTATTCAGCATCACAAAGTAAAATAGAAAATGTAAACTGTAAAACATCTCCTAAACCCGTTCAATCCTGTATTATGACAATGAGATATCCCGTCACTGTATATCTTATAACGTCCACTTAGTATGATAGGCATACATTTGCTAGAGGATTTTAACCCTTCGCTTGCTATTCACGTCAATATAACTACCTGTAAATAGTGAAGACCCAGATGGGACAGCTCCTACAGGGTCTGCACTATTTACAAGTTGATTGTGCAACCAGTGCACTCTACAGCAGTGCTTGCACAGAGAAATACTTGTACACAATGAAGATATATGTAATTATATAACAGAACATGGGTAAAGAAGGAGAAATGTATTCTAAAACAAGAGAAAACAGCAAGAGAAGGGTTAAAAGACAGACAGTGAAGACACATAAAAGAGGTTCTCTAGGAGTATTCTAATCTGGGTCTACATGTCGAGGATTAAAGGAATTAACCAATACAAAAAAGTATTATTCTGAATTTTAAAGCAGTAGGTAATTTAACCCCTTCCGTGCCACAATGACGGGTTTATGATATAACATGCAAATAGTTTGGATCCAGATGACTCGGCGTCTCATCAGGATTCAAACTCTTTGACACGATGTTTACTGTTTTATAAAGAAAATGGAAGAAATGCATACACTTACACTAAAAATCAACGAAACTGTGCCCAGCACACGACATTGCTGGCACCCAAGGGGTTAATGCAGGACGAAAGTGATAGAAAAAAACTCCCATAGGTACCGTCAGCATTACATTTGATCTGCACCAAACAGTCACCTGATTTACCGTACAGCAGAACTTGTCTTAAGCGGTCATTCATTTATTGAAAAGGAGAGTCTTAAAAACAGGTACTGCTTAATGCAGGCCAAATGTAATGCCGAATGCTCCAATAGTAGTTTTATGCATTACGTTTGACTAACATTAAGCTACCACCTGTCTTACAGACCCATAATTAAACGTATCTTTGACAGCGCTTAAGAGAGGTTCTACTGTCCATAATAATTGGGAGTAAACAATTGGGTGTCCGCAATAGAGAGGTTTTACTGCACATGTACATTGTGTATGTCTTTCATACGACCGTTTCTTCACTTATGGAACTATTTACAGCCGATTTTCTCATTCCGGAAGAATGTACATGCTTCGAGCCATTTCTGATGCTCGAGTCTATCACCCAAAACAACGGTGCCACTGCGGAGCTAGAGGCCCCCATCCACGTGACAACCTGACTGAATTCGGCAGTCGGCAAGCACGTCTGAGTATCGCAAACAGTCAGTAGAATGCTCACACACTGAAATGGGAACCACATCCCAGCAAACATTAAGCTTACAGTACATACACTCGCCACAGTGCATGTGGGGACGTCCTTTCCTTGGTTTCTGTTAACATTAGAAACGCGTACGTGTGCCCTGTGTGTATTGTAACCTTCGTTGGCTTCGTTTGTAACTCCGTTATTCCTCAACATGATTTCTTCTGAAGATTTTGTCTCATTCAGTAATGATGTACGCTTCAATTTCAGAATCAGCATGTCAAGGTTTAAGATAATGAGCGTCACGAGAGGTATATAATATGTAAGAATGTGACAAAATAATGCGGCTTCTGTATTTACTATCACAATGCACTGTCCAGGCAAGTTTTCATAGGGAATTGTACCTTGTGTCCAGACAGGAACAACGATAATTAGTCCAACAATCCATGGAATGAAAGTGATTAGGGAGGAACATTTCTGGAACAAGAAGGCATATGCTGAAGGGTGGGAGATCGATAATATTCGATCTATTGTCATAACAATGAGTATTGTCAGCGATATAAAAGGTATCATTATGTCTAGAACGATCCATAGTAAGCACAGAAAGTGTCCAAGATACCAGGGTTGTAGGATGAAGTACACTGTAAATGGAAGCACAAATAAGCTAACAACTATATTAGATATCGAAAAGTTCATAACTTGCATGTAAAACGCATCGCATCTTTTGACAGGGTCTCTTAAGCAGCTTTTTATCACAACACTATTGACGAGTATCGTCACAATAGTCAAAACAATGCCATATATGGCCGACTGGGTTTCGATCCTGCCCCGAATTATGTCGTGTACGGAGGGTCCGTAATCCTGGTAGAATGAGATGTTATCTGAGATGTTGTAGTAGTCACTGTGATTTTGGTAGGAATCCGCCATCTGAAAATAACAGAAAAAATGCAAATATCATTACCATCACATAACAACAACATCTTGATGTAACAATACCACCAACACCCATCCCGCTAAAACCATATCATCAACACCCATATACTGTAACCATATCATCAACACCCATATACTGTATCAATATCATCAACACCCATATAATGTAACCATATCATCAACACCCATATAATGTAACCATATCATCAACACCCATATACTGTAACCCCATCATCAACACCCATATACTGTAACCATATCATCAGCACCCATATACTGTAACCACATCATCAACACCCATATAATGCAACCATAATATCAACACCCATATACTGTAACCATATCATCAACACCCATATACTGTAACCATATCATCAACACCCATCTACTGTAACCATATCATCAACACCTATCTACTGTAACCATATCCTCAACATTCATATACTGTAACCATACCATCAACACCCATATACTGTAACCATATCATCAACACCCATCCCGCTAAAACAATATCATCAACACCCATGTACTGTAACCATATCATCAACACCCATAATTATACTGTACCCATATCATCAACACCCATCCTGCTAAAACAATATCATCAACACCCATATACTGTACCATATCATCAACACCCATCCTGTTAAAACAATATCATCAACACCCATATACTGTAACAATATCATCAACATCCATAATTATACTGTAACCATATCATCAACACCCATCCTGCTGAAACAATGTCATCGAGATATACTTGTGTTGTTCGTTTTTACTTAACACGTTTCAGTAGAACCTGCCTTAAGCGGTCATCAAAATAGATCTATGTATTGGTCTGTAAGGCGAGTTGTAGCTTAATACATATCGAAAATGGTGCAGAAAGCTTCAACAGGATATTTTTGTGTTACTTTTGCCCTGCATTAAGCAGCTACCTGATTTTAAGACTCCTATGCTCAATAAATGAATTGCCGTTTAGAACAGGTTCTACTGTAGACTCGTATGTAATTGCAGGTTGAATTCAAATGAAAGGCTGATCAAATATGTATTGACCTGGCGACTGGGTGTCTCATTCATTTCTTTAAAGTCTTGGCACATCTGAATAATGACACAAATCTGTTTTAAATAGCCCTTGTCTTCACACATATCCGTTTTAATGCCTTTGCAAACAGAGTAGGCCTGGATCATACGGCTCTGATTGCTTACGGAATTATATAGATCTGATTCTACAGTTTTTGCAATGTCCAAACAAAATTCCCTGTGTCCCTGTGCCATTATAATCATTAATCTAATTAATATCCATAGTGGCATTACTTCTTGCATAGTTATTCATGAAACAAAAGGTTATGGGATGATGCATACAATGTTAAGGCAAACAAAGCTCTTTCGTGATTGACACGTGAACATTCTGACTTAGACTTATTTTACAAGAGCATTTGTGATGTGTGAGCGCTTTCGTGACTGTGACATTTGAGCTCATTAGTGACATGTGCGACCATTAGTGACAGTGAAATGCGAGCGTTTATTTTACACCGAGTTTGTTGCTAGTAGCCTATGTAACAGACGTAACTATTACCCTGTTCCCACTGTGGATACAATAATTGCTACGATTTGGAGATGGTGCAATTTTGATTTTTTTCCGATTCCATGAAACGTTTTACAAACTACGGGCCAAGTGCCAAACAGTTTGGATCCTGATGAAACGCCGAGCAGCTACTAGGCGTGTCTTCTTGATTCAAACTGTTTGTCGATGTAATTAACTTAAAATACAGCCTGCTGCGGGCGATTACCTTTGTAAACAGTTTGGATCCAGATGAGACGCCGAGTAACCCGGCGTCTCATCAAGATCCAAACTGTTTGATACTCTGAAATGCAAGATAAATCAACTGTGACAGCTGAAATCGATGATGTTTTCTACAAAATAATTTTGCTCAGCAGGCTAAAGGTTAAGGTCAGTATTAGCTGGGTACACGTCAAGAGTGAACTATTTAATTTTCAGATGATACTATTTGTAATAATGACGTCATAGAAAGAACGGCCTGAACTCTGATTAGATGCGATAACGCTGGTATAAGAGGATTTGTATTTATTTTATTTAACCAGCGCATTGATATTGCTATCATTGTAGACATAGATAATCAATGAATAACGTATCCAATCAGTTTGTGCTCTGCTTGAAGATAAAGTTGACAGAGTACTGTCTACTTATTTGGTTATTGTCTTTAGTGTGAACTAGTATATAGCCCCAGCCACTATTCGTACGGAAGTTCCGTAAGAATAGAAATAAGTACCGTATACGCTATTCGTACGGGAGTCAATGACACTGTATGTTTTTATCCAATATATCATGTGTATTTACTTGTACTTTTCTCTATTTTTGCAGCAAGAAAACATTAGATTTTGTAAGCTGTGGATAATTTTGGAATATCCGCCATTTTGCAAACAGACTTAATTAGTCGACAAAGAATAAAGCAACACATCAATTGTAATTCAGTAATTAATCAGTTTTAATCCTTTAAGCCAGTTAATAATTAAGGATCGCGCTGTAGATAAATGACCTCATTTGCAAACTGACTTAATTAGTCGACACGGATTAAAGTAACACATCTACGGAGATTCAAACACAGACGATTTAAAATAATAACTATCTTTATTGAATAAACAATTTCAAATAATATAACATCTTTAATGAATGTCATACTTTAATTACCCACATGTATCAAATTCTTGAATAACTCCCGTACGAAAAGCGTATATGGTACTTATTTCTATTCTTACGGAACTTCCGCGGCTGAGGCTATTCGTACGGTACCGTACGAATAGCCACTGCCTATACAATTATCTTTGCAAACAGTTTGTAGCCAGATAAGATGACTAGTATATTGTATATCGACTAATAGGGATCAAAACAATTTGGCACACTGGCTGTGTTTCTGAAGTATACAGTAAAATGCTTCTATGGTGACCCCTAATGATTTTGAGGTCAGTCGGTAAAAGGTCAAGGTAACAGTGACCGTCAATTAAAAAACACTGTTTAACCCATTCCCTAATATTGACGACTTTTGACGACTCTGTAAAAGACACTTTGTGAAACCATTGTGATAAATAGAGCATTTGCTCATATAGGAGCAAATGCTCTATTTATCACAATGGTTTCAAAGTACAAAATTCTAAAAGTTTCCTTTTCTCTAGTTAATGCTCCTTTTCGGTAGATTTATTCAAAGAGGTTGTATCTAAAATAGCCTATGAGGGAAAGGGTTAATTGATAAATTGATAACATGAGCCCACACCTATATAACAGTGTGCATGTTATGACAGCACATATACTTCGGGCGTATAATGCTCCGACGCATGGAGCTCTTGTTCATTCTTGTTAAACACACGCTGTTGGGATCCTGATGAAAATCTAAAGGATTCAGCGTCTCAGCAGGATCCGTTTGTTTACAAATTTGCCACAACATGACTTAGGTTAAAATAATTATGCTTTGTCTGAAATGCAATCAGGGATATAGGAAAATGTAGGTGAGTATGATACCATGATAATTATGTATTCACTTCTCCATAACCCTTGCCTTGTTCTATGTTCATTCCAAATTTCAAAACCTACTGAATATTTACGGATAAAATATTTGTAATGAAATATGGAGTTATAAAGCCATTTTAAGAAAGTAAAGAAACATTATATCAATGTCCATTAGCAAACACAGTATACCTTGATCAAGAGAACAGGAACCGTCTGATCTGGGTCTACTTGGTTTGCAAACGCGTGTAAAAGATGTGTATGAAGGTAAGGGTTAAATACAGATTGTATGGATTTATTCTGTTCATTCTTTAACCATTTACCTGTTTAATATGTATGTAAGAAGTATTGACATCGTGAATATCTATTAGTTTAATTTTTGCAATGTTAACTTTTCAAGGGAATGTTTCGCTTTGACAAAAACTGTAAAATCAGTTTAACCCATTTGCTCCCACGATAATAATAATAATAATAATAATAAAGACTTTATTTAACGAGAGTACTCATTTGGTTATGACCAATCTTCCATGAGGCCCTCAAACAGAGAGAAAACATATATACAATTACATATATACAATTTGTAATGCTTTCATAATAATTTTGCATAGGCACCAACCTTGCACTGGTGATAAACAGATCTGAGTTAATCCATTATGTGCTAAGCACGATTTTTACCACACACGGTGTAGACCCGGATGAGTGAGTTCCTGTAGGATCCCTCTCATCAGGATCTGCATTGCTTGCAATGGGAAATTGATATTGAAATTCAAAAATCGTTGGGCTGCATGTGGAATTCATAGGTAAATGCAACCCCATTTCACCGAGTTGACGATTTAGATCGATTAGAACTAACGATATAAGTGACAAACTGCATCATGTACATAGACTGTGTCATCCCATACATGTATGTGGGACGTAGGCAAACAGTGAAGACTCTGATCAGACGCCGCATAATGCGGCAGTCTGATTAGAGTCTACACTGTTTGCTGATAGGATTTTCAATATAAAACAAAACGAAATTGCAAATTTAGGCCAGGCACCCCTTTGATAAAAAATGGACTAATCCAGTATATAAACATGGAAGAATCCACCGGGCGCAAATGGGTTAATATCCTGCAGAGCATACCCTGATCTCTGTTTGCATAGGCTTGAAAAGGCGTTTATATGACGGAAAGGATTAAGCTACAAACTACAAACACCTTGCGTTAATATATTTGCATGCTGCTTTGTTATAGTTTAATTCACCAATCCTTTATTTCCGTAACCCTTTAATATACGGGCTGCTCAAATTTTGACTGAGTGTCAATGCTTGGATCATGATGAGACGCGCGGTAAGCTCGAATCAAAGATGTCGCTGCCGTGTTAGTGGTATATAACGTAGGGATTATGTTTTGTTGAGTGTACAATTGTGCACGTTGCCACTAAGTGGTATTTGGCGCGTTGTGAACGGAAAATAGCATTTATCACAACACGAAAATGCAAAATCCAAGTACATGTATATACGTATTTAAATATATAGTAACAGACATTTTCCAAACTGCAAGAGAATAAAGAAATCCATAAGCGTTTGTAGTAAGTAAATAAGGCACCAGCAAAATATATTGCCCTGCATTTTTTGTAACTTTTTAATGCAATGGACTAACTTAACCTTACAATGCGGGAACCGGTCACATATTTACTTTGCAAACAGTGTAGACCCAGATGAGAGAGCTCCTAGAGAATCCATCTGATCAGGATCTGCACTGTTTGTCATGTTACATGTTTCTTTAGAAAAATCGCTAAATATGCACCCTAAGCTCAGCCTGTTCAAATTTGGGAATAGCCCAATTGAAAATTCAGTATTGTAAGGGTTAACCAGATACATTGTAGTATTATTCAGCATTCCGAACATTACTATACAGCCCCATTAATCCGAAAAGAAATAATGGCATCATACATATCAATTAGCTGAATTGTCACAATGACATATGAAATAAGGATGGGTTGGCCAAGAAAACAAATTGTAGAATCATATTTATATTATGTCATAAGCAAACAGAGCCGTATAGGAGCCGTCTGATCTAGGTCTTCTCTGAAGGCGTAGAAAACCGTGTTTATGAAGTAAAGAGTTAAGATAGGTGGCCATTTAACCCTTACAACGCTGAATTTTCAAATGGACTATTCCAAAATTCAAACAGGTCAAGCTTATGGTGAATATTTATGGGTTTTTCTAAAGAAAATTGTAAACATGACAAACAGTGCAGACCCTGATGAGAGGGCTCCTCTATGAGCCCTCTCATCTGGGTCTGCAGTGTTTGCAAAGGACATTGGTGACTAGTGTCCCGTACTGTAAGGGTGAATAAAAGGCGAAAAGTCATGCAGGAACCTCCACCTGCTTAAAATGTCCTCAGTATCTTCCTTATTTCAAGTTCGGATTGGTACAGTTTTACTGTATATTCTTTTGCATAGGCTTTCATATTACTTATTCTAAGATCTTCTTTAATGATGATATTGGCATATTATGTCTAATGGTATTCCCAGATGTTTATATTTGATAACTATTTGTTGCTTAGATACTGTGTTAGTGCACCATATGGTCTGCATTGTCTTATCATCCATCAGTCTTTGGTTTCATCTCAGAATAGAGAAACAAATCAAATTAGCACCATTTCAAAACTATCCTGCTAGGTTGCATATGCAAAATGTTGATAACAGATGAGACACGCAATAACTCTCGTCAGGATCCAAGTTTTTTGACACTCTGCAAGTGGTTTCTTATCTTTTTACCTGCTAGAGATGCGGCGTGATATATATATTTGTATATGTACCCCATTCCCTCATATAGTTGCCATTTTGCGCACCTGTAACAGTAATCATTTGAAACCAGGTTCCATGCTTATAACACTTTTTAGTTGTGTCTAAATTTGTTCTCAAATTTTTGATTGGTCAGATTTGAGCCTTTGGCTCAAATCTGACCAATCAAATGCTCGAGAACAAACTCAGACTCAACTAAAAAGCTTTATAAGCATGAACCCAGATCATTTGCTTCATAGGAGAAAAGGCTTTATTATTCACAATGGCTTCAAAACCAAACATTGCTAAAGGTTTCCCTTTTCCAGCAAATGATCCGTTTCAATAGATTTATCTAAAGAGATTGGATCTAAAATGAGCCTTAAATAAATGCATGGACTAAGCATGTGGTAAAGTAATAAGGATAGTCCAAACCTGGTGTATTTAAACCTTGAAACGTATCAAAGTTTGTGCAGACACTGCGTCGTAGATAATGGTGCTGATTCAGATACTAAAACCATAATGTAACCACTAAATCACCCCGCGACGCGAAACGAGACAAAATGAAAATATTGCCGTCCGCTTCAATTCTGAAGGTGTGTTTCTCTTCCTTTGTTCTGAAAAACAGTGTCAGATTAACAAATAGTCTGAATCCTGGGCCCATGCTTATAAAACTTTTTAGTTGAGTCTGAGTTCGTTCTCAAGTTTTTGATTAGTCAGATTTGAGTTCTCAAGCTTTTGGTTGGTCAGATTTGAGCCATCTGACCAATCAAAAACTTGAGAACGAACTCAGACTCAACTAAAAGCTTTATAAGCATGGACCCTGATGACACGCCGAGTTACTCTGCGTCTCATCTGGATCAAACTGATTTGTAAACTTCACCAGAAGTGTTCTGAAGATTAAGCTGTAGTCTTAACGTAGATTTTAATGCAAAAATAAAAGCGATATTCTTGAAAATAGTCTAATTTACACGCATTACTTATATTTCTGAGACACCGGGTTATCAACATTAGCCTCAGAATAGCAAATCATTTCAATTGATTTAATGTTTTCATTTCTGAATTTAGTTTGTAATTAGTTTAGCACTTAACTCTTTAGGTGCCAAATAAATGGCATCTGCCTTAATTGACAGAGTGCATTTTCTTTCAATGTTTTCTCAAAAAGCGTTTGGTATGTCAATTAATTGGATTCTTATGAGACGCCTATTCACTCCATGCCTCATCTGGATTCAGTCGGTTTGCAAAATCCCATTGCAACAAGCACAGTGGGTCGTTTTCCGGCAACTTCGACGGAGAAAGTGTTTAACCCATTCCCTACTACTGGCGCATTTTGACATCTCTGTAAAACACCTCTGTAAAAGTCATTTTTTAAACCAGTATGGTAAATAGAGCATTTGCTCCTATGGAGCAAATGCTCTGTTTATCACAATGGTTTTAAAACTACATAGTGTTTCCTTTTCTCTAGTAAATACTCCTTTTTAGTAGAATTATTCAAATAGGATTGGTCTAAAATTAGTCTAGGGGGAAATGGGTTATCTATTTCATTGACATCTAATTTACATGTAGCAATAAGCACAGATGCCTAGTAACATACATACAACTACACATAAAGAGGATAAATATTACTTACCTCATCTCATTTATGGATAAGAACTTCGTTCAATGTTCTGTTGATTTGATCGATGTTTGCAAGGATAACAAGTATCGTCTACATTATATTTTCGTCCAGTTTCCGAAAACGAAACTTCTAGTAAATCTTTGTAGAACGTGCATGTCCATTTTGAAAATATCTCAAGCACCGCCTGTTAAATTAATTCTAATTCAACACAGACATGCATTCTACCACGACCTTCACACTAAATATAAACTTTGTTTAATCCATTCAAACAAATATATTTATTTCTATTGCTGTGAGAATGTCTATTTCTCTCACTTAATTATTTGTGTCACATCAAAGCGTAAATACCAACTTTAATATATTGCAGCTTTGATCTGTTGCGTTGCGTGCAGCAGCGTACACTAGCTGAGTTTGAGGCGTTTCCTCTCGTATTGGTATCAGTTCACTCCTCCGCGGTTAAGTGGGTACGCTGTTACAACCGCTGACTGTGGTAGTAGGCAGACATCAACACAGACTGCCTGTCACGTTGACTGTACGTATGGTGGTTTTTCTAATTTCACAACCCAAGTCTTACTCAGTTGCAAACAAGTAATTTCTGTTCAAAATTTGATCTACAGTACAACCCGTCCTATACGGCCCTTCATCTATTGGACAGAGTGGTCATAAAGGCAGGCGGGTGCTTAATTCAGGGCTTTCCGTATTACGTTTGACCTGCATTAAGCTACCACCTGCCTTACAAACACATACATGTAATTACAGCTCAGTTTGATGACCGCATAGGACAGGTTCTACTGCTGGCCATATTTGGCAGAAACGCACATTAATAAACACAACCAACATTCTCCTCTCTTCATGGAAATTGACATTTATTATCAAGTTGTTTAGTTAACGGTGCAAGTAATTAATGTAAACAGTGTTAATGGTCTCTAGAACACGTAACAGGACACAGTCTATTATGTAACAGTTATAAATATTGCAGTCTATCAAGAGCAACAGATAAACGTGTGTACTGAAGTGCCAATATCACCCTTTCACCACAAAACCCTATGGTGTGACCACTCTATAGAATCGTCTCGAAGAGACGATTCTAAAGAGTGGTCACAACATAGGTTTGGTGGATAAAAAGATAAGTTATTCTTAAAAATGTTTTAATTTACGTATCTTATCTGGACCTCTGTCTAGTGTATGACCATCAAATGTTCATCATTGCTGCCGTACCATAACAGTCATTACTGGTTAACTTTGTAAATACAACGGGAGTACCCAATCAATAACAACTGAAGCAAAAGAGGTAAAACTGTAGTTACTGTGACGTTGAGATGACAACTGACAAGTCTGTGTGTGTAGAAGACACCAGCTTGCTGTGCAAATTGTATTTGCTCAAATTTTCGTGATCGTCATTTCTCAAAACAGAAAAGACGGTGTATATTGTATTTCTCAACGCAATTCCAGTGTCAAAAAGTGTGTATCCAGATGGGACTTTGAGAAAACAAAAGCAATGACCAGTTTAACAGGCAACATATTAGAGGTTTTTGCTCTGATACCATACTAGATCAATACTCTAATCAGTCTTTTTTCACACTGAGCTAACTATACAACATACAATTGACAAGTAATAGTAATGTTGCTTTCAATAAACCACATCGACTGCTCATAAGGGACAGGTTTTCTCCTCTGTGTGCGATTTCGATCACCGGTTATGTTGTAAACGACTTTTAACACTTTACCAAAGAGAGACGACCGTTGACGCTTTGGCAAACAGCGTATACTCAGATAAAGATGACTCCTGCTGTTTGATCAGGACCAATCGTGTTTGCTTATTATAAGCTATAGTTTCTGCCATGGCCAACATTTGCCTTGTCCATAGTTATTGTAAAACGTACAGCTAATCAATAGTCATATAGTAATTATTTCTTACATGAATTTCCATCAGATAAAGAGCTAACCATCTATTATACAGTAAAAAAACCACTAGTACGACCACTTAATGAATAAACATGGCTGTTTTTATAAGCAGGTGGTTGCTTAATGCAGTACAAAAGTTAAGCAACCACCTGCCTTTGCCACTGTGGATTATGCCCCTTTTTGCTGGTCGCATTAGAGGGGTTTTACTATATATCCTTATATGGCTCCTTAATGAACCCTCTTCATGTATGCATTTGTATTGTTTTTTCAAACGATCACATCAGAATAACGATAATTCTTTCAGAAACGTCATTTCAAATGAATAAATGATTGGGTCACACTAAAATCACGAACAAGTTTACTTGGAATGCAGGGCTGGAAGGAATTGAGACTTTACTTCATTAATGTCCTGTAAGAACTAATATATATATGGACATTAATTTGTTTAATCTTTATGTGGCACATAAACAGGAGGTCATAGCAGAAACTGTAGATTCAGATCTGTATAATTTGATAATTGAACGGAGCAGGCCCGTGGTCTACTCGGTTTTTAAATGTGCCAAATGTCGTATTTCTGGGGGGTGGAAAGAATTAAAGTGCATGGGTTCGTTAGCTTTATCGCTTTGGTGCTAGAATGAGTGAATGAACTCTCACTGTGTTACAATGAATCTCTCTTTATACGAAAACCAATATCAACCAGCTATCCACGACCTGATTCGCATTTGCAAACGGTTTGGATCCAAATGAGACGTGTCTTATCAGGATCCAAAATGTTTGATTCCCAGTCAATATTTTTCGCCAGTAGTCAAAATTGTACCAGACCTATATAGAACCTCAAGCTTATCGTTACTGAGGTCTTCCTCCACATGTATTTGATCGACGTCGTGATATGACTGAAATACTCTTAACTAGAGCTACATGTACAGACAAAGGTCCGTGCTCAAATACTAAAATTGTCATTTCTCCACCAAATCCTATACCACGACCAAAATTTAGAATCGTCTCTTCGAGACGTTTCTAAAAAGTGATCACAGTATAGTGTTTGGTGTGGAAATAAAGGAGCCATCCTTGAAAATGTTTAAAGCGACGTAAAACCCAGATACAAACAAACAATCCTGGCAATTGATGCAATCCCAAAATTACCCGTTGTCGTTATAAGGTACCCGATCCATACAATGTAATACTATACTTCCGCCATATTGTGCATTGGATACGCTACGGATTATTCCGAAATATAACGATGTACGGATTTCGTGATATACGTGTATAGTCGAACCTTTCGAAAGCGGCTACTAAATAAATAAACATTGTAATCTTTAAGAATTTGTAATTACAGTAAAACCCCTCTAAACCGGAAGTCCAATTTAGTATAAATGTCGGTCAAGGGGACAGATGGCAGCTTAATGTAGGGTGAAAGTCATGCAGAAAGCTCCTCTAGGAAATTCTTCTCAACTACAATTCCGGTTTAGAGGGGGTTTACTGTACCTTCTTGCAAAAGCTGTCTGATCAGTTCTGTTCTGTTTTGCGTATGGAATTATATGTATAGGATCCTACAATTTTTGTCTAAACCAATTGTTTCGTTGAAAAAGTTATATTGTAAAATATAAGTTAATGCATGATTAAATGAATGCATGTACAAATGTTCATCAGGGAAAGGGCTAATACCAAACCATCCACACCGTTCGAATGCCAGCGGTAAAGAGGTGTTACGAACCTCACGTGGTAGCTAGTTATGATTTACATCGCTTGCAATAGCATGACAAACCCTTTATAGATTTATTATCTCGCTATAAAATAAAATTCTGTCGGCCCAAATTTGCATCTGGTGCACTTATTCGAACATTGAGTGATCGAGTGTCAAACGACTTGGATCCAGATGAGATGCCGAGTTATTCGACGTATCATCTGGATCTAATAAGTGCACAAACGCGAGCCAAGTCTCGGTTGATTAATGAATATCTATGCAAAACTCCACCAATCATGAATACTAATAATATATTGTATGTGATAGAAATATAAACTTACTGCAAGAAGTAGAGAAACAGACCTGTAACCTGTAAGCAAACAGAGAGACCCTGATCGGATAGTCTTGTATGGGTTCCCTCTGTTTGCAAGTGCGTAGCATGTGGGATATTCAAGGAAAGGATCACAATAATTCATATAGCTATATATTATGCTATTGCCATAACATTGCAAACATAAAAAACTGCTGATATTGCAAATACAGTAAAAAAACTGTCTTATGCGAGCTGATATTGACTGAATACAGGGATTTGAAGCTGGTTGTTGCTTTATACACGGCAAATGTAATTGAGAAGGCTAACGTAGGGGAGTTTTGTACTACGTTTGTCCTGCATTGAGCTACCATCTGCCTTATGTATCCATACTTAGACCTCATTTTGATGGTCACTTAACCCTTTCCCTCATATAAACATGTTTTCATGCATCTGCAAACAGAGTAGACCCAGATCAGACGGCTCCCATAGGAGCCGTCTGATCAGGGTCTGCTCTGTTTGCTAGTGGAATTAGATAGATGTTTCTTTACTTTCTGAAATAGCTACAATGCTCAACCTTCCATACTTCATTATAACTATTTTGTCCATGCATATTCAGTTGGTATTTAAATTTGTAATAAACATAGAACTGGGAAAGGGTTAAGACATGGTTTACTGTTTATTAAAATACGTTTCCAGATAGAAGAGTGTCCTTGAGAAATCTTTCCACAGCTGTTTCTGTCTCAATGATACTGCACACTCCAATTTTTACTTGCGTGGGAAACCATACAATACAGTCTTAACTTCTTGAAAGCAACATTTACTGAATTCCGATAAATATTATCGTCTTCATCCTGTACGGGCGGGAACATAGTATATAACACCTTTGCAAACAGTGTAGACCCAGATCAAAGGGCCCCTTATGGACCCTTTTAAGCATCGTCTGCACTATATGTCATACATGTCATTTTCGTTAGTGATTACGTTTTAGTTATTCAAATGATTCAGGGTTAATGTTGAACATACAGTAAAACCTCGCTAATGCGACCACCTAATAGAGGTACAATTCTGGATGCTAGATGCAGGTAGTAGCTTAATACCAGACAAAAGTAATGCAGAAAGCTCCTAGGAGCTTTCTGCATTACTTATGTATGCATTAATCAACCACCTGCTTATAAAGACGTCCATGTTTTTTCAGTGAATGGTCACATAAGAGGGGTTCTACTCTAAATCTTTTTGGCTATATTTATATCTGCATAACCTCCGGCCTTAACCCCTTTTTTGCACGACATCAGTCAACGCCGTCTGTGTTGGGTTTCAGCGTGAATTGTCCTTCAATTTCTCCCTCAAATCGTGCGTGGTGTGTCCAACAGTTTCGATTCTGATGAGAAGCCGAGCTAATCGATGTCTAGTCTGGATCCAAACTGTTTGCAAAATCAATCACAGATTTGCCCATTGCAGAAAGTCCACTGCAGTGATGAAAGAGTTGAAGCAAAAATTAAGGCTTATTTAGCCCTTTAAATAAAGAAAACAGGTGTACTGGTATTTTAAACAGTATAGACCTCTAATACAGTAACATCCCTCTATAATGGCCACTAAATTACATCAAGTATTTTGTGTAAAAGGTAGGCGACTGCTTACAGCAAGGTGTAAGTAAAACAGAACGCTCCTATAGGAGCGTTCTGTTTTACTTTCATATTGCTTTCAGCAGCCAACTGTCCTAAATACCAACTAATTAACACAATATAGGGGGCGTTAAAGATAGGTTTTACTGTAGCAGAGGGTTCCTGGAAGACACATCTGATGACATTCTGTACTTACTGTCATTCCATATCCTCTCGCAAATTTTAACATTTCATACTAAATGGACCCTATTGTTAAACAACGGTAGACTATTCCATTTTGAAATTCAGCATTCAAGGGAACAGCGTATCGGGTTTAGAGAGACTATTCAGTACGATAATTGGATACTGCTTCCTTTTATTGGATTCTGAGAATACTACGATGAGTTGTAGTAGCGATAACGTAGTTTTGCATTTCACGCTTGCCTCAGAAAATTCACATGCTGATCCATGTGACTGGGATCAATGGTTTTATGAAGCCCACGCCTAAAATAGAAAACGTGGCTAAATTTGAATTTAATAAAATACAGACAATCCCTATCGGGCTGGTTTCACGCGTATCCAACGACAGTTTTCCCCGTCAATGAACAGTGTGTGTGTGTGTGTGAAACAAGGTCGTGTCACTTGCAATTCGTAACTGTGTGAGATAACTAAATATATTAACCCTTATCCTACAGATCACGACCTAACCGTCATTTGCAAACAGCCTGAATCCAGAGCTTGTCAATGAAAGAATTACAATGTACATGTAAGTAACGCTTGCATCGTGTCAGAGTTTGAGCAGATATTTTTGTTTCAGCGGGATAAGTCTTGTCCTGTTTTACAACGGATGTTTGCACATATTCCGATGCCTTAAAAGTTTTGATTATTTTCGATTTATTCAAGCCTATGAAAGAAATTATTGACGGAGTTATAAACAATTTGAGACCTCGCCAGTCATCAAAATGTTTACAAATGCAGTTTTACTCCTTTTCACGCTGAATTTCAGAATTGAATAGCCGATCATTGTAAACTGGTAGCGTCCATACAGTATGAAAGGGTACATCATGCAGGAGGATTTGGAATGAAAATCATTGTTCTACGAGTCCTCTGATCGGGGTGTACACTGTTTGCAAATTGCAATGCTCTCGTTTCATGTATTCCAAAGGCTTAATCCTTCTCTTGCTGAATTTAAAATACATTTCTACTTCTTTACCCATGCCCTGTCGTATAATTACATATATCTTCACTGTGTACAAGTATTTCGCTGTGCAATCACTGCTGTGGAGTGCACTGGTTGCACAATCAATTTGTAAATAGTGCAGACCCTGATGAATCAGCTCCTGCAGGAGCTGTCTCATCTGGGTCTTCACTATTTACAGGTAGGTATATTGACGTGAATAGCAAGCGAAGGGTTAATAATGTTTCGCAGGTTGGATGTTTTATTAGACCATTTCTGGGGAAAGGGGGTCATGTTGCATTTCAAATTAGTGTAGACCCGACATATCCGAGACGCGACGTCTGATCAGGATCCACAATGTGCCTCTATCATCAGAATATCCATACAGTGTAAACCATGATCAGATATCTCATCCTGGTCGATATTTCTTGTCTGTGTCTACCCTACAATATCCTAAGATCCATGTTCACATATGTGTCAGACTATGTCAGATAAGCTACATGCACATTAATGACAAAATATTATTCACGCACTGATCAGCCGGTAGAATCTGACCAGCCGGTTAAAAGTCAAAGCTGTCTAATATTTCTGTAAGAGATCCCTTAATGTATCAACATGAGTGTGTATAATTAGTGGAAGTAAAATTGTAGGTTTCTTTGATTACATAAAATAAATCACATAATGTTAAGCATCTTGTTTTAAACTACTTCATATACATAAGGGATACTCTATCTGATTGGTTTCTTTCAGATCATGTTTAAGTTGCTACACTTTACTCTCATTATTTTATATCTCCCTCTTGCATGCAAAGCATCCGATCTCCTATAGCCATAGAGGAAACACAATGACACAAGCTTGTCTGTACTATGCAGTAAATGTTTAACACTTTCCTGCATGAATATTCATGTAAGAAATAATGACTACATCAATATTAACTAGTTTGATGTTCTCCATTGTTGATAACCAAATGTTTTCTTAGCCAAGATAGAAACAGTAAAAATAGATAAAATATAAGTGCATAAAGAAACAGAGAATGGTCTGATCAGACGCCTCCTAACAATTCCACAAATGCATCGAGGAGGACACACAAACATGGACTAACAGCCCTGTACAATGTATGCATGCGGACCCTGATCGGACTGTTCCTGCGTTCATGTAAGGGAATACAACAGCCCGTAACTACATGTACATGTATATTTTTGTAATTGCCATAACATTGCAAATATCAAAACCGTCTGTTATTGCAAAGACAGTAAACCCCCAATATTTCAAATACTATAAATACCATTATTGGTCTCTATATGGCAGTTTAACCCTTCTCTTGCTGAATTTTAAAATACTTTTCTCCTTCTTTACCCATGCCCTGTTGTATAATTACATATATCTTCACTGCGTACAAGTACTTCGCTGTGCAATCACTGTTGTGGTGTGCACTGGTTGCACAATCAACTTGTAAATAGTGCTGACCCTGATGAGACAGCTCCTTTATGAGCTGTCTCATCTGGGTCTTCACTATTTAAGGGATGTATATTGACGTGAATAGCAAGCGAAGGGTTAATGCAGGATGAGTCATTCAGACTGCTCCTATAGAAACTTTCTGCATAACTTTAACCCCGCAAAAAGCAGCCAACTGCCTAAAATTGTAGTTGTATGTATTGTATTGTATTGTATTGTTTCTTTTCTTTCTTTTCTTTCTTTTTGATATTCTTATTTACATGCGATTTGCAATCTTCAAATATGGAGGAAATAAAAATATATATATCAATTCTAAAATTTGAAAGAATCGAATTTTCCTATATATTAAATAACAATGTCTGATATTGCAAACATATCAAAGTCTTTGCACAAAGCACATATGCACTGTCCCAAATGATACACTTGACTCCGAATTTTCTTTCGTGGGAAACAATACGAAACAGTGACATTTACCTCATACCGGACAGTATAAGAGTCTTTATAGAACGTTGCTGCTTAACCATTTATGTGCCGACATCTAGTATACAGTAAAACCCCTCTAAACCGGACGCTAAATTTAGCATAAATATCGGTCTTGGATACAGGTGGAAGCTTAATGCAGGGTGAAAGTCATACAGAAAGCTCCTCTAGGAGCTTTCTGTATGACTTTCACACTGCATTAAGCAGCCACCTGTCTTAAAGTATCTAAAATCTTCGCTACTAGAATTCCGGTTTCGAGGGGGTTTACTGTATAAGACATTTGCTAAAAGTGTTTACTAAGATCAAAGGGCTTCTGAGGGAGCCTTTGATCAGGATATGTACTGTTTATCATGGAAATCATTTTCGTCCGTAACAAGTTTTTGTTGAATTAATATACAGAATGAGGTGAGCCAGCTTTAGTCATTCAGCAGATGAAGTGTTATAATGGATCTAACTAAAGTTATACAGATCTTTTTGGAGGATGTAGGGGTTACATTTTTATCTTCATAACCTCCGTTCTACAATCATTACCTTAAAACTGTTGGCTACACATCGATCAGTATTGTCCGTTTTGAGTTTCAGTGTCGTCTTTGCTTAAATTTTCACTATGAATCCAAAGTGGTGCGTCAAAACGTTTAGATCATGAGAGGCCGAGCTACTCGGTATCTCATCTTGATCCAACCTGTTTGCAAATGTAATCATAGATCACTGCAATTTGCATCAATCACTTTTCGGCGACATCTGCAGTAACAGAGTTGAAGCAAACAATAAGGCGTATGTAACGCTTTGATAGGAAGATAGGTCTAGTGACACAGTGTACAGTAATACCAGACGGCTCCTTGAGGAACCCTCTGACCAGGCTCCATGCTTATAAAGCTTTTTAGTTGAGTCTGAGTTCATTCGCAAGCTTTTGATTGGTCAGATTTGAGCGAAGGCTCAAATCTGACCAATTAAAACCTTGAGAACGAACTCAGACTCAACTAAAAAGTTTTATAAGCATGGATACTGAGTCTACATTGACTGGCATTCGATATCCTCTCGCAAATTGAAACATTCCATATTGAGTGGAGCCTTTTGATAAACAATGATAGACCATCCCGCTTTCAATCTTCAGCATTCAATGGCTTAGACAGAGGTCTAGATGAGATGAGTAAATTAAACATTTTCAAGAATAACTTCTTTTTCACACCAAAGCTTATGTTGTTACCAGTCTTTAGAATAATGTCGAGGAAACGAATATAAAGAGTGGTCACAATATAGGGTTTGGTAGAGAAATGACGATTTTAGTATTTGAGTACGCAGTTACTCTGTTTAGAGTATTGGATTTAGAGAGAGTCTTCTGTATGATAAGTTTAACCATGTAAGGTGAGTAACTTTAAACATTTTCAACAATAGCTCCTTTATTTCTCCACCAAACCCTATACTGTGACCATTCTTTAGAATCGTCTCTTCGAGATATATAGGGTTTGGTGGAGAAATAACGATTTTAGTATTTGAGTATGCACGTTTATCTCTTACTCGTTTTAGAGTATTGGATTAAGAGATTCTTCTGTATGCTATTTTAACAAGATAATGTGCGTATTTCCACAATAGCTCCTTTATTTATCTACCAAACCCTATAATGTGACCACTCTTTAGAATCGTCTCTTCGAGACGATTCTAAACGGTGGTCACAGTATAGGGCTTGATGGAGAAATGACGATTTAAGTTTTTTGAGTACGCACGTTTATCTATTAGTCGGTTTAGAGTATTTAGTCTGCTGTATGATAAGTTGATATTGTTTATTTTTATTGAACTCTGGGGATACTACTACGAGTTGTAGTAAAGACAAAACAGTTATACGTGATGATGTTTTGTGTATTCTATTTTGTTTATACAAAGCAAATTCACATGCCGATCCATGTGACTGGGATTAATGGTTTTATGAAGCCCACGCCAAAAATAGAAACTGTGGCTAAGTTTAATTTTAATAAAAATCCCGATCGCACTGATTTTTCGCGTATCAAATAACAGTTTTCCCCGTCAATGAACAATGGTTTTATACTAGGTCGTGTAACTTGCAAGTCGTAACTGACTGAAATAACTAAATATATTAACCCTTATCCTTCAGATTACGACCTTACCGTCATTTGCAAACAGCCTGACTCCAGACGAGGCGTCAAGTTACGCAGCGTCTCATCAGGATCACAACTGTTTAACACTCGGCCAGTAGTTTCTCAAACGATTGAATGAGCTGCAAGTAAATCTTGCTTCATATCAGAGTTTGAGCAGACATATTGTTTTTTGTTTGGATGGATAAGGTTGGTCCTGCTTTAAACCTGATGTGTGCTCATGTCCCGACGCGTTGCACGTTTTGATTACTACATATTTATTCAAGCTTCTGAGAGAACTATTGACGGAGTTAAAAACAATTTGGAACCTCACCAGTCATCAACCAGTTTGGAACCTCACCAGTCATCAACCAGTTTGGAACCTCACCAGTCACTAGTCATCAACCAGTTTGGAACCTCACCAGTCATCAACCAGTTTGGAACCTCACCAGTCACCAAACAGTTTGGAACCTCACCAGTAACCAAACAATTTGGAACCTCACCAGCCATCAACCAGTTTGGAATCTCACCAGTCATCAACCAGTTTGGAACCTCACCAGTCATCAACCAGTTTGGATCCTCACCAGTCATCAAACAGTTTGGAACCTCACCAGTCACCAAACAGTTTGGAACCTCACCAGTAACCAAACAGTTTGGAACCTCACCAGCTATGAACCAGTTTGGAACCTCACCAGCCATCAACCAGTTTGGAACCTCGAGGACCAGTCACCAAACAGTTTGGAACCTCATCAGTCATCAACCAGTTTGGAACCTCACCAGTCATCGAACAGTTTGGTTCAATCATCAAACTGTTTAGAAATGTGGTTTAATCTTGCCCATCGTGAACCGTAGGTCGTTGTTTATTGACAGGGACCTCCGTGGCCGAGCGGTTATGGTCTTCGACTAGGAATCGTTTAGCCCCTCATCGCTATGGGTTCGAATCCCGGTATAGGCATTTGGATTTTTCATGTGAGGAAGCATTCCAGCTGGTTTGTGGTAGGCCGGTGGTTCTACCTAGATCCTATTATGTGCACGAAACAATGCTTATTGGTAGAGTTTATACCGCATGAAAGGGTAAACTATGCTAGAGGATTTTGAATGACAAGCCGTACTCTTAACCCATTTGCTCCCAATGGAATGCTTCCATGCTTATATATTGGATTAGTCTATATTTTATCTAAGGGATGTCTGGTCTAAATTTTCATTTTGTTTTGTTTTATATTGAATTTCCTATCAGCAACAACAGTATAGACTCTGATCAGACGCCGCACTATGCGGCGTCTGATCATAGTCTACACTGTTTGCCTACGTCCCATATATGGGATCGTGGGAGCAAATGGGTTAAACCCTTTCTGAGAAAAGGGGTCGTTAGTTAGTGTTGTCCCAGACCAATCTGAGACCCGACGTCTGGTCAGGATCCACAATGTCTGTCATCTGAAATTGAATCAATTAATTATCTATCATTCCACACAGATTAGTTTTTGTGATCCGATATCTCATCGTAGACAATACCTTTCCTTTCTGTGGCAACACTGCAATGTAGTAATATCACTATTTTCAGGCTATGTGTCGGACTATGTGAAACACGCTACACAGACTAGACTTATTGGATGCACAAGTCTAGTTTTCTTTGCTTTGGTAAATGTGAAACAGAGGTCCAGAGAAGATCATCTAAACGATTCTAAAACGTGGTCACAATATAGGGTTTGGTGGAGAAATGACGATTTTAGTATTTGAGCACGCGCCTTTATCTGTTGCTCTGCGTAAATTAAAAGATATGTTCAGCATTCTGGTTTAATTTGCTAGATATACATGAGATGAGGGATAATGTTACCGATGATTTCAATGCAGATTATTTTAGTTACATGTACTGCCATAGATGAAATACGATGCCACAAGCTGTCTTTACTATGTAGCGAATGGTAAACCCTTTCCTCATGTAATATGCACGTATTATCTGTATCCATGCTTATGAATCTTTTTAGTTGAGTCTGAGTTTGGTCTCAAGTTCTTGATTGGTCAGAGTTGAGCCTTTGGCTCAAATATGACCAATCAAAAGCTTGAGAACAAACTTAGACTCAACTAAAAAGCTTTATAAGCATGGACCCAGATCTATATAATTCCATAAGCAAAAGGCAAGTACGATCTGATTAGACGGTTCTCGCGTAACCGTTTGATGTGGGTCTACTCTCTGTGCAAATGCGATAAATGGCATACCTTTAGTGTCAAGGATTAAAGTTATATTTTCTCATTTTCGTACGAATCAATTAATGCCCAAATTTAAAGGAAAGTTCAATTTGAAACATAAAGCGGATGACAATGTTTGCAGACGGAAATTAGTTTGCGCCAAACGGGTTAACTCTTCGCTTGCTATTCGCGTTAGTATACGTACCTGTAAATAATGAAGACCCAGATGAGACAGCTCCTGCAGGAGCTGCCTCATCAGGGTCTGCATTATTTACAAGTTGATTATGCAACCAGTGCACTCCACAGCAGTGATTGTACAGCGATATACTTGTACACAGTGAAGATATATGTAATTATACAACAGGGTATGGGTAAAGAATGAGAACTGTATTTTAAAATTCAGCAAGCGAAGGGTTAAGTTCAGTTCGGCACATAGGAGTGCTATAACTGCGTGGATTCTGCAAGGGATATTAGTTTTACTGTTACCAGCGAGAGGTGAGAATTAATCTAAAATATATGAAGGAGTTCGGTCATTATTAACGCTATACATGGATAATTGTTGTCAAAGTTCCCATTTGTATTTAAAGTATTCCCATGCATTTTCTTTATAAAGATTTTCTGGTGATACTGATCACTGAATTCTGGCATAACCCTTTCCTTCATATAAACGCTATTTTCACGAAATTGCAAACAGAGTAGATCCAGATCAGACGGCTCCCATAGGATCAATATAAAACAGGGAAATTATTACGAGTACGGGCAAACATACTTTAGAACCCTATGTTCAAGAAACTAAGCTCTCATTTAAAATATCGTAATAAATATATTCTGAAATTGGGTGGTCCTTCAAAAGCAAATGTAGAAATGCAAAAAGAGAAAATTGCAGACTCGGTTTTATTGAGTCTGTTTGTGAGTAGTAATTAAAAGTGCAACACTACTCACGGCCCCTTGCACCGGCTTAAGCAGTATTCAATTTTCCAAACTAAAAACGTCAACACTAATGATCTCGAAGGACCCGAAAATATAACAACATTGAGAATGAAGTACGGGCGACTTTGTATGGCCGCCACACAAGCACTCAACACCTGCTGTTGTGAAGAACATATATTCTGAAAATGGGCGATCCTTCAAAAGCAAAGGAAGAAATGCGAAAAGAGAAAACTCACCCGCAGCCAAAAGCGAACCTGTGATCACTCATTTACACTCGGCGTCTATTTGTTAACCCTTTTAACCCTTCGCTTGCTATTCACGTCAATATACCTACCTGTACATGTAAATAGTGAAGACCCAGATGAGACAGCTCCTGCAGGAGCTGTCTCATCAGGGTCTGCACTATTTACAAGTTGAGTGTGCAACCAGTGCATTCCATAGCAGTGGTTGCACAGCGAAATACTTGTACACAGTGAAGATATATGCAGTTATACAACAGGGCATGGGTAAAGAAGGAGACATGTGTTTTAAAATTCAGCAAGAGAAGGGTTAATGTGCGGGAACCGAGTATATAAGTCTTTTCCAAACAGTATAGACCTAGATCAAACGACTCCTTAGTACCCTTTTGATCAGGAACTGCACTGGTTGGTGTAAACATCATTTTCGTCACTGATAAATTATATAGATCTGGGTCCATGCTTATAAAGCTTTTTAGTTGAGTCTGAGTTTGGTCTCAAGTTCTTGATTGGTCAGAGTTGAGCCTTTGGCTCAAATCTGACCAATCAAAAGCTTGAGAACAAACTTAGACTCAACTAAAAAGCTTTATAAGCATGGACCCAGATCTATATAATTCCATAAGCAAAAGGCAAGTACGATCTGATTAGACGGTTCTCGCGTAACCGTTTGATGTGGGTCTACTCTCTGTGCAAATGCGATAAATGGCGTACCTTTAGTGTCAAGGATTAAAGTTATATTTTCTCATTTTCGTACGAATCAATTAATGCCCAAATTTAAAGGAAAGTTCAATTTGAAACATAAAGCGGATGACAATGTTTGCAGACGGAAATTAGTTTGCGCCAAACGGGTTAACTCTTCGCTTGCTATTCGCGTTAGTATACGTACCTGTAAATAATGAAGACCCAGATGAGACAGCTCCTGCAGGAGCTGCCTCATCAGGGTCTGCATTATTTACAAGTTGATTATGCAACCAGTGCACTCCACAGCAGTGATTGTACAGCGATATACTTGTACACAGTGAAGATATATGTAATTATACAACAGGGTATGGGTAAAGAATGAGAACTGTATTTTAAAATTCAGCAAGCGAAGGGTTAAGTTCAGTTCGGCACATAGGAGTGCTATAACTGCGTGGATTCTGCAAGGGATATTAGTTTTACTGTTACCAGCGAGAAGTGAGAATTAATCTAAAATATATGAAGGAGTTCGGTCATTATTAACGCTATACATGGATAATTGTTGTCAAAGTTCCCATTTGTATTTAAAGTATTCCCATGCATTTTCTTTATAAAGATTTTCTGGTGATACTGATCACTGAATTCTGGCATAACCCTTTCCTTCATATAAACGCTATTTTCACGAAATTGCAAACAGAGTAGATCCAGATCAGACGGCTCCCATAGGATCAATATAAAACAGGGAAATTATTACGAGTACGGGCAAACATACTTTAGAACCCTATGTTCAAGAAACTAAGCTCTCATTTAAAATATCGTAATAAATATATTCTGAAATTGGGTGGTCCTTCAAAAGCAAATGTAGAAATGCAAAAAGAGAAAATTGCAGACTCGGTTTTATTGAGTCTGTTTGTGAGTAGTAATTAAAAGTGCAACACTACTCACGGCCCCTTGCACCGGCTTAAGCAGTATTCAATTTTCCAAACTAAAAACATCAACACTAATGATCTCGAAGGACCCGAAAATATAACAACATTGAGAATGAAGTACGGGCGACTTTGTATGGCCGCCACACAAGCACTCAACACCTGCTGTTGTGAAGAACATATATTCTGAAAATGGGCGATCCTTCAAAAGCAAAGGAAGAAATGCAAAAAGAGAAAACTCACCCGCAGCCAAAAGCGAACCTGTGATCACTCATTTACACTCGGCGTCTATTTGTTAACCCTTTTAACCCTTCGCTTGCTATTCACGTCAATATACCTACCTGTAAATAGTGAAGACCCAGATGAGACAGCTCCTGCAGGAGCTGTCTCATCAGGGTCTGCACTATTTACAAGTTGAGTGTGCAACCAGTGCACTCCATAGCAGTGGTTGCACAGCGAAATACTTGTACACAGTGAAGATATATGCAGTTATACAACAGGGCATGGGTAAAGAAGGAGACATGTGTTTTAAAATTCAGCAAGAGAAGGGTTAATGTGCGGGAACCGAGTATATAAGTCTTTTCCAAACAGTATAGACCTAGATCAAACGACTCCTTAGTACCCTTTTGATCAGGAACTGCACTGGTTGGTGTAAACATCATTTTCGTCACTGATAAATTTAGCAGATTAAGGGTTAATTTGATTAATATATATTGTTTGGAACAATAAGGAAAGAAGATAAGCAGCGCATTCTTTAGCTAGTGACACATTTTTCAGACAATGCGTGTCATCAAAGAATTCTTTGCGATGCGTGTAAATAATGATCACATGCAACGATTGACTGTGCAACCTACAGCATTCATAATTGGTGGTAATTCATTTCCGAGCGATGCTTACATTATTCCTGGACACGACATATATATATGTATTATTTGATTAATCTTCATTGTTCACAGCAATACATCAGATTATAATCAATACAAAGTGTTCAATACCATTCATTTTGAATAATGATAATCACATTATGCATCTTAGTACATGTATTTACATAATAAAATATATGCGATAATGCCGATATTTAATTTACCATGGTTTCATAGGATACAACAGCAATATAAAACCTAACTAAAATGAAACAATTCTTTAACCCTTCTCTTGCTGAATGCCTTTCTCCTTCTTTACCCATGTCTTGATGTATTATTACATAATTATATATTCACTGTCTTCAAAAATTATCTGTGCAATCACTGCTGTGGAGTGCAATGGTTACAGGAGCTGTCTGATCATGGTCTTTACTAATTACAGGAAGGTACATTGACGTGAACCGCAAGAGAAGGGTTAAAATGTGACCAATCCAATCCAACACGCTGGTGTTACTATAGGTTGCAATTTAAGAACTGTTATAAATTCAAATATCACACCAGAAAGCTGTCATGTGTGTAAGAGGCAAATTTAATGTCCAATAATACCCGGTCTCATAAGAAATGCTTAAACAGACAATACAGTCTTAACTTGATGCAACTGTTTCTACTGGAGCCAACGTCTTTGTCAACAGACATTTGTCAGGCATACATGTGCTGCAGTGTTAGTTTACTTATTTATCATATATGTAACATTGTAAGAATGACATTTATTACTCAATGTATCACGATCTAATCTGTAAAACATTTGCTTAGCTACATAAAATCAATTTTTACAAAATAAAGACATGACAAATTCATGCACAAGATGTAAACATCTTACGATTACATCTAATAGTTTTACGGTGATGTCGTTTACAAACTTCGCAAAATGGTTGTACACACATATTTTAATACTTCGTTTGTCAAATGTATTAAACAATTCATTAAAAAGGGCTATAAACCCTCTACACTGCATGCTTGGTGGTCAACTCCTTAACAGTCGGGCATTGTGTTTCTCTCTAGACCTAAAACTCTATGATGGCGTCCTCTTAAACCCATTTACTGAGGGAGGAAGCTGAATGTTTGTATTTTGTTTTGCCATTTCTGTTGTATCCCAGATGACTTCTCCACATTTGCTCTGGCCTCTGTCTTATCATCCCATACACGAATCCCCTTGTATTTATCCCCTTCTTTGTGTTTCAAATGTCGGAGTATAATTTGTTGGTGCTTACTAGATCACTCAAGTTTATGATGTCACTTGTTTTATAGTTTTAGTTTACAGATTATTTGAATATCATTTGGTCTTGACATTGTTACTCATTGTGTGGAGTTGTCTAGAGGGGGATATTATTTTGCATTTTGACTTGAGTGAAGGTGGGATAAGCGTGATGGTTGAGTACCCACAAACCTGGTTCAAGTCTCCAGGAGCCGTTTTTGTTTCGGCTACTGACCGTTCCATCAGCTTTCACACTTCTGTTCCACCATGGTTTCGCGACTCTCCTACATTTACCTGAACACTCCCTGATCCACATGGATCTTCCGGCGTGGTGGCTGACAGAGCATTGCTTCTTAAGACTACTGAGAAAAACTCTAAATATGCTTTATCGATATCGGTCTGTAACCTAAGCCTTGATCCAATAATAGCAATATTCCTTTCTGGGCGTCAGCAAATATTTATCTGTCAACCAGAAAGGACGGATTGGCGAAAATGGACGGAGTGGCAGATATTGACTGAATGGCGAATATGGACGGATGGGCAGATATGGACGGATTGGAGCCAACCTACGGTAAATATAATAACTACAGTAACCCCCTATAAGACGGTCTGTATGACAGGTGGCAACTTAATGCAAGGTAAAAGTCGTGTAAAACTACCATAGGAATTCCAATCCCTCATTAGGCAGTCACTTACATGAAAAGTTATTTTTTACTAAAAGTTTAGATTGGTATCACCGTATATTATTTAGCCTTTTCTGAAAGTCTCCGCGCAATTTATTAGATTGCAATGGAAAAAAAGCTGTAGATAAGCAGATCTGTTACATAACCACAAACAGTGCAAACCCTGGTCAAATAGTTCCTGTATGATATTTTGATTTTGGTTTACTGTTTCTGTAAATGCAGGGATTTAACCTTTGTAAGAACTACGCAATTAAAATACGAGTCTTCTTTCTTTTCTTTTAAACAATACGGATACATGCCACGTGCTAATCAGATTGAATGTTGATGTAACACCGAATTGATCGAAGTCACATCTGGATCCAAACTGTATCTACACGACGACCTATAGTATAGATATAGCTCGTAACTATCCTTTTAAAGGGCGACTCCAAATGTATCTGTAAGACCAAACATAATTATTGCGATCAGATGAGACGCCGAGTCTCATGCTTGAATACATTTCATCCATACAAAACAATACGAAGACCTCCATATTGACAGACTACTTTCAAAATGAAATCGCAAATCCACCATATTGATTTAAATTTTGAGAAATATTGAGAGGCATTTTGAATCATGAGAAGATTGAAACAGTAGCAATTGTTTCAGCTACGTTATTGCTATGACGAATATATAATAAGCGAAACGTATGCATGCCCTTTATTTGCTCAAAAGACAATGCGGGCCTCTCCGTGCAAATCGCCACAGTAAAATGACTGTATAAATATAGTTATATTTACCCTAGATTCTCGAACTCCCAGACGCCCCTCCCAATCTATTTGACGTATATGTGCTGATAGTTATGTTGACCGTGTTTTGTTCTCAATCCTTTACTCCATCATTTTATACACCTTTTTAACGCTTGGGCAAACAGTGTGGATCCAGGTCAGATGCCACTGTATGATTTGTCTGATGTTGGTCTGCTCTATTCGCTAATGGCAAAAATATAGATCTGATTCTACAGTTTCTGCCATGGCCAGACATTTCTGTATTCACGTGCCATATATAAAATATATCATCTAATTACTGTTTGTGATGTCAATATTTCTTACATGCAAATTAAGGGCTAAATGTCAAGTTAACAAAGTACAAACCTACAAAGTGGAATAAGTGTCACTTACTGCCGACATCACTAATGTCAACAAAGTCAGCCGTTTGACAGCATTGCTAATAGGTTCTTTAGTGCATGTACAGCTTGAATCCATTCTCTGCCTATCACAGCCGTCTGACAGTCTTGTCATCTACCTTGATGTGTGTTGCAGAATATTTAACCCTTCGCTTGCTATTCACGTCAATATACCTACCTGTAAATAGTGTAGACCCAGATGAGACAGCTCATGCAGGAGCTGTCTCATCTGGGTCTGCACTATTTACAAGTTGATTGTGCAACCAGTGCACTCCACAGCAGTGGTCGCACAGCGAAAACTTGTACACAGTAAAGATATATGTAATTAAACAACAGGGCATGGGTAAAGAAGGAGAAATATATTTTAAAATTCAGCAAGAGAAGGGTTAAAACGTGATTGATCTTGCTAACGCCATTGGCAGTAAAAGAGTTACGACACGGGATATCAGTGAAGCAAGTAAACTGACATTCTCCACATGCTGAAAACATAATGTCTGTACACTCTTTGAATTACTAACCCTTTCACTGACACCCAATTCTACTAAACAGTTGTGTTACTATTGTCCTAGTGTCAAACAGTTTGGATCCAAGCTGTTTGCAAATGCCAGCAACGACGAGCTTAGCATGAGAAAAAACCTTTATTATTCTAAAAGTGGCGTGAATCCTGACTGGCATTTGCAAGTGAGGCGCTAGGTTACCCGGCGTCTTAACAATACCCAGATGGTTCTACACTCGGTTACATTTAATATGTTCTTAAAACATGCATGACTCGGAAGTCTGTAAACATTTCTCCTTCAGTTTTCCCTTCAGACATTTACAGCAGGACAAGCGTTAACCACTTACCTTATACAAATTTGCAAACAGTGTAGAAGCAGATCATACGACTCCTTTAACCTTTACAATGCTGAATGTTGAAATGGACTATTCCAAAGCAGGTCAAGTTTATGGTGAAAAATAGGGATTTTTCTAAAGAAAGGAGTATCGTAACAAAGGTTATGAGAGGGCTCCTGTAGGGTATACACCGTTTGCAAAAGACATTAGTGACTCGTGCCACGTACTGTAAGGGTTAAGAGCCGCCTGATCAGGGTATTCTATGTTTGCTTATGAAATAATATAGACCCGTTTCTACTGTTTCTTCCATGGCAAATCCCCTGTTTCCAAGTGCTATTATAAAACATCATGTAAATGCTATTGATGATGTTATTATTTCTTACATGAATATTCAGAAGTAAATGGTTGAAGATCAGCTAGTCCAGCTATAAACGAGCGAACCTTCATTGCAATATCCTTCGTGCTTACATCTTGAATCTCCCTTTATTTCGTTAATATTCGTGTACGAAGTAATGTATGGAACTGAATTGACTTATCCCCCCCACCTAATTCTTGTTTGGTATGTCTGTGTGTCTCTTTTTGTCTTGTTATAGGCATGTACATAAGCTGGTTTGTTTTGTCATGGTGCTGTTTTGTATGTGATGTTTCCTGCATGACTCAACAACTCTCTGTGCGTCTGTCTGTAAGATTTGGATTTAGTTAACCCTTTCCCTGTTCTGTATATAGGCCAAATTTCAATACCTACTGAATATTCATTAAAATATAGATACTAAGAAATAAGGAAGGCGAAATATTGTAGGCATTTTAGAAAGTCAAGAAACAGATCTATCAAATTATGTTAGCAAACAGAGCAGACCCTGATCAGACGTATCCTCTAGGATCTGGGTCTACTCTGTTTGGAAATGCGTAAAAACACGTTTATATGAGGGAAATGGTTAAGTCGAAGCAATTGTCAGCATGTTGCTGAGAGTGTTCGGTTTACCTTATCAGTTAAGCCATGTTCAAGGACACCATTTAATAGAAGTATAGTGTTTGGTCTTAATGTAGGTTGTAGTTTAATGTAGCAAAACGGAACATCTAAAAACGAACTAAGGAGCTTGCTGCATTACATTTGGTCCGCATTAATCAGCGACCTACATTTTAAGTCTTTCCCTCATACAAACGACCTCGGGCAATTTTACAAACAGAATAGACCCAGATCAGACAGCGTCTGTGTGAGCCATCTGATCAGAGTCTGCTTCGTTTTCTCATAGAATGTTATAGATCGGATTCTGAAGTTTGTGTCACAGTCAAACAATCTATTGTAAGTGTGTTATTATAAAACAAAGTAGACCATGGAAAAACACTATAATCATTGGGGAAAGAGATAAAGCCCATTGTTCATATTTCCATCATAAAAGTCTGCAAAGAAATAGTCATACCTCACTATTTCTTACATTGATATTCATGTAATAAAGGGCAGGCGCTTATACTGCACGTGGTTTAGTTTTCTACATTTAAATACCGATGTCTACCACTGTAGACTTTTGTATTATATTGGCTTGTATCGAAACTCATGGAGAAAAGCATAGTAAAACTGCCTTTTGTATCACAAGATCCAATCTTTCTCTGACGCACGTGACATGACTGCATAAACTTACTTACAGTCAAAGCAGGATGTTTCGTGATATTATCCTTTACAGTTCAAATCAGCCTTTCTGGTGACATTAACATTTGCCGTGCCAGTATTGTCGTCTGATGTAGCCATTTTTAAGCCTGCTTCAAGTTTAAAGTAGGGGGTTTCAGCTTTTTTATGAAAACAATAAATAAAAATAAACAGAATATCAAACAGTATCCTCATCTGTAGCCAACCTGATTACATGTGATATCACAGATCCGTCCTCATGACACCGAAGGGGCTTGTAATCATTACTACGCACTATGAGAGCATTTATACTTACTTCTGTAAATAACCTTGATCCAGATGAGACGCACTCAGGTCTATACGTTTTGTCACTCTGTTCGTTTTTTCTTGATCAGAAAATTTATAATCATACTTGTGGCACAATCGCTAGGCGTCTATCACATGATATTACATGCAATACTTGAATATATTGGTCAGGTGCCAGTATTATGGACTGGATGGGTATACAATTCAATTGAGACTATTTGTAATCTTCACTTACGTGTGTATTGGCATTTATAGTTATTATATACAAATAGTACAGACCAAGACTGGAGAGCTTTATATGTGAGAAACGAGTAATACAGAAAACACCACATACAAACCACACAGTCGCCCGAATAGCACCATGGCAAAAAGAGAACAGTAAATGTTTATGCCTATCAAAAACATAAAAGCAAGGTGACAAAGAGAGTATCGCATTGGAACGGTCAGTGGCAAAACCACCACTGGGGGGTTAAACCGGTTCACGGACGTCCTAACCTCACACTTATCACAAAGTCCTCGTATGAGACGGTTACTACAGGATGATATGTAAAACATAGCATTCTCAACTGTGAAAGTCCGTCAAATATGTACTCAATGACTTTGCTGACGTCAGTGCAACTGCAGGGAAGCCGTTAAGGGCACGACAGAGAAAATGCAATTCATGAGTCTGATAAACTCATCCCGTTTCTGGGTTTAAGAGTAAACCATCATAGAGTACTAACCTCGGCCTGTCATCGTGCAAGCAAAGAGGGAAGCGTAGCTACCGACTGTAAAGGGATCAATCCTGTTAACGCACAACCAGACAATTCTACGAAGTTTGTAAATCACATCACCACAATTCCGGATGTGAAATACCTTGTTGCAGGAATGCCTCAAGATTGCACTTAAACTTGCCAATTAGTAACAAAATTTAAAGAATGTTTTTTTTGTATATCATTACTTACGTGGCTTTTCATAAAAATGAGACTTCGACTGCTAAAATTGGCAACAGAAGAACACGCTTAGGCGATACGAATAAATTGAAGAACTTGCGTCAAGATGATGAAAATTTAAATCTACAATATCAAAATCAAAATCGTCTATTTTGGCATAAATTCCAGAAGAAATAATTTCGTCGTTTAAGGTGTAGATGAAGAAAAGCTGTATCGGAAGAGTTAGCTTTACTTCATTCAATTTGAGTTATTTTGGGTGAGTGATAGGAATCACAATATCGAGGGAAGGGTTGTCTTTGTTGAAAATATTTTCCAACTATCGGGAAGTTTCATTTAAGTCTTATGATATATGCTTGATATTGTTGGTTTAGACTCAAAATAGAATTTTTGTCATAGCAATATTAAAAGAAATCTGCGACCAGTGGTGCACAATTCGTACCCAAAGGATCAACAACAATCTGACGGTATATACCATTTCCATAACGTACGAATATGTTATCCAGAAGAAAGGTTAGTGATTCACAAACTGCTGAGCTAGTCCAATTAGTGTAATCTTTAATTGGCTCGTCAATAAAGAATGCTTGTTCAGCATGCATGCCAGAAATTATTTTTGCTCTGGCAAATGTTTTCTGGATTAATTCAAAAAGTGTTTCCTTAATTAAATCATGAGGAAGAGTTGTGTTCAAAGTAAACAAATCGCGTGTGCTTACAGTGAATGCAAGAAACCTTTTGTTCTTAAGTTTGTTTAAGACTTCTGAAGAGCTTGTAATAAGAACAGAAGATATTTATTCCAGAATTTACATAAGTATTAACCCTTCGCTTGCTATTCGCGTCAATATACCTACCTGTAAATAGTGAAGACCTAGATGAGACAGCTCCTGCAGGAGCTGTTTCATCAGGGTCTGCACTATTTACAAATTGATTGTGCAACAAGTGCACTCCACAGCAGTGGTTACACAGCGAAATACTTGTACACAGTGAAGATATATGTAATTATACAACAGGGCATGGGTAAAGAAGGAGAAATGTATTTTAAAATTCAGCAAGCGAAGGATTAAGGGGTCGTTAGGCCTAATGGGACTGGGTCCTAAGAACTGTAACTACCGCATTAATATACTGTGATCTGAAATCACCGTTCAAGGCGATGACTGAATTATGCAGAGTGAACGTTTACAGAGAAACTTTCTGCAAGACCTTTAAGCTATATTAACCAGATACACCATACACATAATTTCCTACGTATTTGCACACAACGTAGATCCAGATATTGCTCCTCCTTATCAGACTCTGCTCTGTTTGCTTATAAAATAATATCATAGATTATTATAAACCCCAGTGGGCCGGGTGTATTATATATCGTTGAAAATATGTCAATATTGTACATGTACACATTTCACTATAAAAACATATTTACTTACTTACATATAGATATGATTCTACACTTTCTTCCTCGGCTAAAGCTTCCTGGGTTAAATTCTATGTCATTATAAACACATCTGCTAACTCATATGGTGTCATTACTTCTTACACGGATATTCATTTAGTAAATGATTAAAGTGCAACCTATCTGAAACGCCTATAAAATGATACTTACTTGAGTGTTAGGATTTCTTCTCGTACCTTCATTCAGACTGTGTGTGACTTTACCCTAAATATGAAAAAACACAGTCAAACAGGACGAGCCACATATGAAAAGACACCGCACCAAACACCACCAAACAAGAAACGACACAGCCACAAGACAAAACACAACAGGACGTGATTTATTAAGTAAATAAATGCCCAGTCTTACACAAAAAGACAACACTGTGTATCGAATCCATACAAATGTATCAACTCTTTCCCTCATATAAAAGCATTTTCACGCATTTGCCTTGTATGTTTGTGGCATAATATAGATCTGATTCTACAGTTTTTATCTGAGCCAATACAGTATGTGTACATATAACCTCATCAGGAGAATTTCGTCAGCTAATATATAGTCATTATGTAATTATTCCTTTCATGAATATTAAACGGGGAGCGCGTTAAACACATTAAAGAACAGTTTTTCGTTCCTCTCTAAATTGTGTAATTTCAACGTGGAATGTTCCATCCGCGTTTTACCATAGATTACATTCAGAATGAACGGGTATAATAACCGAAAGGATTTTAAACAACAAACAGTGTGTACCCTAATAACGGAATCTCTGACATGGGTCTGCACTGTTTGCAAATGACAGCCAACAAATATTCTTTTTAATGATTAAGGCATTGATTTTATAGACCTCCGAGACAAAATTATAATTGACTCTATTCCTAAAAAATTTAAAATTACAGAACAAACGATTACTGCTACGAATATAACAAACCCATAAGAAATGTAATTTTGAGCTAGAATAAGATTGTTGCTGACTTAACATTAATGATAATATAACGCATACATGTAGATGAGTTTACGTAATCTCAAAACTATATGCTTTTCTCCGACTGGTAATGTGATTACTGGTAACATTGAGATAATTAAGGGTTAACGTCTATAATCTTTTCTGAATAAAGGTCCAAAATATAGAATACCATACCTGATTTTCACTCTTGTCGAGGTCACATTTCAGAGGCTTTACAGAAGTTTAGTATTAAATCGTATCGTAGAGAACACGTTGAGTCTAATGCTATTTCGGATTGGAAAACAACAAATCTTTGATATAATTGACACCACACGCATTTTACTTTATAGTTCAAACACTCCTTCCATCTAAACCTAGAATTGTTTTAGATATCTTAAAATAGGTTTACAGGATTTCCTGCTGATAAGGCATCGAATAATGTAATTATTATTTGACAATTACATTATATCTAAGTTTGATGGTAGAAAAGTATTACTACAAAGTCATACATTTCAGCTACTACAGACGAACAGACGGTTGTTTCATATTATGTCAAAAGTATGAACAATATGGGCAGATATTAAAATTACACAACATAAACGATATTTGTATGAAGGTCGCGCGAAAAGTCACTGTTAATCGCGGGTGGTCTTCAGTAATCGTTGGTAATCGTTTCCAATCGTGCGACCATTTTCAGTCGTATTTCAGTCGTAGAGAGGTTGTTGATCATGTACAACAACCTCAGGGCACAGTCCCACTAGGCCTACGACCATTTAAGACCTGTTTACGATTTCTAGCGACCTCTTGGCGCCGATATTCGTACGAAGGTCGCACGACAAGTCACTGATAATCACTGACAGCAATCGTTGGTAATTGTTTCTTGTCGTGCGAACTATTTCGGTCGCAGAGAGGTTGTTGATCATGCACAACAACCTCCTTACGATCAAACTGGTCGCCGGTATTCTTTAAGAGGTAAGCTTAGAGGGTTTTAGCTAATCGTGCGATCGTCGTACGAAGGTCTTCAACAATCTGTAACTTGTCGTTGGTGATCTTCCATACAATCGTACGACTATCAGCGACCTTTCTACAATTACCTACGACTGTCTGTCGTGCGATCACAAGCGACTGCCTAAAGATTATCCGCGACTAGGCATAGACAACGTGACCACACAACAGATCGGAAGTGATTGTGGAACCTTCGTACGAATGCCAATGACTTGGCGCACGATCGTCAACAACCTGTCTTACGGTGGTCGCAGATACAGTGCCAATGTGACTGCAAATCATTTTTTGGAATTTAGTCGCCGATAATCGCAGACGATCGCCAGTTTCAGAGGTCTCAGAAGTCGCCAGTGGCCTTTAACTACCACAAGCGCTAGTGGGACTGTAGCCTTACTGCGCTGCAAGTTGGTATTGTCAATTACCATGTGATTCAGGAGATATCGACGGGAAATTCAGTAAATTACTTTGTTTGGTACAGTACCGTATAATTTCTTTAAACCATGAATATTCATGCACGAAATAATGACATCATACATACTAAGTAGACTCTTTTTATAGCACATGGACACAGTACGTTTTGGCCATGGCAGAAACTGTAGAATCATATCTATATTATCATAAGCAAACAGAGCAGACCCTGATCTGACGGCTCCTATAGGAGCCGTCTCATCTGGGTCTTCTCTGTTTGCAAAGGCATAGAAAGGCATATTTAAAGAGTAAAGGGTTAATTCAACCACATTATTTATTAACAAAGGAGACTGTAAAAGCGTGAGGTAGTTTGTGCAAGGAAAACGTTTCTGTATAACCTTTGTGCTGTATTAAGCTACCATCTGTTTTAAAAATTAAGAATTAAAGACGTCTTTTCTGTGCTTGTATTAGCAATACATTACTGTATAGGCTTGACATATGTTTTTGTTTATGTTTGCTTTTTCTTTAATTCATTCCACCCTTAATATCAGATGTAGCTTTTAATTGCAGCATAGCGTGCCTTATCTATTACGTTTACAGTCATTATTGTTTTGTTTAATGAACATCATTCCTTAGTACCTGACATGATGATTCTACTCTCTGTCATGCATGTCTTCTATTTAATGACATTTCGGGGATTGATTACAAGAGTGTGGTAACTATATCATTTAATATAACCCTTATTAGCATGTACATGGTTGTTTAACTTGAGTTTTCTTTCATCATGTCTATTGCAAATCCGCTATCAACGTGTCGAACAGTTACTCGGCATTTCCATTGGACCCAAACTGTTTGCAAAGGTCATCAAAAGTTCGTCACATGAAATGTAAAACTGTGTATTCACTGCCTAGATTTCATTTCTTCTTTCTGACATGTAGAGGCAACTGATAATAATGCTAACACTCATTGTTATTTACAAATATTGCAGACCTGCCATTATGTCCTCAGAAGTTGACATTCCTTCACTTCATATAAACGCATTTTAGCGCATTTGCTTTTGACATGAAAAAGATCTGATTTTATCCTGTCACCAATCGCTAAAACGACCGTGAAACAGGTGGCTGGATTTTTTTTATATCCTACTACTATCTTATATGGAGTGCAGTTTACCTTTTCCTGAATACTATAGGCAATGAAGCTCGGTACAAACATTTGATATCCAGTCACTTCCTTATATGGGTGCGTAGGAATACGGAACTATTTTGACCCATTTTATTTTGACACCTCAAATGATAAATGACGTCATCATTTTGTCTCGCCACAATACACAGTACAGATAAAAAGGGACAATGATAGTGTTAAAATATGACACAGATCAAATAACTTTAATGAACAATTCAAATGATTCTCATTTTCGTTGTTTAAATGTTTCAAAAACACCATTAAAGAAACATTAAATGGCTTTCTCTGTCTTTTAACTGATAAATAGCATTATTTGTTCTGTTGCACAGCATGATTGAGGCTATAAGAATCCATATGCCACATACAGTAACTGAATCCTAAATCTAGAATTGTTATAGAGCTAATTTATTTTTTCCAATGTAAACCAATGCAGTCATGTCTATGAGAATACATAATCATACTTGTAATATTGTATTAACATTTGAGACACTGTCTGAGAAAGGGGTCTTATTGTTTTGCAAACAGTGTAGATATAGACCCAGATCAGTGTAGACCCAGATCAGACAGTGTATACCCAGATCAAACCTAGATAAGATCAAATACCACATCTATGATCAGTGTAGATCCAGATCAGATCCCACATCTATAATCAATGTAGACCTGGATCAAACAGTGTAGACCCAGTCCAGAACCACATGATGAGGTATCTGATCCAGTTAGACAGTGTACGTATAAGATTGAAAACAATTTACTAAATACTGATGAGTGACAATAAGTGTAGGTCTTGAGCAGTCAGAGACATAGTGGCTGGTGTTTGTATACACTGTTTGTACGAAATAAGACACTTTATACCAGAGAACAACTTAGTTATCCTACCAATACTACCAGCGACTCACAACAGTCTTGCATATAATTTGTGCTAAATTACAGTCAGCTGTCTGAGGGTGAGCAAATGATCTGTTCAAACCTGCTGTCCGATTTAATTCTTCTGTGGCTGCACCAATTGATCATCAACAAATGCCTTTGGCACCAATGGCTGTTCCTTCTAGTCAATGTGTTCAGTTCCCTATGTTGATGCAAACATTCCATCAATTCAACGGTAAACAGAGAGTCCTGCTACAGTCCAGTCAGTCATCGGATCTGAAATTGTAAATAATAAAAATTCAAGCAATGTAAACTTCAAAGGCAATGGTTTAAGCTCAATACTTGCAGGTGTCACAGTAAATATCACCAACTTAAACTTTAATATTAAGCAGGTTATGAAGTAACTTGATTTCATGTTAAATCTTCTATTTTCTGCAAAGGACCATTAGCTAGTTTATATTTGAATTAAATGTTACTGAATAGTGCTTAACCCTTTTCTCCATAGTCAAAAGTGCAAATCAAATGTATGTACAGTAAAACCCCGCTAATGCGACCACCTAAATGAGGTATAATTCTGGGTGCTAGATGCAGGTGGTAGCTTAATGCAGGACAAAAGTAATGCAGAAAGCTCCTAGAGGAGCTTTCTGCATTACTTTTGTCATGCATTAAGCAACCACCTGCTTATAAAGACATCCATGTTTATTCATTAAGTGGTCGCATTATAGGGGTTCTACTGTATATTCAATATGCAAATAACATATAATGTCCATCTAAATAATAAAGCAGGCCAATTAATGCTTAAAACACAATCTTGAGGAAAGTAAAACAGAAAGTTGGTTGAGGATCTTTCTGCTTTACATTCATTTTCATTTTTCTTTATGCTGTCATTAATTAATATTCAACAGCATTGATCAGCAAATATTCATTTAAATGCAGAATTGTTAAATACGCCTTTATATAGATGACACTTATGCGGATGAAGTGGTTTAAAAGACATTTTAATATAGATATTTGATATTGATTGATTAGAATACAGACATGAAAATAATGTTCAGTTGAAATTTGATATATGCTTTCAATTTCTGACGGGGCCGTGTGTGTCTCTATTTTTGGGAATGAAATAGTTCCATGATCTGGTAGGCAGACAGATAAGTACTGGAAGCTGGGCAGATGGGTACTGGAAGCTGGGCAGATGGGTACTGGAAGCTGGGCAGATGGGTACTGGAAGCTGGGCAGATGGGTACGGGAAGCTGTGTTAAAGAAGGCTCCACGTTATTCTCACAGAGTGAGATACACACAGGGAGAGACAGAGAATGAGACAGAGAGAGAGACACACATACACACACAGACACAGAGACAGACACAGAGACGGACAGAGAGAGAGAGAGAGAGAGGGAGGAGCTTAATCCGATGTCCTTGCACTTTTGAACCGCTTTTCCAATCTGAAGCACCAACCGATGTTTTACATGTCGACACGAATGCCAACTCCAACAGTTACAAATCCAACACAGTTAATTGCATCATAAGACAAAGTCGCTGTTAAGAAAGCAGATCTAACACTAAGTCCACGAATGCTGTATAACTCCAAAATGCGTTTGTTTGATAAATATTGTTTTCGCCAGCAACGATGACTTCTGATCGTCTCACTACGGTCACAGTTCTATTTATGGAAACAAACTAAATAGTGTTAAGAAATCGAAAGGGTACTAAGAACAATTAACAATTTATTCGTGTTAAACCACATTACTATAAAAACATATGTTCGTTATTTGGTGACAGGATACATAGAATAACCTGTCACTTGACGAGGCTCGCCCTTCGATGTTCTACCCTCATCGGATAAACTTTAACATATCCGTCAGTGACAGGTTATTTTCTATATACAGTGTTTGTAAAAGGAAAATGAATCCTTTGAAACATTCATATTATAGAAAAAATGAGCAAAAAAACTATTCTTGTTGCCTTACGTGAATATTGAACAGGGAAAGGATTAAGCATGATGAATACATTTTGACAGTTTTGAACTCCGTTCTGTTGTATATCGTATTTGTTCTGATCCATTGAAACTACTAGCTAGGTGTCAAACAGTTTGGATCCCAGTTACATAGTGTCTCATCTAGATAAAGCTGTTTGACGTATTGACAGACAGGTCCCGAGGTTATAAAACCTTTTGCTCGAGTTTGAGATCATTCCCAAGCCTCTGATACATACTTGAAAATGATCTCAGACTCGAACTCTGAAGTTTTATAACCTTGGATTCTTGTTTTACTTAGCAGGCAACTCCATTCCTAGAGCTGTTATATTTTCTGGTCCTTCGGGGTCATCAATATTAATGTTATTAGTTATAAAAATGAATACCGCTTGAGCCGGTTCTAGGGGCGTCAATAATGTCCCTACTTTTAATAACTGCCCATGAGCAGACTCAATAAATACAGTCTGCAATTTTCTCTTTGCGCATTGCTGCTTTTTCTTTCGATGGATCTGCTACTGTTAAGCATTTCACAACAACAGGTATTAAGTGTTTGTGTGGCGGCCGTAAAAAGTCCATTTAAATGTTTCACATACGTGCAATAAATAATGTTGTTATTCATATTCCATTACCTATAGGTAAACTAGGAATGGATACGACATGGCAACACAGAAATATTAAACCATTTGACAAACATGACTGTAACAACCGGTACGGGGTTTCTTCCAAACGTTTATTTCTACCTAATATATAGGTCTTGATTTATGTCATATGAATAGAAAGATGTCCTGCCATGATTTAATCAAAGGTCAATGACTATAGGTATTTCAAACAGCTGTTACAATGTACAACTAAACAGATAATATTACATCAAGTTTTTTGTGTTAAAGGCAGGTCGCTGCTTAAAGTGAGGTGAAAGTAAAACAGAACGCTCCTATAGGAGCGTTCTGTTTTACTTTCACCTTCCTTTAAGCAACCACCTGCACAAAATACGAACTAATAAACACAATTTAGTGGCCGTTATAGAGAGGTTTTACTGTATTCGTTTCTTCGCATGCACAATATTACACGGAAGAATTACATGCGTTGCATTATTGTTTGGAACAACATACAACAGAAGGTTTCCAACCATTATTTTCTCCAAACATTGAAATGCAGCAAAACCTCACAAAAGCGACATAAAGTAAAGTACATGTACCTAGTTATAGTCTACTTTCAGTCCGAATGACCGCTCAGCCGACTGTACATTTACTCCCCTGGTCACTGAGTCATTCGCCTACACTATTGAGCACTGCTAAGATATGGCACAACCATGCAGCCGCAGTACCGGCTAGATACCCTCACACCTAACCCCTGGGTGGAGAGAAGGTGCGGGTAGGAGAGACTGAAAAGAACCGAAAAAAAAAGAAATTTCCGGGAGTGACCGGGATTTGAACCCCTAACCTCTGGACTGATAGTCAAGCGCGTTACCACTAGAACACCGAACACCGCGCTGCAGTCATGTATTGTCATCTGCCGAACTTGTCGTCCTCTGTTTCAATGCTCATTTTAATTGTGTTCATATTTGTTTTAAACATATAATAATTGTATCCAATTGTTTGGACCCTGATGAGACGCCGACTTACTCAGCATTTCACCTGGATCCAAACTGTTTGCAAATGTGTTAGTCCTCAGTAGCAAAAGGGTTAACCCGTATTTATGCAAGCTGTTTCGCAATTCAATTTCGAAATTCAATTACAAAACATCCAGATTTTGCAAATTAAATACAGTACTCTTCAAACATCACACATTCTTGACATATGTGGTACTAACCTTTGCGAACCATTAACTCTTAAAGTAATCTTTTGACAATGATGCGTGCCTTCTCTCTTGAAGCAGAGTTTCTTTAACACATTCCCTCATATTTACGCCTTTTGACGCCTAAAATTTATTTTTAGAAACCATTGTGATAAATAGAGCAAAATTAATGCTCTATTTATCACGATGGTTTCAAACTACACAATTCTAGTTTTTCCTTTTCTCTAGTACATGTATACGCCCCTTTTCGGTAAATGTATTAAAAGAGTTTGGTATAAAATAGCATATCAGGCAATTGGTTAACAAGCTCAGCGCGAAATAAAGTTAATCTGCTACGAGTATCGTCTTCTTGGGGTTTCTAAATGACATTTTGTTCAAAGCCGTACTCAAATATAATCAGTATCAAACAGCTAGGATCACGAGGAGACGCCGAAGTAGTAGGCGTCTCCTCTGTCTCCAAGCTGTTTGCAAAGAGTATCATTGATTCGCCTGTGGGGTTGGGGCAAACGAGTTACTTCTTATCAAACTACCAACCGGTTTGGCTCCTGATGAGATACAACGTTATTCGGTGTCGCAATCCAGAGCTAATCTGGTTCCTAAGGCATTCATGAAATCAACCGTTATTTGTATAGGTTTGTCTGCTTAGCGTGACAGAACAGGTACATTATTTGCAAACAGTCTGGATCCAGATGAGACGTCGAGTCAATTGGTCAACATATACTTAAATGGTTTATCGAATCGACAGTAACATTAGAGTTTGACCAAACTTTTTAAGCAGGCTAAGGGTTATACTATATTCATCGTCCCTAGTACGGAAAACTTTTTTTCCACAGCCAGCGCTGAAGATTAAAAGAGCGACGTACACCACCTGACGGCTGCCGCAAACCGCACGACGGGAGACACACGCTGCTCGGCGGATGTCACACACCACACGACGTGCGACGCACACCGCACGACGGACCATGAACGGAGCATACCGCACGACATACGACACACATCGTTCCATGGACAACGCATATCTTTCGACGCTTACAGTACACAGTACGGTTGACGACGTATACCGCATGACATACAATGCACGTCTCACATCGAATGGCGTATAATAATTATACCGCACAATGAACGACGACGGATGCAGCAATATCTCAATAGCTTATCGTGGCACTCCGTGTCAGCCAAGAACATATTAAGAATTCCATGGCATTAGAAAACAATATCGGTGAACTCATTAAATGCTTAAGTTTTAAATGGAATTGTCAATGGCAGACAATACATACTCTGGTCGGATGACTCTGCTAGGAGTACTCTGCTCGGGGTCTACACTGTGTACAAATGCTAATACACTTTAACACATCCTTCAATGAAATGAATACTTAAAACAATGTTAACAACATGACATGACATGTGGCTGTGGTAATTTTATTCTTGGCACTACATGTTGATTGAATAGATTTCCACATGATAAACATCCATACATGGCATCATTGAAACAGTTTGATATTCTGTAGTCTATATATAACTGTGTTAACCATTTCTCTTTATCTCCATTTTCAAAAACATTCCGTGTAGACACTTAATAACGGTCGTCTTAAAGAGAAAAAAAGTGACTTGTATTTGTGAACCATGGGATTATAACACTTTCCAAATACGAAAATAGAAATAAATGTTATGAAGATAGCAAACTAGCCTGATTTTGTTCTATCGAATCATACGTGCCATTTAGTACAAATTTACCTGTAAAGTCGTGAAATAAACTGCTTGTGTACACGCTACAGTCTCTGTTAAGCTATATGAGCGTTCTGTTTTACTTTCACCTTGCTTTAAGCAGCTACCTGCCTTTGACACAAAATAATTGACATAATTTAGTGTCCGTTATAGAGAGGTTTTTCTGTATATGAAGTGGAACCTGTCTTAAGCAGTCATCAAAATGAGGTCTTATTATGGGTCTGTAAGGCAGGCCTTTTAAGACTCCTATGTTCAACACATGTACGGCCGCTTAAGACATTCTCTACTGTATGTATAGAAAGATAATACAGAAAGCTCCAGTAGGAGCTATCTGCATAATCCTCGGTCTGCATTCAGCTACCATATGGATTCAGAAATATACCTTCTGCTTGAAAGTCGCTTAAGCGGTGGTTTACTGTTTCGTCTTTTCGGGTTTTGCCACTCACCTACAATATTCTGAAAATGGGTGATTCTTCGAAAGCAAAAGTAGAAATGCAAAAAGAGAAAATTGCAGACTCGGTTTTATTGAGTCTGTTCATGAGTAGTAATTAAAAGTGCAACACTACTCACGCCCCTATAGCACCGGCTTAAGCAGTATTCAATTTTCAAAACTAATAACATCAAAACTAATGATCCCGAAGGACCAGAAAATATAAGAACACTGAGAATGAAGTACGGGGCGACTTTTTACGGTCACTACACAAGCACTTAACACCTGCTGTTGTGAAGTACATATATTCTGAAAATGGGTGATACAAACCACATGTTTTAAATACAAACTCAATGAATATATGTATCAAAATAACCAAAATAAATAGAAGTCATTATAACTTGTCTGTAACGTCGGACACATTGCCTTGTGTGATTTATGGTCGTCTTGTTTAACCTTTCCCCTCATATAAGCGTCTTTTAACGCCTTTGCAAACAGAGAAGACCAAGACCAGGCAAATCCTTCACAAGCCGTCTGATCTGGTTATTTAGTTTTTATTTAGTTGTTCTTGTTCATATGATATTACAAACATTAAGCTAGTTAATAATTATACATACATTATTTCTTTTATGAATATTCATGAATTAAAAGGTTAAGACTGTTGTATGCAGGTTATGTTGGATTGGTCCTATTGTCTGTTTCTTCCCTAAACAGAATCTCACAGAAGTTTTTGACTTTTATCCCGCTATCTGCGACCCGAATCTAAACATCATTTGCAAACAGCTTGGATCTAAATGATAGGCGATTGACACACGGTCAATACTTGTTCAACCTAATTTCAGCCGGATTCAAGTTTAAGGAGACATTAGCTTTTTGCAGTGGAGCATAGGATAATACTTGACCCATATCTTACGCTCGGTAAATACTAGATGATCAAAAGTTTGAATCTTGAATATATCGTAATCAAGATTGCACCTCATTCAATTTTGAGCAGACCTTATTCTATTCACAGCGGGTAAGGATTTACATGCAAAACCTCTCTATAACGGCCACTAGATTTTGTTAATTAGTTGGTATTAAGGGCATGTGGCTGCTTAAAGCATGGTGAAAGTAAAACAGAACGATCCTATAGGAGCGTTCTGTTTTACTTTCACCCTGCTTTAAGCAGTCATCCGCCTTTAACACAAAATACTTGCTGTGAATTAGTGGCCGTCATAGAGAGATTTTTATGTATATTTAGTTTCACCGTATTTTTCCTACCTTTCTGACTGGCAAAAGTATGTGCCGTATGCTGTGAGTAATCGTATCGTCTTTAAAAGGTACTCGCTTAAGATCCTCTGTAGGGTGCAATATAAGTAGTTTACGTGTTCCAGTTTCTTATCATTTTACTCCATGAAAATTAGTGTAAGACATGATACATATTAATTAGCTGACTTTTTATAATGACATATGAACGTAGTGAGTTTAGATCGTGGCAGACACTGTTGACTGAGAACCCTACTATAATATATATGAGTTAAGGGTTTATGGTAAGGACGGTTATTCCCAAAGACAAAACAGGTATCTACAGTAAAACCTCTCTATAACGGGCACACAATTGTGTTAATTAGTTGGTACTTATGGCAGGTGACTGATTAAAGCAAGGTGAACGTAAAACAGAACGTTCTATTTTACTTTCACCTTGCTTTAAGCAGCCACCTGCCTTTAACACACAATACTTGATGTAGTTTAGTGGCTGTTATAGAGAGGTTTTACTGTATATGCCAAATAACTACTTCAAAATTACTTTTTATCCAGTCACCAGGCTTCTCTAGTGACATAATAAAGGGGTACAAATAAACTTAGGTTTATTAGGTTACTTCCGGTAGTAGAAGGTTTATTAGGTTAGTAGATAGGCGGAATGATTCTATAACCATGGAACTATTTTAATTTTCTGTAAATATGCATGAACATGTTAACGGAATAGATATAACAGAAAAATCACCAATATAACTATTCAAATAAGAAAAGAGAAGAAAAAAATAATAAAAAAATAAATGGCTATAGCTGGATTCGAACCCGCGCCTGATTCTACAAAAGCCAAATCTGATCTCTCTAGAGACGTCGTGCTTACCGATTACGCCACTGAGGCCACAAACAAAGCGACGTTGATTTATCAGTTTTATTAACTTAATTCATCGCGTTTTTGATAAAAATCATGTCAGGGGGCAAAGATTTACAGATAAATAGTAAATTATGGAGGACGACCAACGCCAAAATTGCATCATGCTTTGTGGCATTTCAATTTGCTTCATGTTAAATGCATTATGCTAAATGATTATTGCATGTCACGATGTGCTTTCTTCTTTCTTTGAAGTTTCTTCCTCGATCCGACATTTGACCTTCTGTAAACTTATTTATTGATTATAATAACGTCAAATAATGTGTTTCATTGTTTAAACTTCTTTGGAGCATATTCGTTGTGCTATTTGCTTAGCGCTTGGTGCTTGGTGCGTGGTGCTTGATGCTTGATGCGTGGCTCGTTGTTCCAACTTCGCCCCGGCCTTTGTCGTACTCTAGTCAGCTCGGACTAAAATGCTGAAGTGATTTGCCGAATACATAGGTAAAGAAGGAAAACGCTATGAAGACATAGAAATAGAAGGATTTCAAAAAACACACAAAAAATAGAACGGTTACTGATCCATTACATTAGAGAGAGAGTGTGTGTGTGTGTGGGGGGGGGGGGGGTATTTACTGCTGGGAGAGGTATAATAATAACAAGAGGGTCTGAAGGGCCCTGACATCGCTCACCAGACAATCAGAGGAGAAGATTTTCAAAGTTTTCACTATGTGTTTCTATAGAAAACTAGCCGGTCCTGGGGTGAACCAATTTTGACACAAGGGGCATAAAATATGTAACTTTAGTAGAGGACCTCAAGTGAAGAAAATTTAAGAAAATGTAAATGAAATTTAAACATATAACAATGTAAATCTAAATAAGGGCATGCACAAAAGTATGTATACCCTCTCCCTGGGCAAATTGGTTGAATTTCAGAAAGAATATATTAATCTATATCGTTAATAACTCAAAGTCTCATCAGGTTCAATTAGTTTACTCTCTATCTGCATGTTTCAAAATTTGAAGCAGAGGTCATTTTAGAATAACTAGTATTGAGCAAATATATGTTCTCGTATTTATAATAATTACACCTGAATCGGGGTCAGATGTCATTTATGCATTTCATTTTTTTATGTGCAATACTTTATATATTATAGCTTTATATTAACTATTTGGATGCTAGTGGCAAATCAAATATATTATAACAGATTGGATCCAGATTAGACGCCATTTTACTCGGAGTTTTATCAGGATCCAAATTCGTGTCCATAAAGAATAAATCTACAAATTGAAGCAGACAACATTTATTAATTATCCAGACGCAACATTACTGAATTTCTGAACATTGATTTCTTGTGTATATAGATCTGTGTTTTACTGTTTTGTATTTTGTATGAAATGCTTGTTTTGAGGGCCTCAAGGTAGATTAGTCATTATGACTAATTGAGCTACCCTCGTTAAATAAAGTCTTTCAATGTTCAAAATTTCAGATATTTTCATTACACCTTCATGAGTTATTATTATTCATATCTTAATTTATTTTCAACCCTTCCCCTGTTCTATGTTTATTCAAAATTTAAATACCTACTGAATATTCATGGACAAAATAGTTATAATGAAATATGGAAGGTGGGATAGTGTAGCCATTTTATAAAGTAAAGAAACATCTTTCAAATTCTATTGACAAACAGAGCGAACCCTGATCAGACAGCTGCTATATATAGGAGCCATCTGATCTGGGTCTGCTGTGTTTGCAAATGTGTCAAAAGAAGTTAACATGAGAGAAAGGGTTAGTAAACATATAAGTATATTGTACACAAAATGAAAATAATGTAATGTAATGTATATTTCTCAAACCCAATATAATTCTAATAAAGATATGCTATTTTATGATATATTAGACATGTTTATATTTATAATCTTAGCCCTTTCCCTGTTCTATATTTAGTCCCGATTCCAATACCTATACAGAATATTTATGGACCAAAAATTATAATGAAAATATGGAAGGTGGAACATTGCAGTCATTTCAGAAATTCTAAATAAACAGATGAATGAAATTCCATTAGCAATCAGAGCAGATCCTGATCAGACGGTCCGTAAATGAGCCACGCATGGTCTATCACACATCGGCGATCAGGGTACTACACAGTTGACCCTTTACTCAATGAATATTCATGTGAAAAATAATGAAAATGAAATATATTGTTAATATAGCATATGGACACGTGAGTTTTATCAGGGCAAACTATGCAGAATGATATCTATGACAGACCATCAGCAAACAAGACAGACCCTGATCAGACGGACATAAAAAAGCAACAAATAGAATTGCACCAAAGGCAACATCATTTTTAAATAATTAACTCCCCCCCCCCATACACACACACTTCTCAATAATGTTCTTTTTTCGCTCACAACAACATTTAAAAACCAAACCAAACATTTAATTCGATCTACGTTGAATCCATCCTCAGTACTTTCAGTAGTTTGATTATCTGGTTTTATATGCAGCGCCACCTATTTGGCAAGTTCGGCTGAAGTGCATTATGTCTTCGGCGTTCGGCGTTCGGCTTTATGCTTGTTGCTATGGGCTTACCGCATTGGGTCGTGTGTCGTTGGGACATGTGTCATTGAATAAACTTCAATGAAAGAAGGACTCCCATCTTGACATGCAATAATCGTTTAGCAAACTGTTCAATACCACAATGCAGGATGCATTTATCATGAAGCAAACTGAAATGCCACAATGCATGATGCATTTAACATGAAGCAAACTGAAATGCCACAAAGCATGATGCAATATTGGCGTTGATCGTCTTCCATAGTAAATGTTTTCTTTTCACTCTCATAATAATTTGATTGATACGCTCTTACAGGGGCGGTGATTGTCATAGACCTAAATATAGGCTGTTCACTTCCATCGATTTATGAGTGACGTTAGCTCTATCTAAAAATAGAAACCGAGTCGACGGAACTCGAATTTGACCAGAGAGCCTCCGGGAGAATATTATCATGTCTGTTTGAATTAACATATCGACTCTAGATTCAAATGATCTTATGTTTCAAATTCAACCACGTTTTCCCCTCTTGTAATGTAAGTATCGAAACTATTTTCCTCTGCGGTAGCTCATTATTTACGTCTCTAGAATGGACATGAAAAGGGAGGTCCGTTGATCGAAAAACCGCATTTTCAATGCAAATTATTTCAATATTCGTATGTTTTATGAGTCTATGAAAACAGATATAACTAAATTGACTGGATAAATAGAATAATAGGTTAGTGCCGTAGATGGGACGCCTTTATCCGATTCGGAGAGAAAACAGTTGAGGCTCGGCAAGCCTCGCCTCAACGTTTTCTCCCATCGTCGGATAAAGCGTCCCATCTACGGCACTAACCTATTATTCTCTATATTCATTCGTTTTGTTTGGAGTGTGGTTTACTTCATGAATATACATTTACGAACTTAACAACGTCATGATTTTTAATTAGATTCAGTTTTATAATGGCATATGAACACAGGACAGAAGCTGTATGTATATTCATATTTTTATTTCTTCATACGCAAACAGAGCAAACCCTGTACGAACCACCTGCTCTGGGTCTGCTCCATTTGCAAAGGCATAGAAAGACGTATTTATAGACGTAATTAACCCTTCGCTTGCTATTCACGTCAATATACCTACCTGTAAATAGTGTAGACCCAGATGAGACAGCTCCTGCAGGAGCTGTCTCATCAGGGTCTGCACTATTTACAAGTTGATTGTGCAACCAGTGCACTCCACAACCAGTGCACTCCACAGCAGTGATTGCAAGGAGAAATACTTGTACACAGTGAAGATATATGTAACTATACAACAGGACATGGGTAAAGAAGGAGCAATGTATTTTAAAATTCAGCAAGAGAAGGGTTAAACAGATTGTTTTTAATTCGTTTATTTTCAACACAAAATTTCAACACAAAAACTTATCTACTATTTGCAACGCTCATCAGTATCCCCATATGCGCCCGTTTCTAATGAACAAGACAGTGAGTAGCTTAGTTGACTTTCATGTTCTAAAATGTAATCTAACTTTGTCCGTTGATTTATTTAAATTGATAATACAGTAAAACCCCGCTAATGCGACCACTTAATGAACAAACATATCTGTCTTCATAAGCAGGTGGTTGCTTAATGCAGGACAAAAGTAATGCAGAAAGCTCCTCTAGGAGCTTTCTGCATTACTTTTGTCCTGCATTAAGCTACCACCTGCATCTAGCACTCAGCATTATACCTCTTTTAGTTGGTCGCATTAGCGGGGTTTTACTGTACTGTAAAATCTGGCTAATAAACCGCTCAAATGAAGTCTAATTCAAATTTGAGCAAACATTCTGTTGTCTTTCACAGTGGGGTACATATTTATTTGGTCGACTCCGTTTTGCAGCAGTATACATGCTATTGAGGAACAAGCATTTCAAGAACGAAATTGCTTTTCGTCATGTAGTAGGTGCTTCTGTGTGTCTAGATGCATATATCAAAATATCAATACAGTTCGATAGCTTCCCAAACAGATGCATTTCCTTTCTGTACATGTTGGTTCTCTCACACATGTGTGACATGACCCCCTCATTTAGATGGTATTTAACCTGTTGTGGGCAGATCTGCTATTACATGTACACTTATATCGGATCCAGATGAAAGGATGGGTATCTTTGCGACCCATCCTACTCCAGTTTGTTTGATACTCGGTCTATATAGTTTCTCATTAACCCTTTCGCTGCCAATGCCCGATCTGTGATTACCTATGCAAACAGTTTGGATCCAGATGAGACGCCGAGTAACTCGGCGTCTCATCTGGATCCAAACTATTTGTTACTGTTACTATATTTTTGAAACGAAAATGGAGAAAATAAAAAGAATGAAAATTTGTAGCAGACGACAAAGTTAGCAGACGACAGAATTTGGCAGCGAAAGGGTTAACTTTATAGAATCAAATTAGTCAAAAGTACACCAGATTCAAGTTTGAGTAAAAAAGAAATTGAAAAGAAGTCAAAACGTAAGTAGCTGATGTTGACTCCGGAGGAAAGCAGAATAATAGGTAAAATATTCATAATGTTAGTGCACTAATTCTTATCCAGCTACGGATGACATGACTTTGGAAATCTGCAAACAGCTTGGATCCAGATGATACGTCCAGTAACTCGAAGTCTAATCAGGATACAAGCTGTTTGACGTTCGGCCAATAGTTTTGCAAAAGCTTGATCAAATCGAAACTATAGTAAACAACTCGATACTACGAATTTTTAGTAATATAAAGAATGTATGTCTTTGTAGGCAGGTGTCTGCTTAACCCTTTCGCTGCCAAAGCCCGATCTGTGATTACATATGCAAACAGTTTGGATCCAGATGAGACGCCGAGTAACTCGGCGTCTCATCAGGATCCAATCTGTTTGTTTCTGTTACTATGTTTTTGAAATAAAAATCAAGAAAATAAAAAAAATGAACATTTGTAGCAGACGACAAAGTTAGCAGACGACAGAGTTTGGCAGTGAAAGGGTTAATGCAGGGTGAAGGTCAAGCAGAAAACTTCTAATTTAAACAGACATTATTTCTTTTCACAGCAGGATGGGGATTTAAATATCGGCGTGTTTAACGAAGATAATTTCCTAAGAGAAGCAGCGACTGTGGTACTTTCAGTCATTCCCTGTGCTCCTGTAAATTATGCCCTGTCACTCTTCCTGCACGATGGTACATAACAAAGTCTACAAACGGTGCATTATTACATTTGGTTATTACAGAAATAGCAACCACGTCCATTAACATTTTCAACGCTAAATTGTCAGAGTGGAATAGTCTATCATTGTTTATTGGTAGAGTCCATACAGTATGAAAGGGTAAAATATGCGATCTGGGTCTACACTGTTTGCAAATGACTCCTTTCCTGCTTTCAAAGGATTTGTGTCATATTAGACGCGACTAAACTCATATATGCAAACAGTTTGCCAGTATCAAAAGCTTGATCCATTCAGAAGTAGCTAGCCCTTTACTTAATGAATATTCATGTAAGAAATAATGACATTACGAATATAAATTAGATTATATTTATAAAATTACATGTAAACAGGAATTTTTCACCGTGGCATATCTTAAATTATATCACAAGCAAACAGAGCAGACCCTGATCAGATGGCTCCTACAGAATCCGTCTGATCTGGGTCTACCCTGTTTGCAAAGGCGTAGAAAGGGGGTATTTACGGAGTAAATTGATACATTTACGCCCTATCCAAATTTGAATATTATTTATTTTCACAGCGGGATAAGAGTTAAATATTAGGTTGCATCATAATTTGTTCTACGTGCAAATTCCGTTGTTGACCCAGACTGTATGTGATAATACATCAATTCCTTTCTATGATAATTGCTGGTCAGAACTACATAAGGCAGATCCAAATATAGAAGTTTGCACGTATTTATTATCAGTGGGATTGTTTTTACCAGTTACATATATACTGAAGTCATGCAGTGGAGTCATTTATTTCTACATCTTTTAGATAGGAAAACAATATGCGCATATTATGTTGCCTTTTGTTTTATAAAAGAAATCTTATATGTCGCCATTTATTTGCAATTTGATTTAGGTATTGACTAGCTAATTGTCCTTTCCTAATCAATATGTTTTAACCCTTTCGGCGCCAAATTTCTAATTGTCGTCTGCAATCGAAGTTTGTTAAATCATTCAGTATAATAAGGAAATGAGACAAATAAATGCAAATTTCAAAGGAATAAAGCACATAATTTATATAGAAATAGAGATTGAGACAAATAGTGAAGTCCCTGATCAGACGCCGCCTTGATAAGGCGGCGTCTGATCTGGGACTGCACTATTTGTCGTGGTGCACTAGACATTTAGACATTTAATGACAAAAACAAGAACTATGTTTTAAAAAAGATAAACAGCATTTGTTGTTGTTTGGAAAAACCGGTAAACAACCAAAGGGTCAATAGTGATTGTATTTTGAAAAGGCGGAGTGTTGAAACTAATACTATGTCATATGATAGCGCTAGGTTATAAGTATGCTTACCTAATTTATTCAAGGAAAATTTGCTGAGATCTTATTTTGGAACCAATCCTTTTTTCATGTTCAGGTGGCAAAATATTCGCTGGGACAAGGGATTGTCATTGATAGATTACACTACATGTGTAGTTTGCATTAACTAAGAATAACGTAATATGATAATCCTTCAAGGTAATGCACACTTTACTGACTAATTGTAAGAACTTTCCTCTAAAATCTAAAATATCTGCATCCACTACATTGTATCTGCTTCGATACTGTTTATATTCCGAAGTAAGTTTGGGGTTTCATAAAATCTAAAGATACTGAGAGAATTCATTTGAATTATGTAAACGTATATGGAATTCTCCGTGGAATTTAGGTACGTACAAAATGCAAGTATTTCAAATTGGTCCTGTATCTGTTATATATTGCCTGCTACAGCAAACTAATTTAATACAGGTGTAAAATTGGAGTTTCTTATAATATCATATTGTACGCATCATTATCTTTTAATGACTATTCTATAGGTTATAGCAACAACTAACTTTCCCGTGTTAAACAACATCTATATAGCTTTATATGGATGATATGTATATAGATGTTGGTATCAAACTAGTTAAATATTCCCCGTGAATTTCAAGCAGCGTGCTATTCATTGGTTTGTACAAATTATACGCATTAAACCTTGTTAACCGGAATCATAATTCAACAGAATTTACATCATTCTGGATAGGTGGTTGCTTGATGCAAGGGTGAGTATCATGCATATAGCTCCAGTTGGAGCTTTCTGTATTACTTTAAACCAGTATTAACCCTTCTCTTGCGGAATTTTAAAACACATGTCTCCTTCTTTACCCATGCCCTGTTGTATAATTACATATATCTTCATTGTGTACAAGTATTTTGCTGTGCAATCACTGCTGTGGAGTGCACTGGTTGCAAAATCAACTTGTAAATAGTGTAGACCCTGATGAGACAGCTCCTGCAGGAGCTGTCTCATCTGGGTCTTCACTATTTACAGGTAGGTATATTGACGTGAATAGCAAGCGAAGGGTTAAGCTACCACATGTCTAAGCACTTAACACGACTCTAACACTAACTTGAAGGTCCGGTTTAGCTGTGTTTATTGTCTTCCTGAATAAGTTTTCTTATAGAAGGCTTCTTGTTGCAAAATCAGTCTATATTTAAGTTTCCCGTGCGTGAATTATTTCCTTATATATGACGTAACAAAGCTTGTATCATCGTAATAAGTGTTTAACCTCATTACACCCAAGATTTGTACAGACTATTTATGTCACTAGGCTACTATTCAGAGAAAGTATTTGTGTAGTTATCGAAAACTTCAGAATCTAACGTAGAAATCGTCTGAAATACATTCTGAACATACGTGCAATAAAACTACGAAACTAGATTACGAATATTTATAACATAACTCGTAGCTTCAGGGTGACGTAACGCTATCATATATATTTGATCTTCACGGGCATATATTCACTAGTGAATAACATTCGAATGACCTAACTGTATTCATACGCGCTGTCAAAACAAACAAACTGGCGGACCGTAACGCTGTCAACGATTGACAACGATTGAGTCACAAAAGATGGCAAAGGAATGTTGACACTTGCGCCTTAATTTCGATAAAATAATACAAATTATAATCGCTGTCAGTAAATATCTGCAAAATATATGCCAAAAAAGACCTACGAGCTACTCTGACCCAAACCATAAATTCTTAACATTGCCGCCACAACTTTACATTTTCTTCACCGCATGTCATTTTGTTTAAAAGAAATCCTGTAGGAATCAACAAATCCTCTACGCCGTTGCGTATGGTCCAGAAAACAGGTCGCAATCCAAACAAGAAGCAAACCACCTCGTCAGTCAACAACTATATAGTCATCTGAATCTACTAGCACTGCACAAACATATTTCAAATATTTTATACTCCAGCTGATCGCGAAATACTTCCTCCTGTTCCAACAGTTTTAAGCAACAGTTCGTACTGAATCTTTTGTCCATTTCAATAAACTTTTTAACTGAATTTGAATCGAGATATTTTTTCCCGGTGGAAATGTCCATGTGACCCATGTGTATACAGCACTGAAGAAGGGCTTAATCCACCAAAACTAAGGCGCTTTTTGAATCCCATTGACAGTGAGTAATGTGTAGACGAACTGAATGTGTGTCTTCATTTAAACTATGAGCAAATGGCACACTTTACACAGACACATGTTGTGTACAGTGATGTCATAATATGACGTGTTTGTATGTTGAAACTGTAACTCAAAATTTATTTTGACGTGTTTCAGTAAGTTTTTGTTATCATAAACTATCACAGTTAAATTGAATACCAGAGAGGTCTAAATTAGATCCTGGTTGAAATGACAGTAAGTCAATAAATGGTTGGAAATGTTGGACATACTTTGTCCCAGTTACTGAGCGAACCGAATAACACCTTTCATTCATCATTTCTATATGTAAGGAGAATTTATAACAATCCATGTTACTGCTGAAATATTGGCTGCAAAAAACATTTGTGTTTGTTATGTTATAAACAGAATCTGTTTTCCCTGTCTACGGCGTATTCATGCCCGAGTTTCACCCGTCGCCCACATTCACCTCCGCTGGTTCATCGCTATGCGTCGTACTCGTTCCTTGCCTCTTCGTACGCAGTGCCGTACACGGTTACTCGTGATTTCGTCTCCACGGTTTTCTCTCAAAGTTATCCCTCCTAGACATGGATCCCCGATTGCTTTCACAATCATTTTTGGATAGACTGCCTCTTGATATGCTGGTGGAATATACTAAGCACTTATCGCACATACACAACTCTTTTCCAATCGGGCTATGCTCTTTCGGACTCACCGTGACAAGTCAATGTGGGCAAATGGCTACTTTTCGGGCACTTCAAGCTTCACAGACGGTTTTCTCAGACTCCGTGTGGGTGGGAGACACAGAAAAGCATCTCTGAAATTTCCCGAGCGGACCGGGATTTGAACTCCGTACCTCCGGATTGGTAGTCAATCGCGTTACCACTAGACCACCGCTCCACTATATTAATATAGTCTTGCATTCGTGTTCGTGAACACTCATGTAAGATCCTCTATGGATACGGTCTTGTGAAAATAATGCTTTTAGAAGCATAGAAAAGGCGTTTATTTGAATGCGGGAAATAAATCGGCTGCCATTTACAAACAGTATAGACCAAACTCAGATGACTCTTAGTGGAGCCCTCTGATCAGGGGATGCACTGTTTATCATTCAGAATTCTCTAAAACTTATACACTTTCATGCTGAATGAACTATATCTTACAGTAATTACTAATTCCACTTTGAAAAATCAACACTGGAAACGGTTAACCTTTGGTTTAAATATATTTTATTTCTGCAACATATATATACAACATGCTTCTAAGAAGGGTTGGAATGAAAGACATTAGAGTGGAAATCTGAGGCGGATATCGTGTCAATAAAAAGTCACATTGTCGAACTGGGTAGATACAAATTTGTATAGTATACTTGACGTTAAATTAAGTCATGAACCGGTTGGGTTTTACAATGTATTGCTGAACTGCAGAAACGATTTGAGTATTCCTTTCAACTGGGAGCCTAAGATCTCCGAATAACATAATTTTAGAGTCTGGTCTACAGATAGGAATGATGCTATTAAACAGTTCAACCCGAACTTTGTTGTACACTAGACACGGAAGCAGATAATGTTCAGTACTTTCGACAGAACCGCAACGACAAAGAAGAGAATCTACTAGGTGTTTCTGGAATAACACAAGGTTGAGAGAACTGTAGTTTGTTCACAAGCGGGTGTGTAATACTAGCCCTTTTTGACTTCCACAGTTATAAAATGAAGATGGCTTAGACATTTTGCATCGGTTAAGTGAATTTTTGAAGTTGTTTACGGATCAATAGTTTTTAATATATTGAGGTAAAGGGTTCCACAGGTTTATTGCAGAGGGAAGAAATGACTCAGCATAGTCCGAGAGAAAGGAATTCAGAAATTATTAGAATTTTGTAAACTGTATTGTGAGAATTCCCTGTCTTGTGGTGGAATCAACGACGACCAATATGTTGGAGTAAGATTATGTATCGTAAAAAAGAACCAACTTATGTTTTTGCCGTCTGGAATTGAGAGACTCCCATCCAGTTTCAGTGTGTAATGTGTTTTGTGATATAAGTTTGGTCGTTCCTGTCACAATGCTAGCTGATTCTTGTTGGATCTGTTTGGTAAATTGTGCAGTTGTCCCACGTGACATCGGCGTATTCGAGAATCGGCCTAATGAACCAAACATATACTCTTTCTAATAATTTCCTGCCAAGAACAAATTTTAACTTGCGCATATGTATACGTGGCCATGTTTTCGACTTTATATATTCGATGTGAGAGTGCCAGCTTCCATTGTTTAAAATAGGAACGCCCAAATGTTTGTGAGACTGAACTTCAGATATATCTTGATTTAACATTGATAGAGAAGGATGGGGGATATTGTTATGTTTACGTGAGATAAAAAGAGGCTCTGTTTTATTATGGTTGAAAGATACAAGCCATGTTCTTGCTCAATTAGTTATTGTGTTGATGTCATTGTTGAGAATATCGGCAGTGATGTTAGCATGTTCAACAATAAGATAAAGACAGCTATCGTCCGCGAAAATAAATATGACACCGAATTTTCCTAAGTTTGTAGATAACATCCCCATAAAATTCCGGTTGAGAAATGCATTGTTGCAGTAACGTACGTAGATTGCAATTATATTTATTAATGAGTGGTAAATTTCGATGATAAAATTTAGAAAAAGTTTGTGATATCTGTAACCTTGCTTAAGATGTTTATCAGTTATAACTGAATTACGACTGTTAAAATCGTCTAGCAAAGAACAGGCTCGGGCCAACCGAATAAGCTGAGAAATATAAACCCTATAAGATGTAGAACGGGGCACATCTCCATCTAGAAAAGGATACTTAACTATTTTAAAATTAAAATCTTCCGTTTTATCGTATATTTTGGACGAAATTTTATCTTTTGTGATGGAAAGGTTCAAATCTAAAAATGAAGCCATACTGTCAAATTGATTCGCTTTGTTTAAAGACAGTTCTTTTGGGTAAATTGAAGAAATCATAGTTTCAAAATAAGGATTATCCAAATTCAAATATCGTCTAAATACCATGAAGTTTTATTAAAAGCATTAACAATATCGGCCTGTATATCAGGTTTTAAGCTAAGCATACAATCTCTCTCATATCAATATAAAAACAAATCTGCAACAAGAGGTGCACAATTTGTACCCATGATATACCAACAACTTGACGATATATAGTATCCCCATAACGCACAAATATATTATCTAAAAGAAAGGTAAGAGATCTACATACATCAAGGCATATCCACATTGTGTAATGTTCAACTTCTGAATTCGAAAAGAATGAACGTTGAACATTACAAGTACGGAACATTTAATTTTAACCGAGTCTGCAATTTTCTCCGTTTGAATTTCTACTTTTGCTTTCGAAGGATCAACCATTTTCAGAATATATTAACCCCCAGTGGTGATTTTGCCACTGACCGTTCCAAGGCGGTTTTGTCTTTGTGACCCTTAGTTTTGTTTGTCTTGTGTCTTTGTACTTGTGTTTTTGTTCATGTTTCCCTTCGACACGGTATTTTACATCCTGGATTTTATGATGATGTGATTTACAAACTTCGTATAATTATTGGACATACCCATTTTCGAACTTTATACACTAAATACATTTAACAAATTCATTAAAAAGGGATATTGATCCTATGGTACTACAACATACTGCATGTCTAGTTATCAACCTTATTACAGTTAGCAACCACGCTGTCCTCTTTGCATGTACACCGACAAGAAAGGTTACACACTCAATTAAACCGAGTCTGCAATTTTCTCTTTTTGTGTTACAATATTTGCTCTCACCTCCTTTCAGAATTTATAATCTTCACAACAGAAGGTGTTAAGTGCTTGTGTGGCGGCCGTAAAACGTCGCCCCGTACTTCATTCTCAGTGTTGTTATACCTTCTGATCCTTCGAGATCATGAATTTCAGTACTTCTTGTTCTGAAAATTGAATACCGCTTAAGCCGGTGCTAGGGGCGTGAACAGTGTTGCACTTTCAATTACTGTTCATGAACAGACTCAATAAAACCGAGTCTGCAATTTTCTCTTTTTGTGTTGCAACTTTTGCTCTCGGGGGATCACCTCCTTTCAGAATGTTTAGTACTCTATGAAGGCGACCTCTTAAATCCGGAAACGAAAGGAAGACGTCGGATATTGTTTTTGCCGTACCCTTTATTACTTTTCTACAGTTACTCTGTTTGCAGCTCAATCATTGAGTACACTAGCGATGGGTGGATACAGAAACTGTTTTTCTTAAATATGTTTCCGTTCTACATGCAATTTGCCACTGTATTTGCCATCTCTGTTGTTATAGATTAGTCGGAGAGGGGATACGTTTATTTACATTATCTTTTAGGGTGGGATGAAATAAGTGTGAGGTTGGGCGCCCCTAAACCGGTTAAACGCCCAGTAACATTTTTCACTGACGGTTCCAAGGCGGTACTTCCATCTTCCCCTATTTATTGTTTTTTGTTATGTCTTTGTGCGTCTTCTTGTGTCTTTTGTATATATGTACCTTTGCTGTTATTCGTCGTGGTGCTGTTTGGGCGGTTGCGTGTTTTGTATGCGGTGTTTCCTGCATGACCCATACATGTACTTTTTTGAATGTTTATCTCTAGTACTTATGTGTTTGTTAAGGTGTTCTGTGTTTATCCCGTGTATGTGCGTGTGTTTGGGAATGTGTAGTTGTGTATGTGTGACATGCTATTTATCGAGGTTTTGGTAATGTTTGCGTCTTGTGTGTGGCTTTGACGTTTTCCCTTTGCTACTCTTCAAAGAAGGATAGGTCCCCATTTCATTTCACAAAATTAAGTTCATCCATATAATTTATTCATTAAACCAATGCAAACTTGTACTGGGTTGAGATGTGGATCAAGGATAGGTTTTCAAATAAAAGGAGCCACGCTTTTTTTAAAATAATAACTTCTGCTTTTAACTAATTTCCCTCATTGGCATTTACTAAGTAATTTTAATTATGCTATCAACACCAAAAGTGTTCCTTTTCTACTGTATATTATTTAGAAGCTTTTTTGGATAAAGATAACCAATGAATAACTTTGTTGTTCCTTTTCTATACCCGACTTTTGCTTTTCTTACTACTTTCATATCCTGTTCTCTTTCATCATACGTTCTTATTATCATAGTAGAACATGTCTTAAGCGATCATTCATTTATTGAACATAGGAGTCTTAAAAAGCTGGCGGTTGCTTAATGCAGGGCAAACTCAATGCAGAAAGTTCATATAGGAGCGTTATGCATTTCTTTGGACCTGCATAAGGCTACCACCTGTCTTACAGGCCAATGATTATACCTCTTTTTGATACCTCTTTAGTGCGACCAGCCAAGACCCGAAGTACACTGTCGTGTTATGTTCAAAATTTAGACAATGCCGCAATGGATGTTTACTTCAACCAAGACGATGCTGAGTATTCGTGATGTCGAATCAATATTGGCAGTTAAATTTCGCCTAAATTCTGCAATTATAGTACCACTGTATTGAGGAAAGAACATTCTTATCACAGGTAGGTTTGCTCAAGACACTTATCAATCGTTTTCAATTTCGAATACTGTATGTACACCCCCCCCCCCCCCCCTTACATACACACTTTTAAAAACTCCAGATTGATTTCGACTCAGTACTTGAGATGGAATTTTAGCCTGATGCTATGTTTTATCTTTAAGCAGGGCCATGTACAGTACCTAGATCTACGTGACTATTAGCAAGAACACATACACATAGGCCTAGTTTACATGGCAAGACCTGAGAACATATTGACAAGGCAAACATTTAGCAAAAGTTTACCATTCAGTCAGACCTGAAATCATCAAATATCAAAGTCAAATACATGTTATATAATATTTGCAATAATGCTATGCAATCAGTGTAAATCTAGATCAGCAATGGTCATGTCAGAGATGTCTTAACCCTTTCCCCCATGAATATTTATATAAGAAATAATGACACCATGCATACTTATTACTAGATGCATTATTCTAATGGCATATGAACACAGGAACTTACGTTTGATCATGACAGATTTTGTATATTCATATGTATATCAATTCATCATCAAACAGAACAGATCCTGATCAGTTGGCAAATAGGATCTATCTGATCTTGGTCGACTCTGTTTGCAAAGGCAAACGAAAGGCATCAGTCAACTTTACCTTAACGTCATCTATATCTAGAACTATAATGCAGAAGTCAGGGATATAGGGTCATCATGGCACTCTTGTTTAATCATCTCCTAAACTGTAACTGGATTTTCACCAAATTTTACGGGAATGTTGTGCAGGTGACCCTCCATGAATGTTAATTTGTCAGTTCCATTGCATAAGTAGGTCATAGGAGCTAAAATAGATTTAAATGATGAATTTATTTAAAAGCCATCTCTTAAACCACTGGATGGATTTCAACACCTTTCACACTATCTTCAGTTGACCTTCCATGTAACTTATACAACTCATTCCGGTTCATTGCATATGTTAGTTAGACAAGCTAAAACAGATTTAAAACACTTCTTTAACCCTTTCCTGATCAATATTAATAACATAAACATATTTGTTTCACATATCATTTCATGAAAAAGGGTCGTGACAGACGTGCGACCAACATTAGTTACGGCCCTCCCCCAGGGCAGACCCTGTTCAATATTAATGTAAGATATGATGACATCATGAATATTAATTAGATTATTTTCATAGTGACACATGAACACATGGCATTTTGGCTCATGCATAAACTATATAACCAAATTTATTATAATGTCTTAAGCAAACAGAGCAGATCCTGATTAAACTGCTCCTGTTGGAGCTCTCTTTGCAAACACGTGAAAAGGCGTTTGCATGAAGGAAAGGGTTAAAACATGCCTGTCTGTTGCACAAATAAGTCACATGGGATCTATTTACCGGGTAAACAACACATGAACACTACGACCTTCCTGTTAAGTAATTCAAGATAGTCGACTGGCATTCATACTGGATATTAATTTGAATTTACTATAAATATATAGATAATAGATATGTTAAGGGTTCTCAACTTCAGTATGCTGCTTGAAGGTATCTGCTTTATTTTTTGGCGTTTGTAGGTAGGTCGGGGGAGTAATTTGTTTTAGAAAAAAGCTGCTGTCACAAAAATAGGAGGTTGAAATCAGTATTTAAGGTGGTTGGTTTATAATAAAAAAACAAGCCGATTTTTATAAAACAACATCACTACCATGTATGGTTTGTTGATATCTATACCTATATCTAAATAATTCCGCTACTGTTTTAACTTCAGCAGGTACGAGTAGAATCGTTACCGAAAGGAGCGTATGTTCGCTTTGGTAATTTTGAACATCTCTTGTAAAACATATCTCGTCATTTCACAAGCTAACGATAGATAGACACATAGTTGCACGCCAAGTAACAATTTCAATGAGAAATAAACGTTTGAATTGTAAATATCACACGGTCAATATGCAGCATAAATTTCTATCACGCCCGCGCCTGCGACGGAAGTGTATGTTGCTATGGAATAATCTCAGTTGTAAAGAGGAGTTGCGAGGTTCGCAAGTGACTTTCGTACGAACGTGTTAGTTTAACACTCGTAACCTTTTTCGTCCGAATTTCGTAAGAGAAATGCGTAAGCCTACGAAATTCGCAAGTCATTGCGTTTAGTGAAACGACCGCCAGGCTTTGGTAGACAAAAGACCGCCTGGAATAAACAATTAAAATGATCTCTAAAGACACCACCTGATGACAAACCAAAGGAAATCCAGAGAGAATCGGAAATATGTACTAACTTGTTCTAGTGTTACTGATTTTACTACTAAACTGGCCCGGGTGGACCACTTAAATTATCAAATTAAATATCTGTGTTACTTGAATATACAGTAAAATCCCTCTAAATTAGACGTTCAAAGTAGTATTACTTCCGGTCTGTTATACAGATGACGGCTTAATGCAGGGTGAAATTCATACAGATAAGCTCTCAAAGGAACTATCTATACGACGTCTATCCTGCATTTAGCAGGAACCTGTCTAAAAACTGAAGTATTCGTTGCTTAATTCCGGGTTTTCTCTTTTTTTTTTCAAATTGGTGTAGCTGATGCATTTTTCTCTACATTTTGCTATTAGATTGGCGCTTATCATATCCCTCGGGCGTGTTTACGATAAAATCCCTCTTTGAATATGTGCATTCTCTGTTGCAAAGTTTATTCTTAGCGGTTAACGGCGTATTGTGATATACGAGATAAAGCAAATATTTGTCTGTGTAATGATTCGTATGCGATTCATAAAATGTGATTATTAACATATTCGTTCAGCGCCGTGTATTTACTGTTTACCATTTTCATGCTGGCAATGTCTGCTTAATCTTTGTTTTGTTGAACGTTAACTGACTTCCAATTCAATCAAAGTTTTGAAAAACTGTTGAACGAGTGTCAAACAGTTTGGATTTCGATACTCGGCGTCTAATCTGTATCTAACCAAATACCGGTATAGAGGCACTTAACATGAGAAGAGATACAAAATCAGTAGAGTGTTTAATTGGTTTAACCTTTATCCTCCTAGCCTTTCAAAACAGTTTGGGTCCAGATGTGACGCCGAACAACTTGGCATCTCATCAGGATTAGAGTGCTCAAAACTCAGATGTTTATTTCAAAAGAGTACCGTAAAACCTGTCTAATCCGGACGTTTAAATTAGTATAAATGTCGGTCTTGGTGACAGGTGGCAGATTAATGCAGGGTGAAAGTCATATAGAAAGATCCTCTAGGAACTTTCTGCATGACTTCCATCCTGCATTATGCAGCCACTTGCCTAAAAGTATCTAAATATTTCTCTACTAGAATATCAGGTTAGAGGGGGTTTATTGTAATGAAATCCCTAATTTGGACGAGAATTACCCAGGTAATTGCAGGAAACAGCAGAATAATAGAATAAAATATGGTTAATGGTTATATAACACTCCATAATTTGACCCTCACGAAATATGCTAAGTTCATCTTATAAGTATGTAAGTATGAAGAGAAATAACCTACAAAATCAATATTACTATGCAAATAAAAATAGTATTCCCATGTTGTTATTGAACAAAATTAAGGTATCACAATGGTATGATAACGCCATTCAGAAATTGATTATCCACATGCTTTACGGGTATATTGTGTTTTCCTACTATAACCAATGAATTCCCACCATATACTATAACTATCATGCAACGTATATGAAACTGAATCATTCGTGTTCAGTTAAAGATGGTGGTTTTAGAACAAGCGTAATCCAGTTTGTGTATTAAATTTACCTACTCCGCCGTCTGCTCAGAGTCTGTTCTGTTTGCCTGTGAAATAATATAAATCTGATTAATAGCCTAACTTCCAATTGTTCCTCGGCCATTATAAAATATCATTTAGCCGTTTACTCAATAAAGACGCATTTTAATGCCTTTGCAAACAGAGTATGACTAGATCAAACGGTTCCTTTGGAAACGTCTTACCAGGGCATTCTCATTATGCTTCTGGAATTATATAGACCTGATTCTACGTTATGTTATCAAATCAAACACCTTTTTTATGTCCACATACCTTAATAAATATTAAACTAATAAATATTCTGACAAAAATATTCATTGAGTTAAGGGTTCATGAAACATTTAAGCCCTGTGCACATAGTATGAGATAAAAGTTTGAGACCTATGAACAGCAGCATCATTATGATATAAGAATGAATGGTGTGCTTATTGTATACAGTAACACTTGACTTAAGCAGCTATCAAAAAGAGGTATAATAATTGGCCTGTAAGACAGGTGGTAGCCTTATGCAGGTCCAAAGAAATGCATAACGCTCCTATATGAACTTTCTGCATTGAGTTTGCCCTGCATTAAGCAACCGCCAGCTTTTTAAGACTCCTATGTTCAATAAATGAATGATCGCTTAAGACATGTTCTACTATGATAATAAGAACGTATGATGAAAGAGAACAGGATATGAACTGACAAAGATGAATATTGTTTCAGCATGAAGACGGTTAACACCTCATGGTTTATTTCGCAATGAACGAAAATGCAAAGAGACTATGATTCCTGTTAAAAATGGGGTTAATCCTGTTCATGCTAAAACCGTCTGCCATCTATATTGATGGCCAATACATCATATATCCCGTTCCCGCACATTCAGGGTTAAGTCTAAGAACTTGTTTTGTTGTCTAAAACATTTCTTGGAAAATGTAAAATAAAATCAGCGTTTATGTTTACCTTTTATTATGCTAGCATATTACGAATCAGATTTAGAACAGATATGTTTTAGCATGCTATAAGTTTTATTGATTCAAAACTGCTCATTGTGTTGGTTAAAAGTTCGATTTAACTCTTTCGTAGCCATTTTATTTATGTGCAAACTTTGTCGTCTGCTACATTTGTATTTTATTTGTATTCTCAATTTTTTTTTCAAAGACCATGATTAGAGTAACACACATTGTTGACCCTGATCAGACGCAGACTTTTCGTCCGCGCGGTTTTTCCAAAAGCCCTGTTTGAATTTTGATTAAACTTGGTAGGATTAATAAGCACTATGTCTAGTTGAGCATATATTATTTCTGTTCCGATTTGATGATAATTTCAGGCATGCCTATAATTTCAGTGTCGGCGGAACTGATTTTATGATACTCCTTCGCCAGTATTGCATACTGGGTGTATATATTGGTGGGTTGTTTGTAATGTTTATATGCATTAGCTACAAAATTGACCTATTCTGTTAACCCATTGTCCTACATAAGTTAAGACAATATCTTATGTATAGTGTTGTATGCCAATCCAGGAGGTTCTGGTGTATCCGACACTGACCATATATATAATGTTTCATTACAGTTTCAGTGATATGAGTGGACTGAGGCAATATAGCCACAGCATGCGTTTATTTCCTATGATTTACGGACATAAAACGTACAGAAAAGAACGATTTTGATTTTATTTTTGTTCTATGATTCTTAAATTAATTCCATTTTTAATATTTTTATCGATATTTCATTTGTTTTCAATATTCTATAAGCATTATATATACTCAGTTTTGTACATGCAAATTATTTATGTGAAGTACTTTTGAACACACATATCCCGTGTGAAAAGAGCGCTTTATAAATGTGGTATAATAATAATAATAATAATAAAATAAAAATAATTTGCAGAGTTATGGAATTTGAAATGTTTATATGGAAAAGGTTGTCTGTGCGGTCTCTCCATAACCTTTTGTCGGATTTTCATGAAACTTAATCAGCACCATGCCTTCTTGTGCAAATCTTCTTCCTGTTCTGATTTTCTGCAGAGTTGTAATACTTTTTTACGTGGGAGAGACATTAGTTTTTGTTTGATACAAACACAAGTAGATCTAATGCAAGAGCTTCCCCATGTCGTTTGTTAAGCAACAACCTGCTTTTCAAGATGCCTATGTTCAACCAATACATATTATTTTGTAGATATGATCAGTGTAAAAAATCCCACAGTCGTAAATGCCATGCCTATTAACATCCAGCAATGACGATTCATAAAATTCATAATATAATATTCATGAGGTAAAGGGTTTAACTCTTTCGGCGCCAATGTCGCCTGTTGGCACCATTGAAAACAATGCAGTCCCAGGTCAGATGCCGCCTTTTAAAGACGGCATCTGACCTGGGACTTCACTGTTTTCTGTATTTTTTAGGCCAAGCATACAGGTTTTTAAAAACAAATGTTCTACTAATATACCTTTATTATTTAGTTTAGAATTATATTTAATATGAAATTATTATTGCAGACGACACTTTTAAATTTGGCGCCAAAAGAGTTCACCTGTAGCACGCCACGAGTGAACACATGGTTTACCCTTTAGAGCAGTTTTCACTCTTTCGCTGCCAAATCTAGTCGTCTGCAAACTATGTCGTCTGGTACAATTTTCATTTTTTATATTTCTTCGTTTGTGTTTCAAATATCATAGTCACGGTAACAAACAGTTTGGATTCTGATGAGACGCCGAATAACTCGGCGTCTCATTTGGAACCAAACATTTTGCAAAGGTAATCACAGATGCGATATTGGTAGCGAAATATTTTATCCAGATGAGGCAATGAATTAATTAACGTCATATCACGAATTAAACAGTTCGAACTTCTGATTTAATACATGTAGACATGGAAGAAGGCTCATTTGGAATCTGATTAAGGTTATATTTTAGTTGACATATATTTGCTCAACATGCTTACACTCATTCCGCAACCATTTACAAACAACTTTGGACCCAGATGAGACGCCGGTTTACTCGCCATTTCATCAGGTTCCAAACTGATTGACACTTGATCAATAATTTTTCAAATGCTTGCACAATGACACATGGTCAGCTATCATCGAGAGGGAATTAGTCAAACTAAAAAGATTCAAATTTGAGCAGACATTATGTTTGTACAATGGGATATGGATTAACCCTTTCGCTGCCAAATTATGTCGTCTGCTAACTTTGTCGTCTGCTACAAAATTTCATTTTTTTTTATTTTCTTCATTTTTGTTTCAAAACATAGTAACAGTAACAAACAGTATGGATCCTGATGAGACGCCGAGTTACTCGGCGTCTCATCTGGATCCAAACTGTTTGCAAAGGTAATCACAGATCCGGCTTTGGCAGCGAAAGGGTTAACATGTTACGAAACTATGGCGATGTTTTTTGTCAAGATAATTATTAATGGCAACTTAAGTTTAAGCAAAAACAGCTACTAATAGATAAGCAGGTATTCAATGTATTCTGGTATTTCTCATGGAACGGTTCAAATATTTATGACATGTTGGTTTATTTATTAGTATTTATGTCTAAAGTACATGAGCCGACATCTACAATATGTTTTCCACTACACCGAGGCCATGGTTATATTCCAAACTACATTTGATAGTATGTCTGCAAACATACTGCCTGGGTCACACATTCATGGATTTGATGCCAGATTAGCTCCGGATACGACACGGCATCATTCGTGGCAATCTGTATTGGTCCGTAGCTTTCAGTATTTTAACCGTAGTCGTATTTAGTAGTAATTGTATATCCGTGACAATTTTTTAACATATTCAAAATTTGACCACGGATCAAACAACCGTAGTACATCCTTGATATTCCGTACCAGTCCGTTGTTATCCGTACTAATTCTTACTTATACCGAAACAAACTGTTGTTCATACGGTTGTTTGATCCGTGGTCAAATTTTGAACATGTCACAAAATTGCTTCGGATATACAAGTACTACCACGTATGACTACGGCTAATATACGGAAAGCTACGGACCAGTAAACTTTGCCACGAATGGTTCCGGATAGTATCCGGGATCAACTCCATGAATGTATGACCGTCAAAGCCCGTTGGCACACCAGTGAGTGCATCCGTATCGCACTACGGAAATTGGAATGCCGGGGTCATTCGTGAGGTTTAATCTGTAGTAGAACCGGCGAGGTGATCCATGAACGTGTGGCAGAGGCATCAACGAGCTGACATCCAACCTAAACGTACGTCTAACATTGCATCAAGTTGATAATTATAATCCTAAATAAACATCGCCCCCACAGGTAATTGGAAACGCTGCATCTAATAGGTTGTCGGTAAACCTTACAATTAGATGCATTATGTAATACTCCAGTTCCAAACCTAAGTCTCTCGGTAATTATTGCATGCAAGTATTAGTTGATCTTCACCCTTTACTCGCTAAATGCGACCTGACCCAAATAGGCAAAGAGCTTGGGTCTCGCTGAGGTGTCTAGTCACTGGGTGGCTCCTCCGGATCCATTCTGCTTGACACCCGATCAGTAGATTATCAACAGCTTGATCGAATCAGAAGTAATCACAATTGCACCAGGCTTGAGAAGACATTAATATGTACGATGAGGTAAGGGCTACTGGAAATAATTCTTTGATATGCACCTGCAGTGCTTCTCGGGGGAGTATTTACATCAGAATGAAGCCAAACATGTCGAGCAATCCAGAACGATTTTGTGATGAATTTGTAAATTTGATTGAATGGTTTTAACGGCTGTTACGTGGACGTAGTTTACTGTTTTTAATTTTACTGAAAATAGAAATGTTGATATAAAAAGGAGATTGTATGCACAGTCAGCGAGTATTTGCTGAATGGTGTAAAATTTACTTTCACACCTAAGACAATCACCTTAGCGTTCAATGCATTGTAAAAAGCATGTTAGCTCTTATCCTCCTGAACAAATGGTACATAACGAATGCTCTAACTCATATCCGTGGTAGTTGTCATTTACTGATGACATGTCGAGTTACTCAGTGTCTTATCTGGATCTAATCTACTTCTAAATACACCCAGGTTGGTTATTGGCATGATGAAGGTAAACATTACAATTACTGATGTGACATGTGTTACAACTTTCACGCTTTTATTTATTATTACTGAAGTAAATGATATTTATAACAAACAGTGCACACCCTGGTGAACGGGATCCTTTTGATCTGGGTCTGCACTGTTTGCAAAGATCTTATATGATCGGTTCCAAAACATTAAGGGTTTAATGTAGATATAAGTAGATAAAACATTTAGAACAGAACAAATGTGATTTGTGTAAAACAAGAAGTACATTTAAGTTTGATGTAGGCTTAATAAAGCTTAAATTACATGTTTATGAATGCTGTATTTTACTCATTTTATAGATATGAACATTTTACACTAGGTAGATTTTGCATACTAGTGTATTCCTAATTGTCTTAAAAGAATGCACTGCTTCATTTCCATTTCCGCCAGTACATATGGGAATTCGTCTCGGTATCATTATTACAAAACTCAAAATGGAAATCAGCAATGTGAAAAGAGAGACTCGGTTTTACTGGGTCTGTTCATTTACATATATTTAAAGTGTAACATTACTAGTGCTCCCAAGCATCGGCTTAAGCGGTATTCAAAATTCATACCTAAAAGCTTTGGAATTTATGATCCCGAAGGAAGAGAAATGATATTCGTAGAGACTTTTTACGGCTGTCATACGGACACTTAATACCTGCTGTTCTGAAAGAAGGAGGTAATTCAAAAGTTTATGATCCTATTATATTGCAACGCACTGCATGTTTGGTTATCGACCCTTTTACAGTCGGTAGCTACGCTTCCCTCTTTGCTTGCGCGATGACAGGCCGAGGATAGTACTCTATGATGGTATACTCTTAAACTTGGATACAGGATGAGCTTACCAGACTCATGTATTACTTTTTCCCTGTCGTGCCCTTAACGGCTTACCTGCAGGTGCTCTGACTTCAGCAAAGTCATTGAGTACATATTTGACGGATTGTCACAGTTATTATGCTATGTTTTACATGTTGTCCTGTGTTCACCGTCGTCTATGTTGTGGGTAAGTCCAGCGGGGATACCTTTATTTACAATATTTGTAAAGCTAGTGTGACTTTGAGAGAAGTGTGAGGTTAGGACGTCCGTAAACCGGTTTAAACCCCCAGTGGTGTTTTTGCTACTGACCGTGCCAAGGCGGTACTCTCTTTGTCACCCTTCCTTTTGTTTGCCTTGCGTCTTTGTGCTTGTGATTTGTTCATGTGTGGAACGTTTGTCCCTGGTTCTTGTGTGTCTTTTGGTGTTTTCTGTGTTCACTTCGTGTGTGTGTGTGTGCGTTTGGGTGTGTGGTTGTGTGTGTGTGTGTGTGTGTGTGTGTCTGTGTGTCATGCTGTCTATCGGTGTTTTGGTGGTGGTTGCGTCTTGCATGTGGCTTTGCCTGCTTGACTTTACTACTTTTCCATTGATTCAGTCTGTTCCTGTGTAGTTATTAAAGGTACAACATTGGTCACGCACCTAGCACCTGCTTAACCCTTCTCTTGCTGAATTTTAAAATACATTTCTCCTTCCTTACCCATGCCCTGTTGTATAATTACATATATCTTCACTGTATACAAGTATATCGCTGTGCAATCACTGCTCTGGAGTGCATTGGTTGCACGATCAACTTGTAAATAGTGCAGACCCTGATGAGACAGCTCCTGCAGGAGCGGTCTCATCTGGGTCTTCACTATTTACAGGTAGGTATATTGACGTGAACAGCAAGCGAAGGGTTAAGCGGTATTCAGTTTTAATAGATAAAATCATTACAATTTGTAATCCTGAAGGACTAGAAAATACTTGTACCAAATTTGATCATCAACGTTACAAAGCTAACACATTGAAGCGGCAAAAGTAAATAAGATTTTAAATTTTAACATGAACTGTCTATGTTTATTAATCATTCATACAATTAAATTTGCAATTAACAAGGAAGGTGAACATGTATAAATAACGGAACACTTTTATCAATTTGAACAAGTACTTTAGATATATGCAAGTATTCGGTTTGCTTTATATTATGACAACATCAACGTTACAAAGCTAACACATTGAAGCGGCAAAACTAAATAAGATTTTAAATTTTAACATGAACTGTCTATGTTTATTAATCATTCATACAATTAAATTTGCAATTAACAAGGAAGGTGAACATGTATAAATAACGGAACACTCTTATCAATTTGAACCAGTACTTTAGATATATGCAAGTATTGGGTTTGCTTTATATTATGACATTCGTATAATTGTTGACAGAACCGAACGTATATGCACGTACACGACAAATTGACCTCACTGCTAAAATCGGCTTGAAAGTCTCATAAATGATTATGTTTCAGTAGCAGCTCATAAACTCTAAACATGTAACATCCACATTTTTGTAGTGTATGAACTTAATATCCTTGTTAATCCAAGGGAACATCCTTTTAATTTATATTTTCGATAAAAGCAAAGCGGTGGCGTCGTTACGTCTTGCAACAATATAAATAGAGGATCTTACATTCGTGTTCAGTACAAGTTGTTTCTAAGAAACGAGTTTACTATAATAATATGACACGAGCTTTAGCTTTATTATAATATTTATTACAGTGAACGAGTTGCATGAAAACAATTTGTAATGGACACGGGTGTAAGATTCTCTTTTCACATAACCCTTAAAAAGTGACATAGAAAGTGAAATCAACTATATTTGACGATTGTGTCGGCCATTGTCAACAACGTGGTATATCTGGATTTAAACTAGTATCAGTGTTAGTCTTTAAAACAGGTGACAGATAAATCCTGGAATTCTTGAAAACCATTTCTGTTATATTCTGTATTTTGTCCTGTTTCAGTTAGCAACTACAGACAGTAAAAACAACTAACAACTAAAGGTTTTAATAAGTATCTATGTCGGTCTTTAAGACAAGTAACAGATTAAAGCTTCTTTTGGAACTTTCTGCAATATTTTCATCCTGCATTAAGAGCCACATGCTTTAAAAAGATTTTTTCACTAATTTTCCCTTTTAGTTAGGTTCTACTTTCATTTATATAACATATCCAGGTAATTCATTGTTTCAGTGAACAATACTTTTTCTTTTATTAGTTCGTCGATGACAAACTTAGATGCTTTCATAGTGGTTGAGAGAAAAACAAACAATACCTAAAACTAGCACTAAAGGTGATGAATACCCCCCGCACGGCAGCTTTGATTGCAAAGCCTAAGTTAGTGACACAAACTGCCCATGTAACAGGACCAAAACACAAAAATACTCAAAGTTAAAGGGGAAATAATTCTGTAATGCTTGCAACAAACATATGGAAAATTATGTCATGCACATCTGCTATTCATGGTTGTTATGTATGGCAAGTATCAATTCAATAACTATCAAATTTAAGGAGGAGTTTGCGACACCAACTCCTTATATTTCATGCCAAAACGACAAAAATACTTTAAGTTCAAGGGGAGATAATGCTGCAATGCCAAGGGTAAACACATGAGCATTGCGTCTTGCATCTACTACTCATGACACTTCCTCTCACCAGGTCCGTTCCATTTGTGAAGTATAAACTCGACGGTATCTGTAGAACAGGAGATAGACCAGGACAAAAACGTTGTGCCACAGACAGACATACAGACAGACAGATGGACAGACCAACGCACTGACTTCGTTTGCGGGGGTATTGTAAATTGAATATTATGAACTGTCTGTCAAATGTCAAATTAGCTTAATACATAGAAACAATTGATAGCAGTAATTTTTGACTCGTTTGTCTCAGAATGGATCTTTGTAGTGGATTTTGTGCGTAAATGCACTGAAATTGCAAGGTGTGTCAATTCCGTGCCACTTTCCACAACGGTTCCGTTGTACTGTGATATACATACGTGTTATTGGTCTCCGTCTTCATATACGGCAACCTACCTCGATACCCGCTTAGAGTTTGCTTCCGGAGATGTTTATAGCACGAAACATTCTTTACAATGAATGCAATTGGAGTACAACGCTCTAAAAAATTGGTGGAATATACCATCATCTCCACAAATGTCTAAACATGGTAAGTTCGTTACCAAAACATTCCCTTGCCCCTGTTCGTAACTGTTGTCGATTTATCGTAAGGCTTTTGTTTTCAATATCGCGGAAGGAAGGAAAACTGTTTGGTTGGTGGATATCATGTGTGCAGTTCTACATAAACATCATTTACCATACTGTGAAATACGTTAACCCTTATCCTGTTGTGAAGCAATAATATTAATAATACCAATTTGAATGTAGTACAACGTGGACTACTTCCGACCCCAACATGCTTTTGACAAACTGTTGACTGATTGTTAAACCGCTTGGATGAGACTAGTTACTCGGCTTCTCATCTGTATACAAGCTGTTTCCAAACGTGAGTCATGTCCTGGTTAATATAATATAACCCCATGTCATAGGCTTTTTTATACAAAACCTCTTTTTTGAATAAATCTACTGAAAAGGAGCATTTACTAGAGGATATAAAAATGCTAGAATTGAGTAGTTTTGAAACCATTGTGAGGAAATAAAGCATTTGCTCCTATGGAGCAAATGCTCTATTTATCACAATGGTTTCAATAGGTGGCATTTACAGAGGGTAGAAAGGCGTCTTTATCGAGGAAAGGGTTAATTCAAACCATAACTTGACAGGTTGTTGGACATGTTGTTGATTACAAGGACAGCGGAATACGGTGAATACTATGATATAAATAGTGACGTCATATCGTCCACCACATGGAGTACTGATACGTGTTAGATATTGAGGGCGACATTATTTTAAACGTATGAAGTTTAACCCTTCGGCTGAGGTAAAATAACGTCCACTCAAACTCTGATTTGCTACTATTTTAATTAATTTCGATTTGTTAAAACTAATAAAAAAAAAGGACAAAACCTATTTGACACCGAGTTACTCAATCGTATCATGTTGACCCGAATTGTTTGAAAATTTCAGTCACGCCACACCTAGCAGGCAGATTGTGAATATTCTAAGTTCTTAACCCATTCCCTCTTAGGCTATTATAGACCCAACATTTTTTAATAAATCTACTGAAAAGGAGCATTTACTAGAGAAAAGGAAACGTTTGGAATTGTGCAGTTTTAAAGGTTTAGATTCAATCGTCGCTGAAAATGAATGCATCAGTTTATTTCACTACAAGATTAATGCATTTATATTGTGAATTTATTACAATCTGAACCGAGGGACTCTGCACGACTTTATGAACAAAACTAACGAGCCGTGATCCGGTTCATGCATGAGTCAATTGTAATTGAGCACTCCAATCAATACAGAAACATACTTTTAACCAGTGATATTCATATTTAGTATGGGAAGTTGCTCATGCTATTACATGCCCCTATTTATTTTATTACAGTAGGGCAAATGTCAAAGGCATTAAGTTTTTGATATGTAGGGTCAGTTGACCCATTTCCTCATCGTTTTCCCTGGAAATTAACCTCTTTTTATGACATTTCTGTTTGGGTGTCTAGACCATAGAGGTGCATACTTGTCAAACGTCCTCTATTGATATTGTAATGGTCCGCTTAATATTGACACATTGGTTAGATGGGCGGCGGGGAGACAAATGTTTCTTTAAAACTGTACTCTGGGACATATTCCTTTTTAAGAACATGGATTGGAGACACACTGACCCGGAAACTTGTAATAGGCGTTTATTGCATTGCAAACATTGTTTACCCAATACCACTGTATTTTGTTTGTTTGTTGCTGGGGTTTTATGCCCCCGTGACGACAATTGGGGTCATTATATTTTGCACCTGTCCGTCCGTCTGTCTGTATGCCCGTCCCTCCGTCCGTCACGCTTTGCTATAAAGTGTTATATGTCAGTAATGTCTACACATACACACATGAATCTTCACATACACATTAATCACCATCTGTGCTTTCATTTGGCACCCCACCCATTACGTGCAGTTGGTTGCCACATTTACGTGCAGTTGGTTGTCAGTTTTTTCATCGTCTTATATCTCCCTTACCACTGTAACTATTCGCATGGAATAGCATATACATATTAAATACCATCTATACTTTCATTGCACACCCAACCCATGCTTCTCGCAAGCCCAAGATCAAGGTCAAATGACTTGGAAATTTTACGTGCAGTTGGTTGTCACATTTACATGCAGTTGGTTGTCACAGTTTTTCATCGTCTTATATATCCCTAACCACTGTAGCTATACTTTCATTACGCCACCCAAGGTCAAGGTCAAATGACTTAGGAAGTACAAAAATGAGTCATGCAGGAAACACCACATTCAGAACAAACAGTCGCCCGAACAGCAACACAAGGAAACAGCAATTGTACATAACTATAAAAACAACAAGAGACGCACAAAGACAAAACAAACACACAATAGGGGGAAGATGGAAGCACCGCCTTGGAACGGTCAGTGACAAAAGTCACTGGGGGGTTAAACCGGTTTGTGGGCGCCCAACCTCACACTTATTCCATCCCCACCCTAAAAGACAAACAGTGTAAATAAACGTATCCCCTCTCCGACTAATCTACAACAACCGCGACGGCAAATACAGTGGTAAAGTGCATGTATAACGAAAACATTTAAGTTGAACAAACTGTATCCACCTATCGCTAGTGTACTCAATGATTGAGCTGCAAACAGAGTAACTGTAGAAAAGTAATAAAGGGTACGACAAAAACGAAATAGTACAGATATCCGACGTTCTCCTTCCATTTCTGGATTTAAGAGGTCGCCTTCATAGAGTACTAAACCTTTCTTGTCGGCGTACATGCAAAGAGGCCAGCGTGATTGCCAACTGTAAAAGGGTTGACAACCAAACATGCAGTATGTTGTAGTATTACAGGATCATATCCCTTTTTAATGAATTTTTTAACATATTTGATGAACAAAGTGAGAAAATGGATATGTCCAATAATTTTACGAAGTTTGTAAATCACATCACCATAAAATTCAGGATGTGAAACACCGTGTCGCAGAAGCTCCTTGAGATTAGATTGGTACTTGCCAATAAGCGAGAGATTTCGATAGTAAAATTTAGAAAAAGTTTTTCTTAGTTTATGGTATCTATATCCTTGCTTAAGCAATTTTTCAGTTAAATTGAGATTTCGACTGTTAAAATCGTCAATAGATGAACAAGCTCTAGCAAAACGAATAAGTTGAGATATATAAACCCCGTAAGATGGAGCACGGGGAACATCCCCGTCAAGATGAGGAAAATTAACAATATTAAAATCAAAATCATCTCTTTTGTCATATATTCAAGAAGAAATCATTCCATTATCAATTTTAAGGTCGAGATCAAGAAACGCTGCATAATTGTCGGACGGGTTAGCTTTATTCAATTTGAGTTCTTTAGGATAAATTGTAGGAATCAGAGCATCAAAGAAAGGGTTATCTAAGTTAAAAATATCATCCAAATATCGACAAGTTTCATTGAAGGCTTTTATAACATCTACTTGTGATTGAGGATTCAAACTCAACATGAAATCTCTCTCATAGCAGTACAAAAACAAATCTGCGACAAGTGGTGCACAATTCGTACCCATGGGAATACCAATTACCTGACGGTATATAGCATTCCCATAACGTAGGAAGTTTACATGCAGTTGGTTGTCAGTTTTTATTCATCGCTTTATATCTCACTAACCACTATAGCTACATGTATTGGCACGGAATTGCATATACACATTAAACACCATCCATACTTTCATTTTGCACCCAGCCCATGCTTCCCGCAAGCCCAAGGTCAAGGTCAAATGAATTTTACGTGCAGCTGGTTGTCACAGTTTTTTCATCGTCTTATATCTCACTAACCACTATAGCTATTGGCATGGAATTGCATATACACATTAACAAATGTGTCAACACCATCCATACTTACATTACGCACCCAACCCTTGCTGTCCGCATGCCGAGGGTCAAGGTCAAATGACTCAGGAATTTACGTGCAGCTAAGCAAGCACCACCACGGGGGCATCGCAGTGTCTTACAGACACACTTTTCTAGTTTGTTGCTGTTGTTGTTTGTTTGTTTTTGCTGTTGGTGGGTTTGTTTGGGGTGTTGTGGGTTTTTTTGGGGGGATGTTTTGTTTGTTGTTGTTGTTTTGTTGTGGGTTTTTTTGGGGGGGACAGTAAAACATGTCGACCATTCATTTATATAATATAATAGTCTTTAAAAGCAGGTGGTTGCTTAATACAGGGCATAAAGCTCAGACCTCTTTTCAATAGCATCTAAAGACAGGTTTTACTCTATATACAATATAGAGTATTGAACCCACTTGAGCGGTTCAAGCTACTATTCATAATGTTAAGCCTTCTCTTGCTGAATTTTAAAATACATTTCTTCTTCGTTACCCATGTCCTGTATATTTACATACATCTTCACTGTGTACAAGTATTTCGCTGTGCAATCACTGCTGCGGAGTGCACTGGTTGCACAATCAATTTGTAAATAGTGCAGACCCTGATGAGACAGCTCCTGCAGGAGCTGTCTCATCTGGGTCTTCACTATTTACATGTAGGTATATTGACGCGAATAGCAAGCGAAGGGTTAATTTGAAATACGGGGACAGGGTAATACAATACAGAATCTAATAGCATACCTCTAAATACCTCCTGGTTATCGTTTTATCTCTGTATCAGCAGTTTGTAGCGCTTTGATTTTCAAGAGATGAGATTATCAGACTGACAAATATTCTCAGGTGTTTGTTAATACTGGTAATTCGATATTATGTTTTACCAGCATGCAATTAGTGTTGTTTTATCATACTTATTAGTACATGCCCTACTAATATTTAGCACAAAACGTGACTGATTAAATGTTCATATAGTTTTTATTTATAGACATATATAATTGTATTATGTTTGAAAGTGCTGCCTATTATAATGTTAGCTGTTTTTTTTAGAAAACGAAATCAAAACTAAGCTACTTAAAATGCGATTGGGGATACAGGAGTGATATTGAATCCTTAATACTGTCTACTTTCTTTACACCTGCTTTTACCATAATATTACGCAAAACATTATCGACAGTTGATCTACAGTCACACATAATTTCTAATCATGATCGAAAGCATTACAGCTCATTCTTAGATGGTGCACTTACTGCACTACCTATCTCCTCTACAATAACCATTCAAAATCATATCAGGGTATTTAATACTTTGCACCATAAACACACCATTTAGCGCCTTCGCTAACAGAGAAGACTAAGATCAGTCTGCCCCTGTAATATAGAATTGATTCTACAGTTTCTGTCATGACAACACTGCACTGTGCTCATTTACTATCATATAAAAATAATGCATCCGTTTAGTAATCATGATGCCATTATTTCTAACATATATATTCATGAAGTAGATGGTTAATTCAAATATTAGGTCAATGGAGTTGTTTATATACGGTTTTACGTCGTTTTAACCCTTTCCCTCATATAAACGTGTTTTCAAGCATTTACAAACAGAGTAGACCCAGATCAGACGGCTGTCTGATCAGGGTCTACTCTGTATGCTAGTGGAATTTGGAAGATCTGGATCTTTTCTTTCTAAAATGGCTACAATGTTTTACCTTCCATGTTTCATTATAACTATAACTCATTCGAGATTACTCGAAACTATCTCCATGAATATTCAGTAGGTATTGAAATTTGGACTAAATATTGAACAAGGAAAGGGTTAACATGATTTAAGTCACCTCGCGATATCCAGCTAATTACAGGTGGAAGAAGACCCCAGAGGTTCTTCTGTGCGCTGAACGAATTGCATAGTTCCGTGCACAGAAGAACACTCGGATAGAACAACCGACCTACCGCAAACCAGCTGTAAGGCTTCTTCGGATAAAACGAAGCATCATTCATAATATATTTGTCTGATTTCGAAACAATGATCATTCTTGATAAATGTTCAGCATTTGACGATCTAACATTGCTACTATGACACGCCGCTCTGAAAATATTCTCTTGATATCAGTACTTCCAATACTTTGATATACTTATAATCATCTCATCATCATGTTAAGCGCACATTCGCCGACATTTACAAATACCTTGGATTCAGATGAGATGCCAAATGACTTGAGTGACTTGGCGTCTCATCAGAATTCAAGTTGTTTGCCACTCGGTCACCAGTTTTTCAAAAGTTTAAGAGGAGCGAAGTCAACATCAAAGGAAAATAGTCCGTGTAAGCCTTCTAACCCATTCCCTCATATTGACGACTTTTGACGACTCTGTAAAAGTCACTTTGTGAAACTATTGTGATAAATAGAGCATTTGCTCCTATAGGAGCAAATGCTCTATTTATCACAATGGTTTCAAACTACAAAATTATTTTCCTTTTCTCCAGTTAGTGCTTCTTTTCGGTAGATTTATTAAAAGAGGTTGTATCTAAAAATAGCCTAGGAGGTAATGGGTTAAATGCGGGACACATGTGTGCTGACATTTGCAAATAGCTAGACCCAGATAAGAACAGAGCATATGTTTATTACTAATGTGTGCAACAACTTGCACGTAATTGCAAAACAAATGCAGTTGAACTTCGATACATCGAACTCGGATAACTCGAACTTCGGGATTGCTCGAAATAAAATTTCGGCCCTTCAAGCTATAGCAGTATTGTTCTAAAATGTGCCTCCCTAGAAACACATGTGACAGCTTAATGCAGGTCGAAAAGTAATGCTGAAAGCGCCTAAAGAAGCTTTCAGCAATACAGTTGGCCTGCGATAAGCTGTGAACTTGAGAATTTGTTCAGATTAGAAATCGCATGACTCGAGTCACTGTTATGGCGAAATAATTTGTATGTTCCCTTGAAGTTCGAGATGTCGAATTCTGATTGTAGGAAATCTTTCGAAAGCAATAGTAGCAATACAGAAAATGAAAATTCATTTCAATTCAAACCGTTAGAATTTTAATTCCGGATGATAAAGGCTTCTGTATATATAGTGCGATATTTGTAAGAGCTGTCTTATAAGCATGGCAAAACTCTTTGACGAATTTAAAAACACTATGTCTGTTATAATAATATCTCTTAATAATACATATACTTCTGATAAGTGTTACATACGAAAACAAGTTAATCACAGGAAATCATATGATCAGAAGTTGTTCTGTTTGCCATTCATGAACCCTCTCGCAAAGTATATCCTTTCATGCTGTATGGGCTATATCGATAAACAATAATGGACATTGTTTTGACTGCTAAACCTTAAGCATTTATTAAAATTACCGGGTCAAAATGAAACTCAGCTTGTGTCACTGTTGTCTATTAATCAGGCTGGCTAAACTTAAACTCAGCTCTTGTGATGATGGAATCGCCACTTTTCGTCTAGTCTTGGCCAGCCCTTTACCAATGGAATGTTTCTCGTGGATTCCATTGGTGAATTATGTGTGTGTGCGTGCGTACGTGCGCGTGTGGGGGGCATGCGTGCGTGTGTATGTACATGATATCGCTTGTAGCGTGTGTGGATAGCAGGCTTTGAGATGACAAACTTCTGAGTCTGAGTTCAGTTTCAAGTATCTGATTGGTCAGATTTTGAGCCTGTTTAAAAGCTGACCTATCAGCTGCTTGAGAACGAATCCAGCCTCATGCAAAAATGTTCGTAGCATCGTTACATGGCTAGGATGTTGCGTGGAATCTTGCAATATGCAAAGAATTACGTTAACCAATTCTCTCATAGACTACATTTACTCAACCTCTTTGAATAATTATACCGATAAGGGTCATTTACTAGAGAAAAGGAAAATGTTAGGCAATTAATATGTTGTGTAGTTTAGAAACCACTGTTAAAATGATATCACAACGGTTTCCAAATTTGTTCTACTGAGGCATCAAAATGCGGCAGTCAGTTGTAGGAAAACAGTTACGTCGCCCAACTGTTCAAGCACCTTTGAGACTTGCAAAATGGAGCAGTCGCATGTTTGGTAGGATTCAAATGTTACTCATGTTTCCACTGTTAGCGTGACGTCATGATTCAGCAATTTAACATTCTTTAGTATGAAAACGAAACTGGGAGCAAACTTTTGACTGAAAACGGACGCTAAAAAAACGTGTTCACCCAAATGTTACGAATATACTGAATCTAACGTGTGTATCAGACGATGTTTTGTTTTGTTTGTTTATTTGTTTTGCAAATATACAATTAAATGTTCATAGATTGATGATACCAAACCGTTCCTGAACAAATGAAACAAGAAACTGCCGAGGTAAAATTTCTTGTAGTACATATTTAATCAGACAATGCAATCTGATATAGACGTGACAAGGGTAACAATGATTTGATTTTAACCCTTCGCTTGCTATTCACGTCAATATACCTTTCTGTAAATAGTGAAGACCCAGATGAGACAGCTCCTGCAGGAGCTGTCTCATCAGGGTCTGCACTATTTACAAGTTGATTGTGCAACCAATGCACTCCACAGCAGTGATTGCACAGCGAAATACTTGTACACAGTGAATATACGAGTACATGTATATGTAATTATACAACTGGGCATGGGTAAAGAAGGAGAAATGTGTTTTAAAATTCAGCTTGAGAAGGGTTAACAAGATACCGAGTAACAAGGCGTCTAACATGGTTCAAAACTGTTTGTAAAAGTGGACTACCCATACCATGAGCTCGCTCGTAACCTACTCATGTGTATTCCTTTTGCAGTTGCCTATTCATGTTAGAAGTAATGAGATCATGAATAGTTGTTATTTGAATTGTTATGATGGTATACGTACATAGGATGCCTTGGTATTGGTAGAAAATGTAGAATCATATCTATTTAATTCCATAAACAAACAGAGTAGACCCTGATCAAACGACTCCCACGGAAGCCATCTGAGTTGGGTCTACTCATCTGCGTCTACTAAACATGTGCAAATGTTTGAAAACGCGTTTGTAAGAGGCAACGGGTTAAAGAGCTTGTTTGAAGTTTTAAGTATTACATAGTTGCGGAAGCATTATGCGCATTCCTTGTTAAGTTACTTGGGCAAAAACACTAGAGTCTGTTTTAAGCGTCCATTCATTTATTGAACATAGAAGTCCTAAAAACCAGGTGGTTGCTTAACCCTTTCCCTTATGTAAGCGCATTTTCACGCATCATCTGCAAACAGAGTAGACCCAGATCAGACGGCTCCTATAGGAGCCGTCTGATCAGGGTCTGCTCTGTTTGCTTATGGTGTAATATAGATCTGATTCTACAGCTTCTGCTTGAGGCAAAATGTTATGTGTTCATTTTAAAAATAGTCTTATTAATATTCATGACGTCATTATTTCTTACATGAATATACAACAGGGAAAGGATTAATGAAGAACAAACTTAATACAGAAAACACATATATGAGCGTTATGCGATACTTTTGATCTGCATTAAACTACCACCTGCCGTACATAATAAAACCTCTTTTTGAAGGTCGCTTCAGATAGGTTCTACTGTATATCTACTAACGTTTAGTAAGCTGGCTGCAATTACTCTCGACACAGTCGGCCCGAGTTGAAACATCAAGTGACTCATCTTTCTAATCTGGGTCCATGCTGAGTTTCGTTCTCAGGCTTTTGATTGGTCAGATTTGAGTTCTCAAGCTCTTGATTGGTCAGATTTGAGCCAAATGCTCAAATCTGACCAATCAAAAGCTTGAGAACGATCTCAGACTCAACTAAAAGCTTTATAAGCATGGACCCTGGTACTACGCTGATTGTAACTCTGAGTGTAATTATAAAGAATATTGGAAAGTCATACATTTTAAGCAGAAGATATGTTTTGCAATTGGCGTTTTCTCAGCACGCAATTAGTTACACATATTTAGAGATATTATATTAATTTCTGTCTAGCAAATATCTCATAACCATTAAAAGAAAATTGTTTGAACCATTTCATGAAGATTTATCTAGACAGCGTATATCGTTAAACGCATTCTGATATCATAAAACTCAATTGTGAATCAATAATGGCGGTTCTCTTAAGCTCTTCTTCTTGTTTGGAATTATTCACACATTCAGTAGAACCCCTCTATTGTGATCACTTACTGGGTAAACAGAGGTGTCTTTAACAATATACTCCATGAATATAAATGTAACAAATAATGACATTAGGAATATTAATTAGCTGAATTTTTACAATACCATATTAACCCATGAATATTTGGTCACCGGAGAAACTGTTTGATCATATCTACACAGGCCCTGATCAGACGGCTCCTACAGGGTGTGCTGTGCGATGGTCTAGAGGTAACGCGCTTGACTACCAATCCGGAGGTCCGGGGTTCAAACCCCGGTCTCTCCCGGAAATTCCAGAGACACTTTTCAATGTCTCCCACCCACACCTACTCTCCACCTGGGGGTTAAATTGGATACTTGTGAGGTTTACTAGCCGGTAGTGCGGCTGCATGATTATGTCATATATTAGCAGTGCTCAATGTCTTAGGCGAATGCCCCATTGACCAGGGAAGTAAATGTACAGTCGACTGAGCGGTCCTTCGGACTGATTTTCTTTTGTACACATACTGGAATGAATCACATGTTGTTTCTTTAGTACACATACTGGAATGAATCACTTGTTGTTTTCTTCAGTACACATACTGACATAAATGTTATTGTCTTGAGTACAAATACTGGAATAAATCACACGTTGTTTCTTTAAAAATTCTGAAAGGAGGTGATCCTCCGTGAGCAAAAATTGCAACACAAAAAGAGAAAATTGCAGACTCGGTTTTATTGAGTCTGTTCATGAACAGTAATTGAAAGTGCAACACTGCTCACGCACCCTAGCACCGGCTTCAACGGTATTCAATTTTCAGAACAAGAAGTACTGAAATTCATGATCTCGAAGGATCAGAAGGTATAACAACACTGAGAATGAAAACAAATACTGGATTAAATCACATGTATTCTTGAGTACACATACTGGAATATATCGCATGTTGTATTCTTTAGTACACATACTGGACTTAATCGCATGCTGCTTTCTTTAGTGCACATATTGGAATATGTCTCAGGTTGTTTTCCAATCAACGTATTTGGTTTAGTTCATTGCTGAGCATTAATTAGCTAATGTTTGAATGAGTTTTACATTCATTGTTACAGGCACACTTAAGGTGTACCGGCTGAACTTTTTATACTTATATAACGAGATAAACATGCATTCTGCACAATCATATGTTCTACGGTTTTCAGAAGCCTTTTGATCAGGGTCTGTTCTGTTTGCATTTAGATTAATATCCGTACAGTTGATTTCTACAGTCGTATGTATTGGAGTGATTCAGAGATTGCTTGCCAGCCAACGTTTTCGCTTTAGATTTTTACTATGCGCTAATCAGATAGTTTCAATTATTATAAAATTTATCATTGCAGGTACATGTACCGGATGAACTTGTTATAGGTATTATCTCTTATAAATAACCACCGGCGTATTTGTTTTAAAGGAGCTTCTAGCATTTTATACACAGACTGTTGTTTAATGCAGAATGACAGGCAAAGTAAAACGTTCCAGGGAAAGCTTTCTGTATTGCTTTTAGTCTGCATTTAGCTACCATTTGCATTTTAATTGTTATTATTTAGAGTCATAACTGTCTTATTGATCGCTAGTTCAGGTCTATTCTGCACGTGCATAAGTGTTGCAATTCCCGTCGTTGAACTAATTGTATTTAACTTTTCACTCTATAGATTCGCCATTTAACGCATTTGTTAACACAGTAGACCACGATCAAACAACTCAGGAGTCATCTGATCTGTATCCATGCTTATAGAACATTTTAGTTGAGTGTAAGTTCGTTCTCAAACTTTTGATTGGTCAGATTTGAGCCTTGACCAATCAAAAGCTTGAGAACAAACTCAGACTCATCTAAAAAGCCTTATAAGCATGGACCTAGAGTCTGTTCTGTTTGTTTATAGAATAACATATATATAACATATTTCTATTGTGTCTGCGAATGTCAAAATGGTTTTTGTTCTTATGTCATTGTGAAAACTCAGTTAATACTGCAGAATCTGTATTAAGAGACCTTATATTGATCGGACACAGACATTTTAAAAAGTAGATGGTTGCTTAATGCAGGGATTTCTGCATTACTTTTGACCTGCATTAAGCTACCACCAGCCTTACACACCGTTGATAAAACTTCTTTTTAATCGTCGCTTAACCCTTCGCTTGTTATTCACGTCAATATACGTACCTGTAAATAGTGAAGACCCAGATGAGACAGCTCCTGCATGAGCTGTCTCATCAGGGTCTGCACTATTTACAAATTGATTGTGCAACCAGTGCACTCCACAGCAGTGATTACACAGCGAAATACTCGTACACAGTGAAGATATATGTAAATATACAACAGGGCATGGGTGAAGAAGGAGAAATGTATTTTAAAATTCAGCAAGAGAATGGTTAATACAGGTTCTACTGTATTTTGATATTTATAATGGCATTATAGTCACGGCCTAAAGAATGAAGATCAATTATTTCCGTATCACATGTCTTTATAAGTGTTATTTATAAGTCTATTTGACATTGTAGTCGGTGTCTATAGTGGACTATAGTTGATCCAGTAGGACCTAACTTGAACGAAACTATCTTAATTTGCTTAGATCACGTAAAAATAATCTAGAATTTTAACAAAAGAGATTAATTCAATACCTGATGAACATCCTTGTAAGAAGTGATGACACTATGGATATTTGGTAGATTAACTTTTATATTGGCATATAAACACAGGAGATTTTGGTCAGGACAGAAACTGAAGTATCATATCTATTCAACCGGACCATCTGTTCATACACAACGCGTCAAAGGGTTAACTCTTTTGGCGCCAAATTCAAAAGTGTCGTCTGCAATAATAATTTCGTTTTAAATATAAAAATTTAAACTAAATAATAAAGGTATATTAGTATAATATTTGTTTTTAAAAACATGTATGCTTGGGCTAAAAATACAGAAAACAGTGAAGTCTCCTGGTCAGATGCCGCCTTGAAAGGCGGCCCCTGACCTGGGACTGCACTGTTTTCAATGGTGCCAACAGGCGACATTGGCGCCGAAAAAGTTAAGCTTCATGTGTCATAATTTAACAGGATTCAACGTGTGTACTTTATAAAATGGCAAATGTGCATTATAGCAGACACGATAATGCCTCAATATAGTTCTTAAAACGTATTGCATTGATTGAATAGTTCATCCCCTTTAAGCATTTAACTGTTGAGCCAATTTTGCTGGTAGAAACCGTCACGGTTCATGTACCTTTGATTTCTTTCAACGCTTTCAGAGTATCAAACAGTTTGGATCCTGATGAGACGTCGAGTTACTCTGCATCTCATCTGGATCCCAACTGTTTGCATAGCTAATAGGCTAAAAATTCAAAAGTATCAGTGTAATTGTCGTTGTTCAAAAGGAAAATGATTGTATGGCAAACAGTGCAGATCCTGATAAAAGTCCCTTTGGAACCCTTTGATCTGGGTGTTCATTGTTTGGGAAGATCTAATACACTCGGTCCCTGCATATCAAGGGTTAAATTAACCCTTTCGCTGCCAATGCCGGATCTGTGATTACCTATGCAAACAGTTTGGATCCAATTGAGACGCCGAGTAACTCGGCGTCTCATCAGGATCGGATCCAAGCTGTTTTTTACTATGTTTTTGAAACAAAAATGAAGAAAAAGAAAAAAGAATGAAAATTTGTAGCAGACGACAAAGTTAGCAGACGACAGAGTTTGATAGCGAAAGGGTTCATGCGAGGGACGTTGTGGAATGAGTTCTGGAAAACAGATTTTAAGGATAGACTTTGGATGATTTATAACATATTATCTTTGCCATTTATTATTATCTGTTTACTTATTTCGCTCTCATGGTATCGGTGATTTGGTGCAGTGATGTTCCTGGTACTTGTAATGTTTACCAGAGCTACTAACACTGAATATATTTTCCTCCTCCAACTGCGTAAGATGTCTGGTAACCAGCGTCGGCCTATTATCATAATTATATAAACTATTACCAGTATGTTAAGTTTTTTTTAACAATAAGTAAATTTCATCTGCAAAACATGTTGCCTGCTTCAAATCGCAAGTACAAACTGTTTGAATTAGTTTTCTACACAGATTTACAAAACGTTTAGACGTAATGAGAGTAGCTGGACATCTCAACTGGATCCAAAACCCGCCTTTAAAGGTTATCGCGAGTTCATTTACAGCGTTGAACGAGTGCACTACATTTATAAGCCATTTTGCTTTTTTCCTGATTATACTGCATTCTACTAAGAGTTTATTCTTATACCGATTCTCGATTTGTAGGACGTCTTAACCCTCCCCCCATAGGCTATTTTAGATACAACCTCTTTGAATTAATCTACCGAAAAGGAGTATTAACTAGAGAAAGGGAACATTTTAGAATTTTGTAGTTTGAAACCATTGTGATAAATAGAGCATTTGCTCCTATAGGAGCAAATGTTCTATTTATCACAATGGTTTCACTAAGTGACTTTTACTGAGTCATCAAAAGTCGTCAATATGAGGGAATGGGTTAACCCTTCTCATGCGGAAAACAATAAAACCCTCAAATTGTATTTTTTATTTACATCCGATCTTTCAAATTAGACAGTGTCATACATAGAGGATCTTACATGAGTGTTCTTGATTATTGGATATATTAAATGAGTCTTTTTAAAACGATAAAAAATGAGCTTAAGCGATTTTTTTATCGTTTTGAAAAGACGAATTTAATAAATCCAATAATCATGAACATGAATGCAAGATTCTATTTCTTGGCTTGGCGTAAGCAATTGTCTGGTATCGGGGAACATTCCCCCATTTTTACTCCGGACACAAACTGATTGTTTCAGTTTAGAGGAACATTCCCCCATGGCTTAAACAAATTGGGGAAATATTCCCCCGTGGTTCTATTTTATATTCTTGCCACACTGAATTTTTGTTTCAATTTTGAGGAACACTGTCCCATGGCTTTAGCTGTTTGGTGGAACATTCCCCTGTGACTCTGATGTTGAGAATCTTACAGGGCGTAACATACTAATATTTTTACTCTTGACATGCACTGATATTTCTAACTTGGAGGAACATTCTCCCATGGCCTAAGCACTTTGTCTGAGTGGGGGAACATTCCCCCATTTTCACTATTTGCACAAAATTGATTGTTTCAGTTTGGAGGAACATTGTCCATGGCTTAAGCAATTTGGGGGAATATTCCCCGTGGCTCTTTTTTTATATTCTTGACACACTGATTTGTTTTACATTTTGAGGAACACTCTCTAATGGCTTAAGCTATTTTGGGGAATATTCCCCTGTGGCTCTGATGTGTAACATTATCCTAAATATTTTTACTCTTGAGATTTTTTCAACTTTTAGGGACATTTCCACATGGCTTCAGCAATTGTATGATGATGGGGAACATTCCTCCATTTATTACGTTGTTATAATTTGGAGGAACATTCCAAAATGGCTTGAACAATTTAGGGGAATTTTCCCCCGTGAATCTGATGTGGAGGGATCTTAAATGGGAGAACATTCTCCTCATATGTTTACTCTTAATATGCACTGGTTTTGTTTCCCATGATGTAGGGGAACATTCCCCCATTTTTTACTCTTGAGATTTTTCAACTTTAAGGGACATTTCCACATGGCTCCAGAAATTGTATGATGTAGGGGAACATTCCCCCATTCATTACTTTTGACGCAAACTCATTGTTTAAATTTGGAGGAACATTCTAAAATGTCTTGAGCAATTGGGGGGAATATTCCCCCGTGACTCTGATGTGGAGGGGTCTTAAATGGAAGAACATTCTCCTCATATTTTTTATTTTTGATATGCACTGGTTTTGTTTCCCATGATGTAGGGGAACTTTCTCCCATTTTTTACTCTTTAGATGTTTTCAACTTTTAGGGACATTTCAACTTGGCTTCAGAAATTGTATGATGTGGTGGAACATTCCCCCATTTTTTACTTTTGACGCAAACTCATTGTTTAAATTTGGAGGAACATTCTAAAATGGCTTGAGCAATTTGGGGGAATATTCCCCCGTGACTCTGATGTGGAGGGGTCTTAAATGGAAGAACATTCTCCTCATTGTTTTTACTTTTGATATGCACTGATTTTGTTTCCCATGATGTAGGGGAACATTCCCCCATTTTTAACTCTTGAGATTTTTTCAACTTTTAGGGACATTTCCACATGGCTTCAGTAATTGTATGATGATGGGGAACATTCCCCCATTTTTTACTTTGACGCAAATTCATTGTTTAAATTTGGAGGAACATTCTAAAATGGCTTGAGCAATTTGGGGGAATATTCCCCGTGACTCTGATGTGGAGGGGTCTTAAATGGAAGAACATTCTCCTCATATTTTTTATTTTTGATATGCACTGGTTTTGTTTCCCATGATGTAGGGTAACTTTTCCCTCATTTTTACTCTTTAGATTTTTTCAACTTTTAGGGAAATTTCCACATGGCTTCAGAAATTGTATGATGTAGCGGAACATTCCCCCATTTTTTACTTTTGACGCAAACCCATTGTTTAAATTTGGAGGAACATTCTAAAATGGCTTGAGCAATTTGGGGGAATATTCCCCCGTGACTCTGATGTGGAGGGGTCTTAAATGGAAGAACATTCTCCTCATAGTTTTACTTTTGATATGCACTGGTTTTGTTTCCCATGATGTAGGGGAACATTCCCCCATTTTTGACTCTTGAGATTTTTTCAACTTTTAGGGACATTTCCACATGGCTTCAGCAATTGTATGATGATGGGGAACATTCCCCCATTTTTTACTTTGACGCAAACTCATTGTTTAAATTTGGAGGAACATTCTAAAATGGCTTGAGCAATTTGGGGGAAGATTCCCCCGTGACTCTGATGTTGAGGGGCCTTAAATGGAAGAACATTCTCCTCATATTTTTGCCCTTGATATGCACTGGTTTTGTTTTCCATGATGTAGGGGAACATTCCCTCATTTTTTACTCTTGAGATTTTTTCATTTTGAGGAACTCTCTAATGGCTTAAGCTATTTTGGGGAATATTCCCCTGTGGCTCTGATGTGTAACATTATCCTAAATATTTTTACTCTTGAGATTTTTTCAACTTTTAGGGACATTTCCACATGGCTTTAGCAATTGTATGATGTAGCGGAACATTCCCCCATTTTTTACTTTTGACGCAAACCCATTGTTTAAATTTGGAGGAACATTCTAAAATGGCTTGAGCAATTTGGGGGAATATTCCCCCGTGACTCTGATGTGGAGGGGTCTTAAATGGAAGAACATTCTCCTCATAGTTTTACTTTTGATATGCACTGGTTTTGTTTCCCATGATGTAGGGGAACATTCCCCCATTTTTGACTCTTGAGATTTTTTCAACTTTTAGGGACATTTCCACATGGCTTCAGCAATTGTATGATGATGGGGAACATTCCCCCATTTTTTACTTTGACGCAAACTCATTGTTTAAATTTGGAGGAACATTCTAAAATGGCTTGAGCAATTTGGGGGAAGATTCCCCCGTGACTCTGATGTTGAGGGGCCTTAAATGGAAGAACATTCTCCTCATATTTTTGCCCTTGATATGCACTGGTTTTGTTTTCCATGATGTAGGGGAACATTCCCTCATTTTTTACTCTTGAGATTTTTTCATTTTGAGGAACTCTCTAATGGCTTAAGCTATTTTGGGGAATATTCCCCTGTGGCTCTGATGTGTAACATTATCCTAAATATTTTTACTCTTGAGATTTTTTCAACTTTTAGGGACATTTCCACATGGCTTTAGCAATTGTATGATGTAGGGGAACATTCCCCCATTTTTTACTTTTGACGCAAACTCATTGTTTAAATTTGGGGGATTATTCCCCTGTGGCCCTTTTTATATTCTTGCCACACTGATTTCTTTTAATTTGGAGAAACATTGGGGGAATATTCCCCCGTCTTTATTCTTAACAAGTAAAAATATTTCATGTTGGGGGAACATTCCCCCAATTTTTTAGAAATTGTATGCCAGATAGTTTTACAAACAATAGATTGTATTCATATTCAGTCGATTTTGGGGGAATGTTCCCCTATACTTAGTTGAGAAATAAAGGATTGATATGCATGTTTAAATTTTGTCCTTTCTTTTCCACATTAGAACGGGGGAATATTCCCCCAAATCTTTGATTTATACAGAATCTGCACCGAAATCATACCCCTAAAAAGAGGATTGATATGCATTTTTGAGTTTTTTCCTTTCATTTTCCCATTAGAATGGGGGAATATTCAACAAATCTTTGATTTATACAGAATCTGCCCCGAAATCGTACCCCTAAAAAAGAGGATTGAAGTGTCAAATCCTCTTTTAAACACGTTACATTATGACGTCACTGTACACAATATATGTCTATGTAAAAGTACAAAATGAGTCATGCTGGAAACACCACATACAGAACAAACAGTCGCCCGAACAGCAGCACAAGGAAACAGCAAATGTACATAACTATAAAAACATCAAGAGACGCACAAAGACAAACATACAACAGGGGGGAGATGGAAGTACCGCCTTGGAACGGTCAGTGACAAAAGTCACTGGAGGGTTAAACCGGTTTATGGGCGCCCAACCTCACACTTATTCCATCCCAAACCCTAAAAGACAAACAGTGTAAATAAACGTATCCCCTCTCCGACTAATCTACAACAACCGCGATTGCAAATACAATGGTAAAGTGCATGTATAACGAAAATATTTAAGTGAACAAACTGTATCCACGCCATTTGCTCATAGTTTAAATGAAGACCCACATACAGTTCGCCTACACGTCTGACACTCACTGTCAATGGGATTCAAAATGCGCCTTCGTTTTTGGTATATTAAGCCCTTCATCAGTGTTGTATACACATGGACATGGACATTTCAACCGAGAAAAAAACACGATTCTAATTTCAAATTCAGTGAAAAGGTTTATTGAAGTGGACAACATATTCAGTACGAACTGCTGCATAAAATGTGTTGGAACAGGGGGAAGATTTTCGCGATCAGCTGATTTGGAGTATAACATATTTGAAAATATTTGTGCTGTGCTGGATTTAGATGACTGTAGTTGTTGATTGACGGTATATTTTATGAGTAGAAAACTGCATAAACAGACGGACATGCGGTGAAGAAAATGTAAAGTTGTGGAGGCAATTATTTTGTAGACTGGGTGGTTTGGATCAGAGTAGCTAGTAGGTCTTTTTTGGCAAACATTTTGTAGATATTTACTGACAGCGATTATAATTTGTATTATTTTATCGAAATTAAGGGGCAAGTGCCAACAGTCCTTTGTCATCTATCGTGACTCACGAAATCGTTGACAGGTAGGTCACCGTCCGCCAGTTTGTTTGTTTTACAGTTAGGTCGTTCGAATGTTATTCACTAGTGAATATATGCCCGTGAGTATCAAACTATATATGATAGTGTTACGTCACGCTGAAGTCACGAGTTATGTTATAAATAATTTTGAATCCTAATTAGACTCCGAGTTATTCGGCGACTCATCATGATCCAAGCTGTCTGAAAATGTGGGTCTGGTCGCTCTTAGAATGGGAAAAGTAAAGGTGTCCTCTGATCAGGGTCTATATTGTTTGGCTCTGTTTCAATTATCGAGTAAATGGGATTAATCAATCAATCGGAGTCTTTTCATTTAACTGAATTATTGATTTAAAATAAGGATATTTCCCCTTTTGCAATACATTACACTAGAAGGGATGCTTACTTAACGTCATATAAATTACATTCACAGACATATTCAACAAATGATGCATCTGTAGTATTTTTTCACTTTTAAATCTCACTACAAAGGAATGTACAGAATTCTACCCAATGATGTAAGAACTATTATTTTATCCCACAACCTTAATGTCTCCATTAACGTAAATCCGTATTTAAGCCCCGAGAACTTTTGCCTGAAGCCCCGTGAAGAAACAACGATATATTTATATAGCTACGCTGGTTATCCCTGCCTACAAACGAACTACACAACATTTATGCTTTGTAAATAAAACATCAAATAACTAAAGAATAGGAGTAAACAGGAGACTACAGATTTATTTACATAAAAAACATGTGACCCAAAGATTTGAATAGAGTAAGAGCAATCATATTATACAAAAAATAAAAAGGAGCAACTAGCTGGCAAACGTTGCGACATTCCCGCTAAAGACAATAATATACTTTTTATTGATGATAATATTTCAGTTCTGTAGCTCTGGTTAGTTAAGTGACCATCATCATATGTAGTAGTTCTAACGACTCTCACTTGGATTACTTCCATTGTTGTCACAAAGGCAAAGGGCTGAACATCCATGCAAGTGTCATCATCACTTATGAGTATCATATTGTCCTCACTATTCTCCATTTCGTTACCATACTCGTTGTACTCAGCGGTAAACCCATTGTCAGATATTTTACTTCTGTCATATTCACTTGCCAGCCCATAACATTGCTCATACATTTCACTTAATCACTCTCACAAATATCATCATACACTGTTGTCTCGTCACTATGTTTACCCATCCTCGTACCGTTTACTGATTTTAATCTCCTCCTCCTAGTGACCGACATATTTTCCTTTTACGTGTTTTCATCACTTTCTTTCACCACCACTTGTTCTGTTCATCACTTTTAAGTTCTTTTCACCTCCTTTTACCACCACTTCTTCATCATGCACTTCTTTTATGTTCTCTGTACCTCCTTTTACATTCACAACTTCTTACCAATTATATATTTTAAGTTCTCCTATTAGCCGCCACTGTACAGCTTTTCATCATTTTTCCACATCACTGGTGTCCTCCAACATCGGGAAATATGTTTCCATTCTGCGATGATTTATCGCAAAACTTCTCTAGACTTGTAACGAAGTCTTGCACAAAAATGTCTGTGGATAGTAACACTTCATTTGATTCTTCAACAATGTCTAAAACACTACCGTCATCACTAACATATCCTGCAAGTGGGAGATACAGAAGCAATAGAAGCAATACAAAAAGAGAACAGTGCAGACTCGGTTTTGTTAGTTTAAACATATTTTGTTTCTTTCAGTTACATACAATTCAGAAATTGCATCAACATATGAGAAAAAGGATTGGATCGAAAGCTAACAGCTTGAGTCTGTTCATAAGTAGTAATTAAAAGTGCTACACTACCCACGCCCCTAGAACCAGCTTTTAAGCAGTATTGAATTTTCAAAACTAATAACGTCAAAACTAATGATCTCGAAGGACCAGAAAACATAACAACACTGAGAATGAAGTGTAGGAAAAAGTAGTAAATTCAAGCAAGAAAAGCCACACACAAAACGCCACCACCACCAAATCATGTTCATTTTTACACGGGTTGTTTATTTACCCAAAATCAAGGCGTATTTGGGATGTAAATAAAGGTGTTCATTTAAACAAATTGAAAGTAGGTTTTCATCTGATGGCGTAAATCTCAGTCACTTGAAACAGTTCCCCCAGGTAATCCCCATTGTTCCAAAACTTCACCGGCACACGAGTAAATTCTCAATAGCGGCCTTTTCTCAGAAAACGGAAACTCCTGTGCATGTAAAACACGAAACTCCAATGTCATTTAGAATTCAGACTTTTGTAAATGTATGCAGTATAAACCCTAGGTCAGTCAAAAACAAAGCCCTTTCTATTTGCGACTATATCATTTCAAACGACTTTGATGTGGTAGCCATTACAGAAACCTGGCTCGGTAGTCTGTAGACAAATCGTGCTTAAGCGAACTGGTTACTACTCATTATAGATTTATTTCGGCAATATCCACCAGTCACCTGCATTTTAATTATAATATACAGTTCAATCTCGATATTTCGAAACTCGAACTACGGAATAACTCAAACTAAAAGTTCGGTCCTTTCAAAACTTACAATACAGAATTGGTCTAAAATGTATTATCACACATATATAGAAAATCTTGTGACAGCTTAATGCAGTCTAAAATAATTGAGGCAAAGTTTTGAAATCACTTCTCAAGGTTTCTATTTATAATCAATGAATGGTCGCGTAAGGACTGTTCTACTGTATGCATACCAGACAATAAATTGTGTTTGTTACATGTACCTTGAAAACACTTATTCACTTTGCAAGCTTTGAAGTGAGTGAAATATATTTTTACAGGTTAATACGGTCGATTAATGTATGATGTCAACCGAGATACTTCATTATGAATTTTGCTCCAACTCCGAGAGGTAAGTATGAGACACTGTGAACATAAACTTGGTCAGTACTTTAAGCTATGTTAACCCTTTAAAAAGCTGGTTCAGTACTATGAGCTGCGTAAACAATTTAATAAACTAGTTCAGTTCTGTGAGCTGCTTTAACCCTTTAACAAACTGGTTCAGTACTACGAGCTGTGTTAACCCTTTCATAAACTGGAGACGAGTTTTGACGAGTTTTCAAACAGAGTAGACCCAGATCGAACGGCTCTATATATATATGAACTCTTTGATAAAGGTATGCAGTCTGTCATTCAAATTTTTCTGGCGAATTTGGGTCTTTCATACTGATTAGACTCTGGATCATTCCACTTAAAATAATCAGTATTCAAAGAGCGAATTTTATATCGTTTGTTTTTATTTGTTTTCGTATTAAGTCTTGTGGGGTAGAGACAAACAAAAACATTATACAGTAAAACCTCTCTATAACGGCCACTAAATTATGTTAATTAGTTGGTATTTAGGGCAGGTATTTGCTTAAAGCAAGGTGAAAGTAAAACAGAACGCTCCTATAGAAGCGTTCTGTTTTACTTTCACCTTGCTTTAAGCAACCATCTGTCTTTAACACAAACTACTTGATGTAATTTAGTGGCCGTTATAGAGACGTTTTACTGTACATAGAATGCATAATATGCAAGTTGAAACGCAATATGTACTGGAAACATATAAGGCGATATTTGATGATGTTTGTATCTTACACAGTCAAATCAACTAAAATATTTAACCATGATCATACATTCCTGCATTTAAACGTTTTTGTACATTTCTGCATTTAAGCGTTATCGTAGATTCCTATATTTAAGCGCTATCGAACATTCCCGCATTGAACCGTTATAGTACATTCCTGCATTGAACCGTTATAGTACATTCTTGCATTGAACCGTTATAGTACATTCCAACATTTAATTGTTATCCTACTGAGCACAACCTAAATGCATGTGTTAACAGTCTAGATGTACATGAGGTGAGAAGCTGAGTAACTTCTGATTAAAACTCAAAATGAAACAAGTCTTATTCATTTCCTTGTCGCTTCAGTTTATCATATGAGATGTCAACTTACACGTTTTCTTCACCACATTTAACACTTTATTTAACCTTCAACTTCCAGAGAAACACCTTCGTGAATAGAAATTGTATTCCAACTACGATTTTACAGAAGACGTTCTAGCATTTCGTTCCAAAGACTTGATAACAGAGTCAAACAGTTTGGATCATGATGAAACACCGATTTACTCGGCGTCTCACCTGCATCCAAACTGATTACAAAGATGATTACAGATCCGCCAGCTGTATGCTAAAGGTTAATACAGAAGCCTGTTGACGCATTTGCAAATATAATAGATCCAGATCAGAGAGCTCCTGTAAGCGGCTGTAAGCGCCGTCTGGTCTGAATATAGATCTGAGTCTAGAGTTTCTATCATGACCTTACTTTAACATGATCATATATAATTATAAACAATTATATAAATAATTTACATGGTCCTATTATTTCTTACAAGAATATTCATCATATATGTGATACTGTTTTATATATAGAATGTAGGCGCATTAATCAATTACCATCACCACGCTTGCAAGGATTTGAAAGAAATATTCCAGAGTTTATAATTATCTATTCCTTAGCATGTTATATAACGGTTGTCAATACATATTTTACATCCGCTTAACTTCTCAAAACTTGGCATTGTTTTCCTTTTATATTCAACTATTATTTTGTACCTTTCAAGTTACATTAATTCATAAATTATGTCCCAGCTATCCTAACTGGGTCTACTCTGTTTGCACATGCGTTTAAAATATGTATATACTAGAAAAGTGCCCGGGCTGGAGCGGGCAGACTGTTTGGTACATTCTGGTGAATTGCAAAGTACAATCACTACAATGCTTTTCCAATATCGTTATTAATTATAGTGTAACCTTAAGTTTTATGTTAAAAATGTTTGGTTTACAGGACGAAATATCGGCGGAAAAACATAGTTTATATCAGGGTAAACACTTTATCTTATAGACTTCGTTACACCATAGTAGATAATGTTATAATAGCACAGAAAAAGACCCGCTCAAGTGCTGCTTATACCAAGATGTACCGGTATTTGAATTAATAATTTGTATATAACACAACTATAACATTCAACTCAAAAAAGGGCCTTTGTGGTCAGGTAGTTTGAGTCCCTAAATGACAATTACTTTGCTGCTCATAGCACTGGGTTTGATCCATGTCTTAGTCTGATCTGTCAAGTAAGGATGTCTTGCAGTTTGTAAGTAAACTGAAATACTACTAACGTCATGTAAAACCATATAAATGTTTACTACAAAAAATATTAAGAGCATTAATTTATTATTATTATTATTATACCACATTTATATAGCGCTCTTTTCACACTGGATATGTGCGTTCAAAAGCGCTTCACATGGATGAAATCACTAACCTGAACGATCAGCATGATTATCTATCCAGACAATGAAAGATGTACAATATATATGAAATTGCTAGCCGGAAGGAACTACATGATTTCCACCGGTCAGTTAAAGATATGAAAAAGATATACAATAGATATAAAATCACTATCCGCAAGGAATAGCATAAACTGTATTAACAAACTGGATACAGACAAGTTGACTGAAAGCCATGCTCATCAATATCACAAATTAGAATAATCTGTATTAACAAAACTTGATACAGACAAGTTGACTGAAAGCCATGCTCATCAGTATCACAATTTAGAATAATCTATATTAACAAACTTGATACAGACAAGTTGACTGAAAGCCATGCTCATCAATATCATAAATTAGAATAAATGGTCTGATTGAAAATCATTCCATTTATATGACTATTGTGTCAACTGTTAGCTTAATAGGTTGGCTGAAAGCCATTCCTATCCTGAACTCAGTTGCCACTGTACATGACTACTGGGTCAACTGTTAGTTTAATAGGTTGGCTGAAAGCCATTCCTATCCTGAACTCAGTTGCCACTGTACATGACTACTGGGTCAACTGTTAGCTTAATAGTTTGGCTGAAAGCCATTCCTATCCTGAACTCAGTTGCCACTGTACATGACTACTGGGTCAACTGTTAGCTTAATAGGTTGGCTGAAAGCCATTCCTATCCTTAGCTTAGTTGCCACAGTACATGACTATTGGGTAATCTGTTAGCTTAATAGGTTGGCTGAAAGCCATTCCTATTCTGAGCAAAACTGTCCTAGTAACAAATGTTGAAAAAGTGCGTTTTCAGACACCTTTTGAAACATGCCAGTGACCTTGCGTCTCTAATGCCTGACGGTAGAGCATTCCAAAGTTTCGGAGCTGCATGCATGAAACTTCTCTCACCGTATTTTACCGTACGACTTTTTGGCACAACCAACGACAATGATCTGCTTGCTGACCTTAACTCTCTGCGCGGCCTGTATACGTCAAGCATGTCGACAATGTACTTGGGAGATTCATTGTGCATGGCTTTATATGTAAGAGTCAGAATTTTGAATTCAATTCGATGTTGAACCGGAAGCCAGTGAAGTTCCTTCAAAACCGGCGTGATATGATTATATCGAGAAGTTCTGGTAATGATGCGGGCTGCTGTGTTTTGCACCCTTTGAAATTTCCGCAGTGAGTTCTTTGAAATCCCATGCAGCAGTGAATTGCAGTAGTCTATTTTCGATGTAACAAGAGAGTTTACCAAAGTCTTGGTAGCATCAGGTGAGAGGTACTTTCTAATATGGCCTATTTGCCGGAGCTGTGCATAACTAGACCTACACACGGAATTGACATGTGATGTCATATCCATTTGTGAATCGAGCCATGCACCGAGATTCTTTATACACAAAGATGGCTTGATTTTAGAGGGTCCTACTTGCACACTAACCTCTGCAGGTACTTCTGTGTTTTTTGTATGAAACAGAATGACCTCAGTCTTGTCAGTATTGAGCTTCAGCATGTTCTGATGCATCCAAGAGACTACTTCTTTGAGACAGTCCTCAACTCGCGAAAAAGCCTCCAGTTGACAGGATATGCCCTTGGGCTTAAAGGACAGGTATAACTGTGAGTCATCGGCATAGAAATGGTGATTAAGCCCATGATTTCTGCAGATTGAGCCAACAGGTTTCGTGTACATGATGTAGTGTTTTGGTCCTAGGACGGAACCCTGTGGCAAGCTATATTCCATTTTAACTGGGGTGGACAGTTCTCCATCTACTGAGACTATTTGATAGCGGTCATTCAGGTAGGAGGTTATCCACTCAAGAGGTTTTCCAATAATTCTGAAGTCTTTTTCCAGGCGTTTCAGCAGAGTTTCATGATCGATAGTGTCAAATGCAGCCGATAAGTCGAGCATGACGAGAACAGTTATTTCGTTTTTATCTAGGGATTGAAGGATGTCGTTCTGAACTTTCAGGAGAGCAGTCTCCGTTGAATGATGCTTTCGGTATGCCGACTGATGATGCTCATGTAGTCCGTTTGAGGTCAAGTGGGACTCGATGCGCTTGTCCACTACTTTTTCTAACACTTTGGAGACAAATGGCAAATTCGAAACAGGCCTATAATTCCTAAGTTCGTCTGAATCCAGATTCGGTTTCTTCAAAATAGGTCTGACATGTGACATCTTGAAGTTTTTTGGAACGTAGGCAGTGTCTAAAGAGGAGTTTACAATTTTCGTCAGAATCGGAAGAAGTTCACCAAGGCATGACTTTAACAGCCATGTAGGTATAGGATCCAGTTCACATGACTTGCAAGGGGATGCCTTAATGATCTGTTCTACTTCTTCTTCTGTAGCTGTAACAAAACTATCAAAAGCGTTCGTTGCATGCTGCATTTCAGTAATAACTGGTGCACTCGATACAGTGTCTGATGCAATATCTGCCCGAATTTTGTCCACTTTGTTGACAAAAAAGTCACTGAAGTCTTGTGCAAGTCGTCTTGAGGACGAATTCTTAGGCAATTTGATGTCACTAGTTGTGCCTAACAGGTGCTTAGTAACTTTGAAAAGACTCTTTGAGTCTGCCTGGCAAGATTCTACTTTCTCTGAGTAGAAATCAACCTTTGCCTTTGCCAACAGCTTGTTTACTTTGGCACACTGTTCTCTGTATAGCTGATGGTCTATTGTGAGTCTGGATTTTCTCCAATTTCTTTCCAACTTGCGCCGTGCATGTTTAGCATCGTGCAGTTCCTGGGTATACCACGGACATGATGGTCTGAGCGTTATGGTTTTAGTACGCAATGGTGCATGTTTATCAGCAAGTGTCTCCAGCGCTTGGGTATATGTGTTAACCAGCTCATCAACATCTGTCATTTGCAAACTTGCTTTGATGGGTTCAGAGTTTATGAGATCTGTTTTAAATGAGTCAACATTAATTGCTCTAAGTTTCCGAAATAAAACAGTTTTTCTCACTGTTGGAGGTTTAGCCGCCTTTGCTTCGAAAGTTACGGAAAAATGATCGCGCGAAACTTTACCAGTGCCGTCAGATAGTCCTGGATCGGCGACCTCAATATTTGACACACAGTCATCACCGTTTCTCGTGATAATAACATCAAGGGTATGTCCACCTACATGAGTGGCTTCATCCACATGCTGTTGCAATCCAAATGACTCTATTGTACTAACAAAGTTAACTGTGTTCCTGTCACTTTGATTGTCAAGATGGATGTTTAAGTCCCCTACAATGATGACTGGTCTGTCACAAGTCACAAATTTAGATAGGAAAAGTGGCCATTCATTATCAAGAAAATCTCCGGTTTTAAGGCCATTTCCCCGCGATGGCGGTGGTCTGTAAACGACTACTAGGCGTAGAGTGAAATCTTGGATACTTATGGTGCAGTCCATGTACTCAAAATTTGAGAAATCGCCATCTTTTGTTGACGAATGGAGACGAAGTCCTATTGAAGTCTTATGTATGACTGCCACCCCGCCGCCACGGTTGCCATTGCAGCGAGGGACATGTTCAATTTTGTAATTGGTGGGAACTAGTTCACTTAGGCACGATTTGTCTACAGAACTACCGAGCCAGGTTTCTGTAACGGCTACCACATCTAAGTCATTTGAAACAATATAGTCGCAAATAGAAAGAGCCTTGTTTTTGACTGATCTAGGATTTATGCTGCATACTTTTACAAAAGTCTGAATTCTGGCTGGCGTTAGAGGTTCGCGTTTCACAAGTACAAGATTGTCCGTTTTTCTGGAAAAGGGCACTGCTGAAAATTTACCAGTGTTTCTGTGAGGTTTTGAAACAGTAGGTCTGATTATCTGGGGTAACTCTTTCAAGTGATAGAAATTTACACCAGCAGATGGAATTTCCCTTTTGATCTGCTGGTTTCCAGAAACAATTGGAATTGATTGGGGTATTTCCCTTAATTTGTTTAAATGAACACCTTTATTTACATCCCAAAAACGCTTTGTTCTCTTTGATTTCGAGTTGCCCCCTCTCGAACCCCTAAATTTAGCTAAGCCAAATTGCCCGAAGTCTAACAGTCCTAGCTGTCTTAATCTTGATACCAATAGGTTGCTGGGTTTTAAATTGGGTGATAATTGCCCTATAAAAGAAAGATCACACCTTGTATAAGTAATCCGCTTCTCCACTAATCCACTTCTCATCTCCACCTGTATATCCTGATGCCTGGGGCTCACACATTTGGTTTTAAAAGTCCAATATGGCACAAAATTGTTTTATTAAATTCACTTTTTCCTGTCAAATCACACAACAGAATCACCTAAAAAGTACATCAATCTGTTCACAATCCCTTCATGCACAATTGTGTCACGTTTCAGAAAGTTTTATAAAGTATTTTCCTCTTAAAACTATGCAAAATATCAGAGCAAAATTAATGCAGCCTTCACACTTTGGCGCATGAGTATGAATTTATGTGCCATTTAAGCAACGGTTTATTAATTTAGCTGTTATGATTTCTCAAAATACTACTTGGTGAAGAGTAACAGCTAAATCCGATGTGTTTGGTTTGTGATGAAATAAATGATTGTAATCAATACCTAAAAACAGATAGTAAAGGCGTTTATCACGGTAAAGATAGTAAAGGCGTTTATTTAATTTCAAAATAATGTCCTTACTGGTTTCTGTTAAAGCTGCACAGAGAACGTCGTCGTTTCAGTTAATTTAGTTCCTTATAAATGTAATTGATATTATGACACTGTGAAAATGAATGAATTTAAAAACAATTTTGTAGGCAAGTAACGATCTTATTTCAACAAAAAAGCCTTTAATCACCAAGAATTTCTCTTTCAGATCGGTACACCCTTATACCACATTTTCCAGATTATAATAATTCAAATAGCATTCGACAGTCATGCACTTTTATCAGTGACTCTGAAAAGTATATAATATGCAAACACGTCGAAGTCCGTCTAAAGAGTAAAATCCGTCTAAATGAAGCAACGGACAGTATTGTATGCATGTTCAAAAATGGCACTGTGCCAGTCTCAGTCTCACTGTTTGTGAAAACAGACAACATTATGACCAGTTAGGTGCTGGGCTGATTTGGCCGAGGAGCGTTTCAGCAAATTCCGCTGTCCGTCTGTCATTCTCGTTAGTACACTTTTGTTAGAAAAACAATAGAATCGATTACATTAAAAAACAGTTAAAACAATTACGGTAACATATGCATATGGGGTATGTAAACAAATGGTACAATGCCAGTCCGCGAGAACTGCACACGTATTTAGGCCTTGGGCCGATTTGGCCGAGGACGCATCAGCTGTTTTGCTCTTTGTCTGTCAATTTATTTCCTACTCGTTTGTAAACAAAACAATATACATGTAACTATAACGCTGATAACTGTTGAAAAAGCAACCTTTTTTGCATTGTATATATTACCTACGTTATTCGTTATTAGTATTTCTGCGCATGAACCCTCTCCATATGCGTTCCTAATCTTATTTTTAAATGTTATTCTTTTTCAATTATATTTTAATATTTTGTTATCAATTATTACATGTTTTATTAATATTTATTGTTGTTTTGTACGGACACTATTGTTATGAAAAAGTATTGGTTACTGGTTAGACTCGAACTCAAGACCCCGCACATGCAAGCCCAGATACATATCCACTGCACCAAGAGCTTGCTAAGGCTTTTAGAAATACAGAATCTCTGTAGTCGCTTCGTTTCGTTTACATTAGAGTCGGTCATGTTTTGTTCCAAAATAAGTTGGTCTATCCGTACAAATAGTCACAAACCGTCTAGTGTTTTGTCAACAAATAATAAAGGAGAAACAAAACAAACAAATAAATAATACGTTTGTGTCTGTATCGGAATATTCGCCAATCGTCACTTAGATTGGAAGGTCATTTCCCTTCTATTTTTAAATGGACTATTTCTGTAGGTAGGGGAATTTCTCTGTCTGTATCCAAACTGCTGATATTAATGCCTGTTCGATGTCAAATAACACAACTTCAATGTGTAAGCTGCCCGTATATAACATTACCCAGTATGTACGTTGTGCCGTATTTACGGCAAATCCGAGACAAAATCGAGCTCGTTTTTTAGTCGTATAGATGACATGAGGTGTTACAAAAGAACATCGTTTACCGCTTTTAAACATCATTTTACTGGAAACTCTAGTATTGTCATATGCTTCCAATACCATCAGTGACTTCTCTTCGGTGTTGTTTCAATCACATTTTTGTCATTATTGAATAGTTATATCAGGATAAGCAGGAATTATATACACAGTTTTAAACTGGATCCAAGTTGTTTACATGATTATCCAATGTCAAAGAGGTGGGTTTCGTTTCCATGCCACTGTCCCATGTGTGTATACCATTTACCTGATAGATGTTCCACTCCTTGCAAATAAGGTAGACTCGGATCAGACCGGTGCTTCGGGAACCTTCTGATCGGGATTTGCTCTGTTTGCTTATGGAATCATATAGACCTGGGTCCATGCTTATAAAACTTTTAGTTGAGTCTGAGTTTTTTATTGGTCAGATTTGAGCCTTTGGCTTGAGAACTCAAAATCTGACCAATCAAAAGCTTGAGCACGAACTCAGCTCAACTAAAAAGCTTTATAAGCATGGACCCAGATTCTACAGTTTCTGACATTACCTAAAAGACACGTGTTCATATACAATTACAAAAATACAATTACAAGACTACACAATATGTTATTATTTCTCACATGTATTCGTCAAGTAAATAGGTAATCAGATGAAACATGCGCCGTCAATATTATCGTACAGTAAAAACCTCTAAAGTCACCATCAAAATGAGATATAATTCCTAGTGTTAAAGGCATGTGATAGCTTAATACAAGACGAAAGTTATTCAGAAAGCCCCTATATATTAAGTAAACCTTTAACTGCCAATGTCGCAAAAATGCACCACGACAAATAGTACAGTCCGGGTTCAGACGCCGTCTCTTTAAGGCGGCGTCTGATCAGGGACTTAACTTTTTCTCTCAAATTTATCTGTGCTTTATTCCTTTGAAATTTGCATTTATTTATCTCATTTCCTTATATTGCCGAGCGATTAAACAAAATTGCAGACGACAATTAAAATTTTGGCACCAAAAGGGTTAAGCCATTGCTGTAGCGAGATTCTACTGTAATTAAACCAACAAATTGTTTCAGTCGCCAACCATATTGGCGAACTTTTGCGAAAATCCGACAAAACTTAGTATGTAGATATAATGAGTAGGATGAGTAGCGCACTATACCTTTTCTGTATGCCTTTTTATCTAAGGTTATGCTAAATATATACTCCGAACGTAACAACCCCCCCCCACACACACACACACACACACACACACACACACACCACCACCACCACCACCACCACCACCGCCGCCAATTTATATTTGAATATTTTTATAATGGCATATGAACACAGGAGATTAAGGCTCATGACAGAAGCTGTAGAATCAGATTGCAGATACGTAAAAATGCGCTGACATAAGGGAAAGGGTTTAAGTCAGCTATATTATCATTTATTTGAAACTCTAATGTAACTAACATTTGTTTTTCATTTCCTTCGGTCCCTCTTTCGCTGCCAACTATTGTCGTCTGCAACGTTTGTCGTCTGCTACACTTTTCATTCGTTTATTCCCCCCCCCCCCCAAAAAAAAGCATTCCCACAGTAACAAACGATTTTAATCCTGATGGGGCGCCGACTTACTCTGTGTCTCATCTGGATCAAAACTGTTTACATGTGTAATCACAGACGCCACATTGAAAGCGAAAGAAGTAATGCCATTAAAGGTTTAGCTAACTTTCGTTTTATCGTGAGAATAAAACTTGATAAATAGAGGGGAAACAAAACACAGTCTTAGTCATATCAATGCGGACGTGCAGGCATTTGCAAACAGAGAAGACGCTCATATCATGAGGCTACTATAGGACTTCTCTGATCAGACCCCGCTCTGTGTGTCATTCAAACGCAAATTACACCCGGTCATAAAGAATGAATTACATGTATATACTTAAACAATTCCATTCCACTTTGAAAATCAAAGTGTTAATAAGGGAAATAATACGTAATAACACTTATCACGTAATAAAACCTTAAATTCTCAAACCCTATTGGTAGACAAATAGTAAATATCTTCATCCCTGTCCACAAGAGATTTGAATAATTTAGACAGAGTGTAATGTTGGAATTATTTCACATTATCTGATAATCAATGTCTATGGAGATTATTTAACCCTTCGCTTGCTGAATTTTAAAACACATTTCTCCTTATTTACCCATGCCCTGTTGTATAATTACATATATCTTCACTGTGTACAAGTATATCGCTGTGCAATCACTGCTGTGGAGTGCACTGGTTTCACAATCAACTTGTAAATAGTGCAGACCCTGATGAGACACCTCCTGCAGGAGCTGTCTCATCTGGGTCTTCACTATTTACAGGTAGGTATATTGACGTGAATAGCAAGCGAAGGGTTAAGTAATGACGCCTTTTCCTGTCAATGCTAAGCACTCGTGTTGGATTTCGTGTGTACCCTTTAGCTGTTGAAATGCATCGCAATTGTATTCAGAACCGTTTTATGCAATACATAAAACTTAGTTTTAACCCTTGCAGTGCAGCAAACGAATCACGAATGTCCTTTGCAAACAGTGTAGACCCAGATAAGCGGACTTGTCGTTTTAATGAATATTTATGTTAGACATAAAGGCATCATGAATATTAATTAGATGAATTCCTATACAATGTAATTTCATGACATGACAAAAACTGTAGAATCCTAATTTATCATAAGCCAACAAAGGAGACACTATTCATGCGATTCATACAATAACCGACTGGGTTAACTCTGTTTCAAAGGCGGTAAAAGATGTATCTATGGAGTAAAGGGTTGACAAATGTCACCAAATAAAATACAAGTGTATAAATCCTACCTGAGTGTAATCCCGTTGGTTTTACTATTTGGACTACCTACTGTGCATATCGAAATAAACGAATTAGCTTACGGGTCTATAAATAAGATATCTGACAATACTATGGAAATGGTTTGCAAAACCGTATTATGAATTTTCGACAATATGCAAAGTGTTAGACAATTTTAACTAAATTATCGTCAAACAACAGTTCTGTTAATGTCTCTGTGCAAATTGTTTTAATTGCATCCCTGAGCAATCGTTACGACATTTAAAATTGAGTGTACGAAACCACCTTTGGCTGCTTTTCACAGAGTCGACTAAGGTCAAGGACAAACTATTAGTCGTACTATTACTATTTCTATTACTATTACTGTCGCAAATTGCCAAATGCAGCTTTCTGTACAAAGTGTGTCATGTATTCAGCTACCATCTGCCACACTTCAATCATTTACCTGGTGCAAACAAAGCATATCCATATAGGACGGTTCTTTTATTTCTCTGATCAGAATACCTTTTCTTTGCTTATGTAAGAACATTTATTTTGTTCTACAGTTTCCGCCAGGATCAAAATGTTTTGAGTCCATATATCGTAATAACAAGTTAGCTACAAAATGTGCGTGCGTGATAAAGCGTTCCTCTTATCTATGAGTATGTTTTAATGTTAGGAATTTCTACTAAGTAAATGAAAACAAACGATTTAACTTACGGAGTTTAAAATAATATGTTTTACAATAATCGTTACGGTATTCAATACTCATTGCACTGAAAAAACATATATTGCCTTCTTTCAATCGAGCACCACCATATATCCCGAATAGTTATTTTGCCCAATAGTGTTATTTGACAGACTCTCAATTAGTTTTGTCATGGTGATGTACATGTATTTATATCTTACGTTCAGGATAGAAAATATATATTTCTTCTAGGTTTTATGTATTCGCTGTTGTTGTTGTATTTTTAGGGTATTAAATATATATCCCAATACGTTGCACACCTAGATCTACCGTGATTTTCAATCAGTTTTGCCATTCAATTGAATCGAATTTTTTTGTTATTTCTTACCGGATTAAGAGCAAATTTAAATCACTTGCATCATAAATGTCAGGACCTCTGCACCCGAGTTTCTCTTGAACCTATCTTTAAATAAAGAATCCAGACATACAACAATATTTAGCTTTTGTAAAATCTTCATTTCGAATTGCAAATGGATGGCGAATGGTGTCGAGTGAAATGTTTCATTTTTCTCTAAGGGTTAGTATAATTAGAATGTGAATGTCATGTATTAACTGCGTCAGTATTTTCGTATCCCTTAGCTTGCTATTCACGTCAATATACCTACCTGTAAATAGTGAATACCCAGATGAGACAGCTCCTGCAGGAGCTGTCTCATCAGGGTCTGCACTATTTATAAGTTGATTGTGCAACAGGGCATGGGTAAAGAAGGAGAAATGTGTTTTAAAATTCAGCAAGCGAAGGGATACCAGTATGCAATTCATTCGTACTGAAACAATATTACCCATGTGCATTACGTCATGCGGTGGCTATTGTAAACACACAGCTGATTAAAATGCATTTTCTGTGTTTTCTCCTTTGTTACTTTGTTATTGCCTGACATAGACGGATATTTAACATGGGACTGACTGTCTGAAATAAAGATGCGATCGAATGAGGAATGAGATTAAAATTCAAACTGTCCTGAAAGGAAATAAATCTGGATCCCTATAGGAGCCGTCTGATCTGGGTCTACTCTGTTTGCAAAGGCATAGAAATGGAGCAAAAAAGTAAATTCTTTTTGCTTGGTCGTATTAGAGAGACTAAACTGAAGTAATGTATGTGTTTTATGCTGTTTGAATGTACTGAAAACGCATGTTAAATTCCTCAACGTAGCCTACATTTGGCAACTGGATTTCGGTCGACCTCAACAAAATGATTTTTCAGAAATAGACTTCTGTTGCGTGGTTGTATTAGAGATACTTTACTGAAATAATTTGTGTGTTTTATACTGTTTATTTTTACTGAAAACGCATGTTAAGTTCCTCAATGTACATTTTGCAACTGGATTTAAGTCGACCTCAATAAAAAGGTTTATTTAGAGTATTTTTACGATTTCTTGTGACTACACTAGATCGTGAACTAGTCTTTGAACAGTTTGACACAAACTGACCTAAAGTTTTATTTAGTAAATGACTGAGATTATGACTGAGAATATGTAAATTATAGCTTAGTCGAGAGCATTATCGATTTGGAATTCAACAGTCAAGTACATTGCATTATATCACCGTATTTGATGTTATTTTTATTATATTATAACAGTATAGTAAAATCTGTTTTATGTAATCATTAATTGACTGAACATATAAATCTTAAAAAGCAGGTCGGTGCTTAACCCTTCGCTTGCTATTCACGTCAATACACCTACCTGTAAATGGTGAAGACCCAGATAAGACAGCTCCTACAGGAGCTGTCTCATCAGGGTCTGCACTATTTACAAGTTGATTGTGCAACCAGTGCACTCCACAGCAGTGATTGCAAAGCGAAATACTTGTACACAGTGAAGATATATGTTATCATACAACAGGGCATGGGTAAATAAGGAGAAATGTATTTTAAAATTCAGCAAGCGAAGGGTTAATGAAGGACTAAGGTAAAGCATTTCTTTTGACCTGTATAAGCTACCACATGCCGTATAGACCCATAATTAGAGTTCGTTTAAATGGTCACTCTCGGACAAGTTTTCGTGCACTGGTGGACTGGTTAGTTATCATGATGGACTGGTTAGTTATCAGCAGATTTATCTCTAATCTGTTTTAGCGGATAAACTGTATTCTATATGTCCGGGGTATAGCTTGCCTGTTTCAACACTTGTACAGTCTTGCTGTACAAGCCTGCTTTTATGGCAAAGCGGTAGAGTCTTTGACTAGGAATCTCGAGGTCTCGAGTTCAATCCCATTACAGGACAGATATGTTTTCTCTCAGAAAAAGTGTTTATTTGGCGCCCAACGTGGAACCGTTACTGTTTGTACTCCGGAGTCATTGCAAATTGTTCTCCGTACCCATAGAATTTCGAGACGAATTTCAGCTTGAAGGTCAGGGGTGTAGTTTACCTGTATGAATACTTGTACAGCCTTACTGTACAAGCCGGATTTTATGGCGACGAGGTGGAGTGCTTGACTAGGAATCTGGAGGTAGCGGGGTCTCGAGTTCGATCCCCACACCAGACATGTATATTTTCTCTCAGATAAACCCGGTTACATATATCTCATAAGTAATACAGTTTCGTATTAGATTGGTACTGTGCTGTTCGCTATGATACATTATCACTTTATACTACAATAATAATAGTGTTGTACACACAATAGTCCTACCACATGTATACAGCTTTTAACGCTATTGTAAACAGAGTAGACCCAGACCAGACGGTTCCTACCATCAAAGCCGTCAGATCAAGGTCTGCTCTGTTTGTTTATGAAATTATATACACTTGATTATGTAGTTTCTGCCATGACAAAAATTACTTTATAGACCATCATAAAACATTATCTAATCAATATTTATTATGTCACTATTTCTTACATGAATATCCATGAAGTAAATTCTTAACACTTTCCCTTATCAACATATATGCGTCAATTAGCCATCGACTTACTTTCATAATGTTATTATTCTCAATGGAATCATTTGCCTTGACAAAATATGTCGGGTCAGATCTACAAAATTCCAGAAACAAGCAAAACCGATCCTGATCTAACGACTCAGACGCGTCTGGGTCTGTGTTGTTTGCAAAAAAAAACATGAAAATGTGTTCATATGTGGGAAAGGTTTAATGAAAACATTTTATATTCAACAAAAATGACAGGTGTGATTAATGTATCATTATCTAGAATATATGATAGCAGAAAAAGATCTTAGGATGTTAGAAACGATGTTCATTAGACACACAATCATGTTTATAATGCACCAACGTTACGATAAATTCTCATTAAATCGCAGTAAGGTGAAACTTAAGGCAACACATGACAGTAAAAGTAAGATGTTCAGAGGAAAATGAACCAGTCTGTCACGGCGATACAAGAGTTATTGCATTCAAAATGAATCACAGACATGAATTATAACCAGTGCTACCAGACACAACATAAATATTTCACGCAAAGATTAGTGCCTTTTATTTAAAGGCAATGTATCCATTTATATATGTATAAAAATGTAATAAAAGTGTATAAAATGTAATAAAAATGTATAAAATGTGATAAAAGTGTATAAAATGTAGTAAAAGTGTAGTTTGTTTAACGAAACGTAGTAGGGTGTGGAAATAGGTTACGAATTATAGCTTAAACCATTTGTTGCTTTTGGTGATGGTGGCGTTTTGTGTGTGGCTTTTCCTGCTTGACTTTACTACTTTTTCATTTAATGCTTTTCTCCATACCCCATAAACGTCTTTGAAAACAGAGTAAACCCAGATCAGACAGCTCATATAGCAGCCGTCTTATCAGGGTGAGCTCTGTTTGCTTGTGATATAATATAAATATGATTCTACAGTTTTTGCCATTGCCAAATGGTTATTCATGTGAAAGTAATGGCTATCAATTAGATTACTTTGTACCATGGTACAGGACAACTTGACCATTGCATTAACTTTAGAATCATATTTGTTTTATTTCATAAGCAAATAGAACATATCCTGATGAGACGGTCCCTTTTTGAGTGTTCTGGTCTGGGTCTACTCTGTTTGGTATGGATTTACAGGGTGTATTTCATGGAGTAAGAAGTGATATTGATAACATTTAATAAAAACTGTTAGTATTTCTATTCAAACTCTTGACACTATCGATCTATCAGTATGATACGGGTTACGCTACTCAAGTGGTAAATTATATGAAAGATCCTGTTTGTTTTTCAATATCCTGGTGTGTCCAGTTATATAACATATAAACAAAAATACACGATTTTCTCATCCTTAACATATACTAGCATGTAGTATTTGGTGAGAAAAAATAATATTGATAGATAATGGTCTGCTGTCGTATGTACTCGGAGAGTCGTAGATCATAAGATTTAACAATCTATTCATCATATTATTATTATACTGTTTTTTTCACTGACTTTGAGCTCTATTCTTCACATAAACGCCCTTTCAAGCCTTTGAAAACAGAGTAGACCCATATCAGACAGTTCCTGTAAGAGCCGTTTGATCAAAGTCTGTTCTTGTGTAACGCATGGAATAATATATATCTGGGTCCATGCTTATAAAACTTTTTAGTTGAATCTGAGTTCGTTCATAAATGAGGGACTATACTCATCAACCTTTGTGTGCCCTTTGCTAAAATCATTAATCACTTCATAATAATGTAATGCTACTCAAGAAAATTGTTAAGTATTGTTTTCTTCCTGCTTATCCATATAAATCGTGTACAAAAATGAATTTGCTCAAATGAATTGACTGTAAAAGCATCGTAGGGAAAAGCGAGACCTATTTTCGAACGAAAACACCGATTGGGCTATGGCTTTGCAAAAATATACATGTGTGTGTCAAAACCAATCCTGACTATAGAGACACTGCATCTTACATTGAATGAAATGTTTTCAGTCCCGAGACTATAAAGTAAAATTTTAAAACATCTGATTGGTCATTAATTGATTCAAATATGCACTACATGTACAATAAAATCCCTGTAATCTGATCACCAAAATGAAATGATATAAATCTGGGTAAAAGTGCAAGTGGTAGTTTAATGCTCCCGTTGGAGCTTTTTGCATTACTTTGGGCATACATTTAGCAACCGCCTGTTTTTAACATCACGTACTTTCTTTGTTAACCCATTACCTCATAGGCTATTTTTAGATAGAACCTCTTTGAATAAATCTACCGAAAAGGATCATTAACTAGAGAAAAGGAAAATGTTAGAGTTTTGTAGTTTGAAACCATTGTGATAAATGGAGCATTTGCTCCTATAGGAGCAAATTCTCTATTTATCACAATGGTTTCACAAAGTGACTTTTACAGAGTAAGCAAAAGTCAATTTGAGGGAATGGGTTAAGTGGTCGTATTAGAGAAGTCCCATTGTATACTCCAATCACACTCATTAAACAATGCAATGATATGTTCCAGAAGTAATATGCAACGCGCAAAATGTTCAAACTGTTACAGAAGGACTACCATAATATGAATATTTCTATACAAATTATTTATTAAACGCAATTTCGTTGAACCAGAAAGCATCTTAAGCTGTATTTGGAAGAAAGTTGAATCATTAGACTAATGGTTGAGAAAACATTCAAGCAGAGCAAGCAATAATGCTTACCTGCTACTTAACAAAATAGATTGTGGCAGAATTGACAAATAACCACCCCCACCCCGCCTCCCTCGAACGATGCATGATGACAGGATTGGTCCATTGCAAATTCATTGACGTCCATCTGGATCCTTACAGTTTGTAATGTAATGCTCATTTAGGATAACATGGAACTCACAAATACACGCATTGCTTTTCAAGAATCTTCATAAAACACAAACTGTGTTTTGGCAAATAAACCGACACTGTATAACGTTCGTATTTATACCCCGTAAACAAGGTGTTGTAAGGGGATGTATTGGAGCCAGCTCGTTCTGTCTGTATGTAGCAACATTTTAGTGCGCACAATGTCTCCAAAACCTTTTACGCGGATACGATGAAATTTCACAGGAGACTAGTAACTAGTATTGTTGTGTATGTTGCCGCAGTATTGCTTTGCTCAGCGGGAATGGTTTCTCAACCGCTAGTTCGCCGATTAAACTTTCTTCTTTTCATAAACATGACTCTATTTTCTACCAACACACAACAAACATGTAAAAAAGTTTGAAAGCAGAATAGACCCAGATCAGAAGACTCCTGTAGGATATACAGCTTATGATATAATATAGATTCTACAGTTTCTCTCATCGCAAATCATCCTGTGCCCATATGTTGTTATAACAATTAATCTACAGTTGAACTTCGATAAAATTCAATGGACTATACAAATTTGTTCGAGATAAAAGATGTTCGAGTTATCCGTTTTCTAATCTGAACCAGTTCTCGTGTTCACAGCTTAATACAGGTCTAACGTAATGATGAAAGCTCTTGTAGGAGCTTTCAGCATTACTTTAGACCTATATTAAGTAAGCTGTTACATGTGTTTCTAGATACATTTTAGAGCAATTCTGTATTGTAAAGTTTGGAAGGACCGAACTTTTAGTTTGAGTTATCCCGATGTTGGAGTTATCCGAGATCTACTCAATGACTGATTTGCTGATTTTTTCTCTGACTTCCGACTTGATCAAACGTTTGCGGAACTAATGAGTGAGTGTCAATCAGCTTGGATCTTGATGTCACGCCGAACCACGCCGCGCTTAGCATGGGAACGGTTAAATGTTATACTGTTACTCGTACACTTGAAAGATAATGGTTTCTGGCTTAAAGTTATCAGCAATAATGATGATAAAAAACCCTGGGTACCGTTTTCTAAAAAATCGATCCATCGAATATTTTTTCTAAAACAAGAGCCGATATCATCGACGGTAGACTGTCTATTTTTATTTACTGCCAAGGAAATAGATGTGACATGGTTACGTATATCAAGCAGGTAACGTTATCAAAACCAATTGTTTTGCTTATGATTAATCAGTTTTAATTGCAGTGTGAAAATGATTTTTATAAAACAAATCACCTGCCAAATCCACAATCACTTAATTAAATTCTGTTAACCCTTTCCCTGTCTATGTTTATTACGGATTTAAAATACCTACTGAATATCCATGGACACAATAGTTAAAATGAAATATCGAAGGTGGAACACTGTAGCCATTTTAGAAAGTAAAGATACAGATATTTGAAATTCTATTAGCAAACAAAGTAGACCCTGATCAGACGGCTCCACTAGGAGCCGTCTGGTCTGGGTCTACTCTGTTTGCAAATGCGTGAAAACACGTTTATATGAGGGAAAGGGTTAAATATGCAAGATAGAAAGGCTCCCGTGTTACGCATAAACTTGCATTTCGGCGTAGCTACGCGAAGGTGAGTAAAATGCTATATATCGTAATTAGCAAATCCTTCTTCATTCGTAGACTTATGCAAGCATAGGTTCGTTAGTAAAACGGTACCTAGGCATGTCAAATATTTCCAGCTACAATAATGGGATAATGAATGATGTAAGGTAGTGTCAGTCATATAACATAAAGTGCGGAAATCTCCAACCAAGTCCGTACGCGTAAGGTAGATCTGATACTAGCAGCTGGATTTTTTATGTTTTAACCCTTTACTTTATATACGACTTTCTATGCCCTTGCAAACAGAGTAGACCCAGATCAGACGGCCCCTATAGTAGTTGTCTGATCAGGGTCAGCTTTATTTGCTTATCGAATAATATAGATCTGATTATTCACTTTCCACTTTGGTTAAAATGTCATGTGTTATTATAACTCTTCGCTTGCTATTCACGTCAATATACCTACCTGTAAATAGTGAAGACCCAGATGAGACAGCTCCTGCAGGAGCTGTCTCATCAGGGTCTGCACTATTTACAAGTTGATTGTGCAACCAGTGCACTCCACGGCAGTGATTACACAGATAAATACTTGTACACAGTGAAGATATAATATGTAATTATACAACAGGGCATGGGTAAAGAAGGAGAAATGTATTTTAAAATTCAGCAAGCGAAGGGTTAATATGAATGATGTCATTATTTCTTTCCTGGGTATTCCTGGAGTACTGGGAGTTAAAGTCCTTGTCATTTGATAAATGTGTGGTAAGTTCTTAGTATTAATATCTCTAACATAAACACAAGTTTAGAATAAATGCACATGTCCTTTAGCAGATGAAACAACATAATACTTATGTGAAGCAATAAACAGAAAGAGATTTTGATTTCAGCAGTCTGTATTTAACATTCTAAAGGTTTTGCAAACCGTTCCGGTCTTTTAATTGGAATATAAGTCGACACTTTCGTATGCTTTACGGTGCAATTAGATGTCTGAACATAATAAACGGAACAGAAAATGGGCATCCTTATGCACTTATAAACACGTTATCTTTGAGATAATTTGAATTGGTACGTACACTCAAATTACCATAGACATACCCTTCCTCGTTACTGTTGTGTTATTACTACAGTGTTATACATAATATTTAAAAAAAAATGTAGGATCAGATCAGGTCTTCTTCGTTTGTAAAGGCGTGATAAAGTGTTTATATGAGGAAGAGTGTTAACCCTTCGCTTGCTATTCGCGTCAATATACCTACCTGTAAATAGTGAAGACCCAGATGAGGGGGTCTGCAGGAGCTGTCTCATCAGGGTCTGCACTATTTACAAGTTGATTGTGCAACCAGGGCACTCCACAGCAGTGATTGCACAGCGAAGTACTTGTACACAGTGAAGATATATGTAATTATACAAGAGGGCATAGGTAAAGAAGGAGAAATGTATTTTAAAATTCAGCAAGAGAAGGGTTAAGATCTTGGTTCAATTTACGTGCCCTGGTAAAACCATTTCCCTAATGAACATTTGTGTCTGAATTTATCACTTTATGTATAATATAACATATTATTTTCAAGGGACTTGTCGGCTTAGACAAAACCTGCAGATAAAATTTATATAATGCCATAAGTAAACAGAGCAAGTCTGACCTGGGTCTACTCTGTTTGCAAAGGCGTTTAGATGCGTTTCAGTGAGGGAAAGGGTCAATCCTCTTTTCTCATTTGCAACATAGTGATAACATTTGAAAGGCATTCTGTTCCATAAGAATCATCGGGTTATCTCGCTGCTTATTCCATACAGTGGATGACCCTAATCACAGATGAGACAGGAAAATGCAAACTTGTAAGACAGGGTATCCCAAAACGTCTCTAGATGGCATTGACTTATTATGGCTAATTTGATTATGCTTAAACGAGTATCGTGCCCGTTGAAATTACAATGTACAATAAAACTAGACCAGCAAAAAGATCTTAAAGGCAGGTGGTAGCTGAATGCAAAACAAACGATATACATGCTTCTCATGCAGAAGGGTTGTACACTACATTCGGCCTGCATTAAGCAAAATACTGCTTTTAAAGACACATATGTTTATCAAAAAATGGTCCGTTTAGAGGAGGTTTACTGTAATCCTATTTGCACTATCTTTTACTATCTAATTCCATCATAAACATTTTGAATATGATATAGTTGGCTATCATTTTGCAAACAGTGTAGACCCAGATCAGAGGTCCGTACTGTTTACCATTCATAATCCTCTCACAAATTATACGAGGGGTCAAAAGCTATATATTGCAGCAGAAGATTATACATTGCATTATCATTATGCCCCCTAAAAGTGATGGCATATAGGGTTGCTGTTGTCCGTATGTACGTACGTCCGTACGTACGTACATCTAGAAGAATTTGTCCGGTCTCTTTCTTGGAAAGTATTTGTCTAATCTAGACCAAACTTTACACACATGTTTGTGGCCATTATATCTTGATCCAGTACGATAGCCATGTAAATCGCTTCAGTCATTCAGGTGTTGTGGCTCTTTATTTGCAAAAATGACTTTAAAAATATCTAGTCCGGACTCTTTCTTGGAAAGAATATGTTTAATCCTCAACAAACTTTACACACATGTATGTGGCCATTCTATCCTGGTCAAGTTTGATATCCATGTAAATCGCTTCAGTCGTTTATGAGTTGCGGCCCTTTATTTGCAAAAAAATACATTAAAAATATCTTGCCCGGACTCTTTCTTGGAAAGTATTTGTCCAATGCTGACCAAACTTTACACACATGTTTGTGCTCATTATATCTTGGTCAAGCTTGATAGCCATGTACATCGCCTTAGTCGTTTAGGAGTTACATCCCTTTATTTGCAAAGATGGCATAAATCGCTGCAGTCGTTGCATACATGATTATGGCCCTCACTTTCTGTGACAAAAAAACTGAAGTTGGGGCATCAGTGTCCTATGAACACATTTCTATTTTTTTAATATAGCCCCCATTTACCTCAATGCACTTATCCCACGCTTCCTTTAGACTTTCTATACCTTTGAAATAGAAGTCTTCGGTTTGGTCCCTAAACCATGTCTCTGTAGCAGCATTGAGTTCATCATCATTAAGAAAATCTGGTTCCCCTCACATATAATTTCAAATTACTAACTAGGTAATAATCACTGGTGACCAGATCTAGACTGTATGGTAGATGGTTTAGTTGTTCAAACTTACATTCAGGAATAGCAGCTTGTGCAGCCATTGGCTTGTGGACAGGAGCAATGTCATGGAGAAGCAACATATCTTGGCTCAATTTTCCCACACCTTTTTCATTTAATAAAAACTCTCAACTGCGTCATTATATCTGCACAGTAAGCCCCAGTGATATAGACTATAGCAGGTTTATAATCTATCAACAATATATCCCGAGAACCCCAAAACACAGTAGCCATGACTTTGTCAGCTGATGAATGGGATTTGAATATGTTTCGCGGTGGAGAGCCAGGGTGCTTCCATTGCATGGACTGTAATTTAGTGTCTGGGTCATAAGGATGAATCCATGTTTCATTACCAGTCACTAAACGGGCATGTAAGCTCTCTGTATTCTCATTATAAATGGCAAGAAGCTCCCGACTTCACTAAAGTCTCTGAAAGTGATCCTACACATCGAGGTCTTTTGTGAGGAACGGTATATTGGCATAAACTAAACATTCTGATGTTCCATTATCACCAACAATCTGAAAATCACACAAATATGTTGTGACAAGTAAACTTGATATTTTGAGAGGACCGATGCGTTGTGTGCATAAATAATATTTTATGACCATGTGAGAAAACAGAATGACAAAAACCGAGTTGTGATTATTTGGCCGATAAAAGGCCATGTATTCTGTATTTTGTAAAAAGAATATGAAACATTTACCAAATGAAAATAAAACTGATGAAATCCAATAAGGATCAATGTGAGGGTTTAATCGAAACCGCTATAAGATAGTGATTGCTTAGCAAACACTAGCTCCCCACATTGAACAAAGAGGGGGACATTTAGAAAGTAAGACTGAGAAATTTTAAATACTCGAGACTCCTAGCTTAAGACATATATATGGTTTATAGTTAACTCGCATGAAACAAAATTTACACAACTCTACCTTAAGACAGGGCAGACAACTCGATATCAATTTACATTATAACATTATCTGACTTTGAACAAAAATCATAAAGGAAATAATGAATAATTTGTTGCCCTGGCATCATGAGGTATGACTACAGAAGTTAAAAAATACATATGAAGAGCAAATAAAATGCCATAATAGATGTGTTCATAACACGGAAGTCTAAGAACAAAAAAGGAAATCCAATACCAGTGCATGTATGTGGAAGGATTTGTAAAGTGGTCCTGTATGCTACGAACGGTGTAAACTAGTTACATGTAGGACGGCGTGGACCCGGATTTGCGACTCCTGCGAATGGCCATCAGCTTCAGCCGACCTGAATTTGTTAGGGGCACCATGTTATTTCGGGCCCGCCAGTTGGCTGTGTTTTGCTATAAAGGTGCCATACTGCTATTTATGCGGTGCCACATATCATTAAGACATTGGGATGTGCTTTGCTATAAAGGTGTCATACATGTACTGCTATTTTGCGGCGCCACATAATGTTAACATTAAGACTTTTAGTTGTGCTTTGCTATAAAGGTGCCATACTGCTATTTTGCGGCGTCACATAACATTAAGACATTTAGTTATAAAGACGGGACACCATGTTTCATTCGGTTCCCAACACTTTGTGCTAATTTACTGGAGATGCTACCAGAGTGGTACTTTATGTGCTATTTTGTGTTTAGTGCCTGATACTCGCATAGGGTTTGTGCTATATAAATTTGCTATACTTTGGGCAACTGTATTTTGCAGTTCTATTAGTAAAGAGTTTCGGTACGTTTTCAATATTCGGAAAGCTTGAGATTGTGGCTAAAAGAAACTTCTGTAAATCTATCTGGGGTTCACGCCAACTATTTGTTAGGTTCAATGAATAAAAGTAAGACATTGATTCATAGACTTCTGTGATGTATAGCTTCCAGAGGAGCTCTCTGCATTACTTTTGTCCTGCATTAAGCAACCACCATCTTATAAAGTCATCCATGTTTATTCATTCAGTGGTCGCATTAAAGGGGTTCTACTGTATGAGTATAAACGTTATGTATCCTGGTTTAGGTACCTGTATAATTTTGCCAAGACATTTACTTGTCTAGCAGCCTTCTTACAAACATTTGAGACATGAACCACTTGCAATACTACTAATGTCAATACTAAAAGACTTTATACAACCAGAGGTCGGTTTACCAATCCATATAGATTTTTTTCAGGGTCAGCTTGTATGTGAAATCGCCAAGGATTAATCTCTGGGGAACTCCTTTAGTGATATCCATCCACTGACTGTGAAATTCACCTAGTTTAACACATTGTTGATGGTTTGAAAGATAACCATGCAAAAGATTAGCAGCAGAAGGGGAAGAGTCCATAGGCTTGAAGTTTTTGAACAATCAGCTGATGTGATAGACAGTCAAATGCCTTGGACAGGTCCATGAGTATAGTTGCTACATACTACTGTCTGTCCAGGGCAGCGCTCCAGTCACACAGAAGCCTTAAAAGGTTTGCCTGGCAACCATACGAGGTGCTAAAGGCTGACAAAAAGTTGGCAAATAGTCCCTATTCAAAATTCTGTGTAAGCTGATCAGATATAGATTGTTCAATTACTTTTGATATAACGTCCAGAATACTGACAGGGCGATATTTTTTCTTAACAAAAAGGGCACCTTGCTTGTGCTCTGGCGTAACCTGAGCCTTTATGGCGGGAGTAAACAGGAAGAGTCCAGTAAACAATAGAAGTAATAGTGCAGTGAATGGAAATAGTAGTGTAATGAATGACATTTAAATAGAGTGAGTGGAATTATAGTGTAACGAATTACAATCACAGTGTAATAATTTATAGTGCAATGAGTGGATATTACATTGTTTTGAATGGACATTACTTTGTATTGAAAGAAGATTAAAGTGTATGAATGAGAGCTACTGTGTAATGAGTGGCAGTTATAGTGTATTGTATGCAATGGATGGAATTAATAGTGTATTGTATGCAAGTCATATTGCAGTGTATTGATTTTATAGTGTATTATATGAATGATTTAGTGCAATGAATGGACTTTTATAGTGTATTGTATGAATGTTATAGTGCAATAAATGGAATTTATGGTGTATTGTATGAAAGTTGTAGTGTAATTACTTGATTTTATAGTGCATTACATGAATGGTATAGTGCAATAAATGGAATTTATCATGTATTGTATGAAGCATTATATTGCAATAAACTGATTTTATGGTGTATTGTATGAATACTATAGTGCAATGAATGAAATTTATAATGTATTATAGGAAAGTTATAGTGTAATGAATGGAAATTATAATGCAATTAATGGAAAATATAATTATCTCATATAGTTAGCCAAATATTTTGCATTGCCGTGTTCAATTTATAAAATATAGTTATAAATTGGTAGTCATGCTGTTACATTGTTTTGACATTGAAATTCTGCAACTAAGGCAGATATCAACAAGTACTCCATTTATCATCAACATCACCATCATTATCATCATTATCAGCAGCAGCAGCAGCACTATCATCATCATCACCATCATCGTGGTCGTCGCCGTCTTCATCGTCGCTATCATCATCGTCATCGATATCGTCATTGTCATCTTAAGCATCACCATCATAATCATCATTATCACCATCATCATCATCATCATCATCATCATCGTCGTCGTCGTCGTCGTCATCACCATCATCGTTTGATCGGCAAAGTATTAAATGTTAAAGCGCTTTAAACCCCTTGATAACCCATCTATACATCCTATACAAGAGTTTTAGGATCTGATTGGTAGAGTTACCCCAAAATGGAAAGATTGTTTATGAGTCTCCTTTGTGGAACAGCTCAACGGTTTTAACTATAAAGTCAACTAGTATGAAAGGATTAAACTTGCTAGAGGATTGTGAACCACATGCAGTGCAGTTCCTGTTCAGAGAGCTCCTCTAGGAGCCCTCTGATCTGGATACACACAGTTTGCAAATGACAGTGAATGTGTGTCCTGCAGTCAAATGTTTAATACAGTAAACCTCTCTATAACGGCCACTAAATTGTGTTAATTAGCTGGTATTTAGGGCAGGTGTCTGCTTAAAGCAAGGTGAAAGTAAAACAGAAAGCTCCTTTGGGAGCGTTCTGTTTTACTTTCACCTTGCTTTAAGCAGCCACATGCCTTTAACACAAAATACTTGATGTAATTTAGTGGCCGTTATAGAGAGGTTTTACTGTATAGTTTTATTTAGAAACATGTGCGACCTGTATCTGCTGGCAGGTATTGAAAGTGTATGCTTGTATCAGAATATGAAATACAACATCAACACAGCTTGATCATACAAGACCGACAGTGCAGAAATATATTTGGCTTCACAATACAATCAACGCATGAACTCAGTCTTTACCCAAGCATAAACATACAGAAGCCAGGAAGTTATTTTTTTATGTACAATTGCCTGCAATTGATTTACCCTTACTCCGCTCTGAACAAAACAAGTACAAAAGTTGCTGCTGAGGCAGCAACAGAGAGCGCGGGCAAAAGAAATGCTGGGAAGATTTTGTAACAGAGTTATAAACTGTCAACTGTATGAATTTAATAAGGATATAACTGTCTTTTGTTGATATTTTCAAAATGCAGATGGTCTGTTTGAAGTAGGGAATTTTGGACACATCTAATGGCATAGTTGCAAACGTTTTGACATCGTGTATGACTCATAAATGTCAAAATAATTAGTGCAGAGTGAAATGGTAGTAAACATTGAAATAATATTTATAAATATCAAATCAAGCTGAAATAAATTAATTGTATACTATGACATTGAAGGTATGGAGGAATGGTTTGAAAAGACAAACTCAAGTGTGTTGTGATCGTTGAATTAAATAAACTGATAATAGAGTAGAACAGGCCGAGGTAGATCTGAAACAAATGACACAATGTCGGTAAAGAAGTACAATATAAAGCTGTAAAAGCAGGATCTATATTGCAGTCATGTTTCATTTTCAGAAATAATTGTAACAATCAAACAATTAAAAGGGTTCTAAAGGCAATTGTGTTGAGGAAATGGTCATTTTTGAAATATGTTCAACTGTAAGGCGAATGTGAATAATTGACTAGGTGTTTATAACAAGGAAACCCAAACGCATTTTAATTGATGACTAGTTAGTATTACTGAATATCTGCAAACATGGTGTTGCATTGTGAGACGGAACTAAATGGAGACAAGTTAATCTTTGGCATACTATCATTATGTTCCCAGAAACGCTATCTGCATTATGAGAGATATGGCGTGTATGTACAAAGAATTGTGTAAACGAAACAGAAAATGAGCATTATTATAGGGCGTGACTGCAGTGCTGAATGCAGGATAGCTGATTGAAGGAGTTCCTGTAGGGTTTGTTTTGGCATTAAGCAGTCACCAGTTTTGAAAGTGTAACTTACTGTTAAATATCTGCCCGGTTTAGAGAGAGGGTGTATTTTTAATGTAAGAAAGTGCAATAACCTTAAAACTTCATACATTGTATCGTTTGATGCATATGATCACTCACACAATCGCATTATGGCAATACTGACTAATCCTAAAGTAAGGTCACATAATAATAACTTGTCTAAGTTTAAATATGTCGTACAACAACATAAGAGATATTTACATGTGTACATGATGTAGACATTGAAATTAAAGCTATACAGTATAACTTCCATTGAGTGATCATACTTTAAGTAAAATTGACAGCTGGTAAGTAAGTGGAAGTGGGTATTAAATGCAGGTTGGAAATCTTGTGGAAGTTTTGGTATGTCTTTCAACATGCGTTTAACACCAACTAGTATGAAAGGCAAATGGTTTGACTGCTTACATGGTGTTTTATCTTATTAGGCTACAGTCCCACTAGCGCTTGTGATCGTTAAAGACCACTGGCGACCTCTGAGACCTCTGAAACCGGCGATCGTCTGCGATTGTCGACGACTAAATTCTAGAAAATGATTCGCAGTTACATTGGCGATGCATCTGCGACCACCGTAAGACAGGTTGTTGACGATCGTGCGCCAAGTCACTAGTATTCGTACGAAGGTTCCACAATCACTTCCGACCTTTTGTGTGGTCACGTGGTCTATGCCTAGTCGCGGATAATCTTTAGGCAGTCTCTGGTAATCGCACGACAGTCGTAGGTAATTGTAGAAAGGTCGCTGATAGTCGTACGATTGTAGGGAAGATCACAAACGACCAGTTAAAGATTGTTGGAGACCTTCGTACGACGATCGCACGATTAGCTAACACCCTCTAAGGTTACCTCTTAGGCTACAGTCCCACTAGCACTTGCGATCGTTAAAGACCACTGACGACTTCTGAGACCTCTGAAACCGCCGATCGTCTGCGATTGTCGGCGACCAAATTCCAAAACAATTCGCAGTCACATTGGCGATGTATCTGCGACCACCTTAAGACCACCTTAAACAAGGTTGTTGACGATCGTGTATCAAGTCACTGGTATTCGTACGATATTCGTACGAAGATTCCACGATCACTTCAGACCTGTTGTGTGGTCACGTGATCTATGCCTAGTCGCGGATAATCTTTAGGCAGTCGCTGGGGATCGCACGATAGTCGTAGGTAATTGTAGAAAGGTCGCTGATAGTCCTACGACTGTAGGGAAGATCACCCACGACCAGTTAAAGATTATTAGAGACCTTCGTACGACGATCGCACGATTACCTAAACCCTCTAAGGTTAAATCTTAAAGAATACCGGCGACCAGTTCAATCGTAAGGAGGTTGTTGTGCATGATCAACAACTTCTCTACGACTTAAATTGGTCGCACAACTGGTAACGATTATCAACGATTACTGAAGACCATCTGCGATTATCAGCGACTTGTCGTGCGACCTTCGTACGAATATCGGCGACCAGAGGTCGCTAGAAATCGTAAACAGGTCATACGTGGTCGTAGGCCTAGTGGGACTGAGCATAATGGGTGTTGTACATGGTCAACAACCTCTCTACGACTGTAATAAGACTGAACTTGGTCGCACGATTGTAAACGATTACCACCGATTACTGAAGACCATCACCGATTAACAGTGACTTATCGTGCGACCTTCGTACGAATATCGGCGACCAGAGGTCGGTAGCAATCGTAAACAGGTCTTACGGAGTCGTTAGGCCTAGTGGGACTTGGCCCTTAAAGAATACCGGCGACCAGTTCGATCGTGGGACTGGGCCCTTACCTCATTAGCTACTTTTAAAATCTAACTCTTTGCATCAATAAACTGAAAAGGAGCATTTACTAGAGATTGGGGAAAATAAGATGTGTGTAGATTTGAAACCATTGTGATAAATGGAGCATTTGCTTCTTTGGGGCAAATGTTGTAATTATCACAATTGATTAGAAAAGTGACATTGGTGCGAGGTGATACTTGAAGTAAGGTGATGCAGGTCACATAATGATCAGTTGTCTCGTTTGATTTTGTCATAAAATAATATAAAAATATTTACAATTGTACATAATGTAGACATAGTGAGATAAAAGCTATACAGTAAAACCTATATTGAGTGATTATAACATAAGGAAAAGTAACAGCTGGTAAGTACTAGAAGTGGGCATTACATGCAGGTTGAAATGCAGGAAGTATTGTTGGTGTTTGGTCTGACATTAAACATGCGTTTAACACCAACCAGTACGAAAGGCAAATGATTTTACTCCTTACGTGGTGTTTAATCCATTACCTCATAGGTTAAATTTAAAATTCTACCTATTTGCATCAATAAACTGAAAAGGAGCATTTACTAGAGGAATGGGAAAAAATAAGAAGTGTGTAAATTGGAAACCATTGGTATAAATGGAGCATTTGCCTCTTCAGAGCAATTACTGTATTTTGCACAAGTATATCAAAACGTGTCTCCTACATAGGTGGGGGTGATTCTGGAAGTAAGGTCACATAATAATAACTTGTCTTGGTTTAATTATGTCATACAATAAAATAAGAGATGTTTACATGTGCACATGATATACATGGTAAAATGAGAGCTATACAGTAAAACCTGTACTGAGTGATCATAATATAGGCAAATTGGCAGCTGGTAAGTAGAAGTGAGCATTCTATGCAGTTTGAAATCAAGGAAAATCTCGTGAATGTTTTTTGTTTGACTTTCAACTTGTGTTTATCAGAAACTGCTATGAAAGTCCAAATGTTTACATGGTATTTATTGTTTAAACCCATTACCTCATAGGTTATTTTTGAAATCTACCTCTTTGCATCAATAATCTGGAAAGTAGTATTAAATAGAGAAATTGGAAAAATAAGAAATGTGAAGTTTTGAAACGACTGGTATAAATGGAGCATGGACAGGGGCGATTTGGACAGGGGCGAGTTGGTCCTGGGCCGATTGGAATTAGGCGATGTTTGAAGTCGGTAAAGTTGACATCTGATTCAGTCGCGATATACACTATTACAGTGATGCAAATATCAAAATACATCTGCGAAATTGCAAGTTTTAAATAGTTGGTACGAATCAGAGGAATTGTTTCGTGTTGCTAAACTATATTTTTTATTGTGATACCGAACGCGACTATCTTGTTCCGGATAGGAAAAATGTTGATGGTGGTCATGTTGCGATTTATATAACGATAAAAACAAACCATTCCGGCTCCAGCACCAAAACAAATTTCCCCTCACTAATTGCACGATGTCTGCTTAAATTAGGATCTGGTGCAATGTCTACTTCGGATTCGGTCAAGCTTTGGAGTAACTATTGACCGAGTGTCAAACAGCTTGACCGTAGTGCTAATCCCTTTGAATAGGGGGCGGGCAGTGTACTGGCATTTGCAAACAGTGTTGACCCAGATCAGAGGACTTCTATACCAAAATTTCCTCGCACTGTTATATTTTCATACTACGTGTATATAGACACTACCAATAAACAACGATGGACCATTCCATTTTCTTAATTCGGCGCTGATAGGGTTAAAACAGTTGTTTACTTAAAACAAAATGAGAAGATGAAACAAATGCAAACACGTCTGCCATTCATATATTGTAACAATCAAAAATGTGTACAGGACGTATGCATTGTGGTGAAAATATAGGGCAGCTATCACGCAACATACCTTCATTGTTTCACTTTCACTTTCGACATACTCGATCGTGTCCAGATATTGTTGTGAACGCCCAATGAACCAACCTGCAACATAGTGATCAAACTATGGCGGACACTATGTCGGATGCAACGCCGAAGAAAAAAGTACCACTTCTTGATTGTTTTCTGTTTGATAAGAAAAGGTACTACAATTTGTGTGGCAATAAATTCCATGAGATTGTAACAAAGTTAAGATTCATGTACAGTCCAGAATTAAGTTTGACATTTTCAACAACCGGTGGACTGATAAAAATCCCCAACGGTGATCGTAACCAAATTTTGTTTTATTTTTTTAAGGAAAGCTGAATATTTTTCTACTTTATTTGCTTTACCGGTGTTAAAATATGAAACGAAATCGAAAACTGTTGAAATTGACATTAAAAACAAAACAGAAAATATATAAACACATTTTAGCTAAAACACTGTCTTGTGTTGCTGTTCGGGCGCCTGTTTGTTCTGTGTGTGGTGTTTCCTGCATGACTCATATCGGCACTTGTGTTGACAGTGATGCTCGAACGAAGTGACACGGCAGATCACTGTGAGGAGTTTTCCAATGAACACCCATGCTAAGCGCGTCTTGACGGGTATTTGCAAACACTTTGGAACCTTGGGTAACTCGGCGTCTCATCAGGATCCAAGCTGTTTGTTACTCGGTCAACAGTTTCTCGAAGATTTGGTCGAATCTGCAACCAGTGGAAAAATCAACCAATCAGAGATTCAACATGAGAAAGGATAATATGCACAACCCTGTTTCGAAATCGTCTCCGTACATGTCCGTTGAATTCCATAACATTCGACAAAACTCCCCGTCTTTTGTAAAGTCGACATTAAATTTTGACCAAATATTTAACTGGGGAAATAGGCTGTAAGCAATGTATTAAGTATAACTTCGGGCCCTTGTGAGACACCGAATACTAGATGTCTCATCTGACTCCAATCTGTTTGCATACTTACACAAACAGGTATTCACGGTCAGTGTATAAATAATTAACTCTTTAATTGATGCATGTTCATGCAAAAAATAATGTATATATGAATATTAATTTCAAATTGCTTTATTTTCATCATTGATTTCAATTTGCCTTATTTTCATCATTGCTATGAACAAGACAATATTTGGAAATGGCAGACGCTATATTATAGTATCAGAATTGTAAAATACCATACGAAAACAACGCAAACCTTGATCAGACGGCTCTTACGCTGACCCTGGTCTATTCTGTTTGCAATGGAGTTAAATTACGTATTGGGCAAATGGTTAATTAAATTAAATGTTGTTGAAAAAAACAGTTCTGTTGAATAAATGTTAAGTTAACACGGATTATTTTATTTTATTGCCTACCATCGTCAAATTCAGATGTCCGTAATTGTTCTTTAAATGAAGTCGTTATGAGAATCATTTTAAGTAACAATTGAGAAGGGATTTCAAACTTGCTTTACACTTTCCAATATTGCAAATATTGCCTTACAGTAGCTGTTATTGCGAATTGTCACTGCAAAACCGTTGTTATGTATGACGTTTCCCCTGGGATTGTGTTACATTGACTGCATCTAATTGTGATATATGATCAGGACACAATATTTCACAACAAAAACTAAGAATTCATCACACTAACCGCGACATGACACGCGTCTGCAAACAGTTTGTACCAATATGAGACGCCGAGTTACCCAACGTTTAACCCTTCTAATTGTCGTCTGCAATCCAAGTTTGTTAAATCATTCAGTAAAATAAGGAAATGAGATAAATAAATGCAAATTTCAAAGGAATAAAGCACATATATAGAAATAGAGATTGAGACAAATAGTGAAGTCCCTGATCAGACGCCGCCTTGAAAAGGCGGCGTCTGATCTGGGACTGCACTATTTGTCGTGGTGCATTTATACGACTGTGGCGGTGAAAGGGTTAACCAGGATCAAAACTGTTGTTTGACACTCGATCAGTACTTTCTCAAGGGATTGATCCAAACGAAATTAGTAGATCCAAACACAGTAAAACACCTCTTATCGTTAATATTTAGTATACATATCGGCCTTGTAGACATGTGACAGCTTAATGCAGGGTGAAGGTCATGCAGAAAGCTCCTAGAGGAATTGTCTGTATGAATTTCACTCTGCTTTTCTGTCAAAAAGTATCCAATTATTCTCTACTAGAATTGTGAATAAGAGGGGTTTTGCTGAATGTGCAGGCATTAGTTTTTCACCGACTGTGGGATAATGGTTTATGGTAAATGAAATTGTCGTCTCTCACTATACAGGTTGTGCACTGTCTGACTGAAGGTAAAAAAAATGTCATTTGTGATTTGCAGAGGTATTTCATCTGAACATAAACATTCATCGTAACAATACTCAGTATTCAGTAAAACCTCCCATAACCGGACGAACACAATACCGCACTTAATTAGCTTAATGCAAAAAGCAGCACCTCTCTCTCTCTCTCTCTCTCTCTCTCTCTCTCTCTCTCTCTTCTCTCTCTCTCTCTCTATCTCCCCCTCTCTCTCATTAATTGTTTTATTGACAGCTCATCAGTGTTTTACCATACATATCTCTTAGTGTGACATTGTAAAACTCCTTCAACGGTGAACTTTGAGAGTGGAATCATTTATCTGTGTTTAACCATAGAGTCCACTCTGTAGGATGGGCTTTAATTTGCCAGATGTATTGGAATGACAAACAATGTATATCCTGAACAGAGGGCTCCGATAGGCAAATGACAGCACACTAGTTAACCGAATTCAAACGGTTATGTAATGTATGTAAATACTTTTTAGCAGGAATTGAATTTTCTATAAGTTTACTAAAATGTTAAAACAGTTAAAAACCGAAGCAGGCAGAAAACTGGGACAAAAAAGAATTGAATAAAACAATAAATCTAAAATATTCAAAATTTAAAAAAGGGGAAAGAAAACAATTTCTCCTTTATCTTGGATTGACCTCCTATAAGAGATCAGAACGTTAACTCTTTACGAAGTTTATGAAGATCATAGCCAATATTCTGCGGTAGCCAGTTTGCATTTACTGGTGTTTTCCCCCGCCAAATGGGATACGTGTCCCAGATGAGACAATATAACTGAAGTTGCAACCAAGATGATGAGAACGAAAGGGCTTTCGACGTTAGAAAAACTGTAACATCTTCAAAACCAGCCCCATGGTTCTTACCTTTATACGTTTTCGCCAGATATCAATACGACAACAAACACCGTAAAGAAAACAGCCGTACAATATCCTTGCTTTTGTCTAACCCTTTATTCCATGAATAGTCATGTAAGAAATATTCTAATGCAACATTTTCGTAACACGCATTCTGATTGGTCCACGTGACAAAATTTGAAGCATATAAACTACCGATATACTGTCGGAAAAATCAATATACTGTCGGAAACCGAATCACTAGAAAATTTACTACGAAATATTCAAACGCGCATTCCTAGTAAAATTAATGAATGGGTCTGAATGAACGAAGACACTGGCTGAATGAAATGTCAAATGTTTTCAATTTGCTTGTTTTTGTCAACACACTTATTGGTTGTAGTCAATGTGAGTCTGGCGATTCTACTCAAATATCTATCGCAAAATCCCACAAGTTGACCCCGAGTCCATTTATTTCACATGTTGATGATCTAATTCACTGTCCTTGAACAAACGTTTCTCTTGCAGGAGCTGTCTCATCTGGGTCTTCACTATTTACAGGTAGGTATACTGACGCGAATAGCAAGCGAAGGGTTAAATTAGCTTATTTTTACACTGACAAATGAATCTAGAACAAGATCTATATTATCCCTATAGGCAAACAGGGCACACCCTGATAATATGACTCATATAGGCCATCTGATATGGGTCTATTCTGTTTACACATGCGTAAAAATGCGTAGTTATGGAATAAAGGGTTAACGGTGGCATAAACAAGTACGCTAACTTCGACATACAGTAAACAGACAATAACATCCCCTCTTATGGCACCGTGCACTACAGAATATATCCATGGTTTTGTAGGTTCGCTGGTACTGTTGCTTAAAACTCATTTGGAATGCAAATATGCTTCATTGCGCCAATCCTCTTGGTGTTGTACAATGTAATAGTATTAATGATATCACAGATGTTTTGCAAGACGCATGGGTTTTTTCGAGAACAGTTTGTACTTTGTAAACCCTGGCATTTGATTTCAACTTTTAAGCGTTTTAAGCATTTACTCCACAAAATACCCATATAAGACATAATGCTATCATGAAAAAATGATTTGATGAAACTTTATTACAGCATATAAACACGTGACGTTTTGGCCATGACAGAAACTATTGATATCAGATCACTATCATTCCATAAGCAACCACAGCACAGCTTGGTGTATTTCAATGGTTGAGAATAAACAATTAATTTTGCCTAGTGTGTAGACATAGATAAGATAACCCCACAACGAGTGTGCTGGTCACAGTCCTTCACAGATGAAAGACTCATACTCAATGGATTCCATTGCTAAATACTAATGCGCCATTCCACTTTCAAATTTCAGCATTAATATGTAAGTGAGAATATTACTTAATGCAGTGTCATAGCGATCTTGATTTGAAGAGAATTCGTTCTGGTTGTGAAAAATCAAGTTGACCTTTTGAATAAAAGACACATGCACAGACATATGCAAACAGTGTAGACTAAGATTAGATGTCTCCTAGTGGTGGACTCTGATCAGGATATGTATTGTTTGTCATTAAAACTCTTCTTGCAAGTGTATGCCTTATATTCTGAGCGTACCCTGTAGTTTTATAGATGATCTGTTCCACTCTGAAAATTCAGCGTTGAAGGATTGACACTCGTACTCTATAATACATTCGTTTGAAAGGACAAACAAACAAATAAAACACATGCATCGTGAAAATTCCTGCTTCCTTAGTTGAAAGAAGAGCCATGAAGATAAATAGAGTTTAAAAACTGTATACCTGGATTGGTCGCTGATCGGGATTTATTTTGTAAAAACTATGTCTTATCGACATTGGATCTGGTGCAATATTGACCGTGTGTCAATAGATTGGATCCTTATGAAGTACCGAGTCGAGTCGCACAAAGCTGCCAAAATTTGTCATCTGCAAACTTTGTCGTCTGCTACAAGTTTCATTTTGTGGTATCTTTATGTTTGTTACAAATGAGTCACTGTAATAATCCTATTTAGACGCCAAGTTACATCCAAACTACATGTATTTGCATATCTTATTACAGATGCGACATTGGCAGCGAAAGCGTTACGCATCAGTCATTTAGTTAATACATGTATTCCAAATGTGTTGTGTATCAGTGCGGCATATACGATCATTTCTGTGACAATCAGTGTCATTCCGATAGAAGAATTGGCATGTTGAAAAGTCTATGCAGTAGAATAACTAGACATATAATTAAAATGTACAGACCAATGTTTGGTGTGACTACATTAAAACCTCGCCAATTCGACATTTTAGTGAAGACGATCTGAGAGTTTTTCAAGCAGAAGAATTGAGATAATTTCAGACAGGTGTCTGATTAACCCTTTACTCCATAAGTATGCCTTTCTACGCCTTTGTAAACAGAGTAGACCCAGATCATCATAGTAGCCGTCTGATCAGGATCTGCTCTGTTTGCTTATGATGTATTATAGATATATTATTCGACAGATTATTCCATGGCAAAACGTGCCCGTGCCCGTGCCCAAGTGCTGTTGTAACGATTAATCTAATTCATATTCATGACGTCATAATTTCTTAGATGGAAAATCATCTGTGTCAACGGCCTAAGGAAGATTACGGTAGTTATATATCGTCTGTGTCGGCGGCCTAAGGAGAATATCACGGTAGTAAGATATCGTCTGAGACAGCGGCCTAAGGAAGATCGTGGCAGTTATATAACGTCTGTGTCAGTGGTTTGTGATGATTTTTAATATCCGAACGACCTTTTTCGTCACACTTATGAAGAATATGTTCAGAAAAAACAATCTATTGCGATCACTTTATAAATAGACATCGTTGTTTTTAATAGTAGATGGTTGCTTAACCCTTTCCCTCATATAAACGTGTTTTCACGCATCTGCAAACAGAGTAGACCCAGATCAGACGGCTCCTATAGGAGCCGTCTGATCAGGGTCTACTCTGTTTGCTAATAAAATTTGATAGATCTGTTCCTTTACTTTGTAAAATGTCTACAATGTTCCACCTTCCAAATTTCCAAACTAATTTGTTAATGAATATTCAGTAGGTATTGAAATTTGGCCTAAATACAGAACAGGGAAAGGGTTAATGCAGGACGAAAGTAATATAGGATGCTCATGCAGGAGCGTTCTGCGTAACGTTCGGCCTGTGTTAACCCTTTCCCTGTTCTATGTTTGTTTCAAATTTCAATACCTACTGAATATTCATTAACAAAATAAAGAAATATGGAAGGTATAGACATTGTAGACATTTTAGAAATCAAAGTAAGAGATATATCAAATTCTACTAGCAAACAGAGTAGACCCTGATCAGACGGCTCCTCTGGGAGCCGTCTGATCTGGGTCTGCTCTGTTTGCAAATGCGTGAAAACACGTTTATATGAGGGAAAGGGTTAATCTGCAGAATTGTACATAGGTTGGGTGATCGCATCAGAGGGGTTCTACTGTACATCCGGGTATCCTCTATAAAGATGAAACTTTGCGGGGTTATAAAATTGATTGATGCTATTAGATAGTCTATATTCTCTTAAGTCAGTCGGGTCCGTTGTTTCCTGGTCAGATCCATTGTTACATTGTACCTGTAACGATCCTGTAAAACAATCCATGTCTATTGTAAACCTGCTTGGACTTACAACAATCATGGTAGAACGTATGAGATTTAATTAGTCAACATTGACAGAATTTTGGAGGCATTTTGCGTGCATAATTTAACGGCTTTTATTGTAGTTACTGTTGTCTTTTTCAATGTTTAGGAAATTTAAACATTCGTTAATTCCAAACGACGTTTTTATACCAAAAGGCTTAATTAGGTACTTTGCATTTTCTGCTTAACCCTTTCCTTCATATAAACGTGTTTTCATGCAGTTGCAAACAGAAAAGATCAGATCAGACTGCTCCTATATCTTATTCTACAGTTTTGGCAAAGCAAACTTTCTTTGAAAAGTTTACATTATAAAAGTCCAGCTTATGAATATTCATGCTGCGATTATTTCTTAATTAACACGTGAATATTGAACATGGAAAGGGTTAAACAATTAATGTGGGGAACGAGTACATGAGCATATGTAAACAGTTTAGATCAGGAACAGAGAGTCCCCAGTGGAGAGCAACTCTCGGTTCAGGGTCAGCGCTGTTTGCCATTCACAATCCTTTAGCATTTTAAGCCTTTCATACTGGATACTGAAACAATACAGTAAAATCTCTCTATAACGGCCCCTTAATTGTGTTAATTAGTTGGTTTTTATGGCAGGTGGCTGCTTAAAGCAAGGTGAAAGTAAAACAGAACGCTCCTATAGGAACGTTCTGTTTTACTTTCACCTTGCTTTAAGCAGCCACCTGTCTTTAGTACAAAATAATTGATGTAATTTAGTGGCCGTTATAGAGAGGTTTTACTGTATATTCTATATCTAAACAATAATAAGTCTGTCAAAACTGTCAGAATCCGAAGAGTTAAATTCTGTAAACGAATAACATTTAAAGGGAAATTACATTCTCACGAAAAAGAAAGAATTTCAGAAATCGCCTGAGGGTCGCTTAAGTAAGCTTGCTGCAGTATTAATTTTGATTTTTTTAGTGATTTCGATAGAAACAAACAAGCATTGATATTTCCCCAGAGTCACATTTAGAAATAGCTGTCAAGTTTTTAAAATATATTGCTGAAATAAATTCGAAGATACAAAAACGAATGAAATGCATTTCTATGACATTAAAAGTCAATCAGCTATTTCGGAGAGAAGACATGTGTAAGTTTTGCTATTTTGACAAACTAGCGTTGTCCCCGGAGACCACGTCTTCTGAACGTACATAGTTCAGTAGCATTTAGAAACGGTTTGACCTTTCTGGACTTAAATTGTCAAAGAGTTTTAATAATCAGTTACTTTTCAAGACAACCAGGGTGTCAAACAGCTTGGATCCTGATGAGACGCCGAGTTACTCGGCGTCTCATCTGGATCCAAACTGTTTGTATAGGTATTCACTCATCCGCCCACAGCAGGCTAAAGGTTAATGAATATACATGGATGATCTATAGGGGCAGGTGATTGCTTAACGTGAGACGAAAATAATTAATAAAATAAATAACCTTCGTCTTGTGTAATAATGCAAAACGAAAGTAATGCAGACAGCCCTTAGAGGGGCTTTCTGCATAACTTTCGTTTGTATTAAGCGACCAACTGTCTTAAATAATAGACATGTATATTGAATGGTCGTTGAGGGCAGGTTTAACTATATCCTATATTTGAAGAAATATTGTAGATGACCACAGAATGAGGTTCCCTATGATTAAACAATTAGTCACTCCACGATTCATTTTGGAATTCCAATTTGCTACATGCTGTATGATTGTACAAATGAAAGCAATACCAAACTAATTTGATGCAAGAAACAAGGAACCCAATCGACAATTTATACTTATAATGACATTTGTTTTCCTCCATGTTTTAGACATTCAATATCTAGTACATCACTCAAAATATATATACTTAACTTAACCCTTTTCTCTATAAATACGCCTGTCTACGCTTTTGCAAACAGAGTATATCCAAATCAGACGGATCCTATGGAAGCCATTCGATCAGTGTCTGCTTTGTTTGTTTCTGATAATATAGATCTGATTCTGTAGCTTCTGTCATAATGGAAACATAGTTTGTTCATATTGCCATTATAGATATTCGGTGAATTAGCATCCATGGTGCCATTATAGATATTCAATGAATTAGCATCCATGGTGCCATTATAGATATTCAATGAATTTGCATTCATGGTGTCATAATAGATATTCAGTGATAAGCATTCATTGTGTCATTATTTCATACTTGAATAGTCATGGAATAAATGGTTATTAAAGGCAGGCATCGGGATTGGACTTTACAAAATAACTTGCATTCACGAAACAACCACTTATGCTAAACAATTACCATAAGCACATACAATATATTAGAAATTGTAAGGATTTATAGTAATATACGTATCAATGTTTTCCTCTTTACTTTGTATCTCAGCCATAGCTTCAAGCGTGAGAAACGCGCTGTGGGTTATATAGAATATGAGCTAGTCTTTCCCGCAAGATTTTCGAGCCCTTGAAAAGACAGAACTAAATTGTACTATAGTAAGATTATTTGTGCTGTTTTGGTGGAAATTTATGGGAAATGTACAATTTCAGTATGTTATTAAGAAGAATTGTTGATAATAAATTCACAATAACTTTTGCCCTTTTATCGTTTCCCTGTTTACTATCAGGTAAGAAATAATGACATTATGAATATTTATTAGATTATTTTTAATGGCATATATACAGGGGGTCATGTTATGGTAGAAACAGTAGATTCAGACCTATTATAAGTCCATCATCAATCAGAGCAGTCCATGCTTATAAAACGTTTTAGATGAGTCTGGGTTCGTTCTCGAGTTTTTGATTGGTCAGATTTGAGCCTTTGGCTCAAATCTGACCAATCAAAAGCTTGAGAACTCAAATCTGACTAATCAAAAGCTTGAGAACAAACTCAGACTCAACTAAAAAGCTTTATAAGCATGGACGCAGACGGTTCCTACTGAGTGTACTCTGTTTGCAAATGCGTGAAAATGTATGTGTACGAGGGGAAGGGATAAAGGGCGACCACATCCTTCAGGCATCGAAGAGACGAAATGAATAACTAAATACATTAAACCTTTCTTGGTGACAAAAATGAATCTTAGTCATATCAACATAGGTCTGGATCTGGATCTCGACGAATTGCTCTTGAAACCTCAATAATTGAAAATTTAAAAAGCCCCTTAACCCTTTCCTCCATAAATACGCCTTTATACGCCTCTGTTAAGTCACTTTATGAAACCATAGGTGCAAATGCTCTATCTATCACAATGGTTTCAAACTTACATAATTCTAAACGTTTACTTTTCTCTGGTAAATGAGGGAATGGGTTAAAACGGATATCTCCAGAGATTTTTAAAACATAAGAGAACAAATTCAAACAAAGCCTGCACCGGGCCATCATGTTAGCAATTGATCATACAATACTGTACATGTTGATGAATGTCGAACAATGTAGATTCATATAAGTGACCTAGATGCCTCTTCAACAATATTGTCTATGCTAGTCACATTTTCTCCGGGCGCATTTCAAATTTAAAATTACGTGATATTATAGTGCCCAAAGGTTTAACAAATATATACGCTGTTTAAACTCCTATTCGAACAGATTAGTTCCAGTTCATACGGATTCTGTATGAGCCATGTAATCAGGATCTGGTGTCTTCACTAAATATGACATTACAGTTAAACCCCTCTAAACCGGAATTCTAGTAGAAAAGAAGTTTGATTTTTTAATCAGGTGGCAGATAAATGCAGGGTGAAAGTCATGCAGAAAGCTCTGTATGACTTTCACCCTGCATTAAGTTGCCACCTGTTTCAAACCCAGATATTTGTACTAAATTTTACGTCCGGTTTAGAGGGGGTTTACTGTATATAGATCTGATCCTACAGTTTCTGCCACAGACACAAAGTTATTCGACTAGCGAATCGACGACAATGATCATCGTCTTATTTTCTTGGCAAATTCACACTTATATAATGGATTACAACACTTGAAAGTATATTGCGGCATATATTATCTACAATGACGCACTAATGAATTTTGGCCGAAACAGCGCAAAATGAGCATGTAATCAGTGTCAAATGAGAGAAAATTCTACATCATACCACCTGACAAGATTGGTATTTCTTAAATTAATTACAATTCCAAAATTAAGCAATAAACAAATCCAATTATAACACTCTCCTTCAGGGCTTAGGATAAGAAATGAGGGTTGGTAAATCGGCATTGAAATGATAAGCCTGTGAATTCGTGTCTGTCCCAAAGAAGTCCGTTTTATGACACAAATAATGAATTTGTGTACCATTAACCGTTAACCAAATAGTTAGAAGATAAACAGTAATTGGATAGTTTCACGTTATTGCTACATTTGGGGAATGATGCCTCTGTATAGAACACCGTAACTGTAGAAAAAAATATAATTATCCCTTCGCTTGCTATTCACGTCAATATACCTACCTGTAAATAGTGAATACCCAGATGAGACAGCTCCTGCAGGAGCTGTCTCATCAGGGTCTGCACTATTTACAATTACTTATTCCTATGGTGAATATTTGTGACGAGCGATTTCACACCCTTATACATAACACTACTACGAAATCACATTTCGTCTTTGCTGAAATAACCTCATTGGAGTGGGCCTTCATAACCTAAATACCCATGTAATAGACAACGTCACACACAAACAGTAGTTTTCACCATGAATACAACAATACTGAAAAGAGTGGACGCCGGGTAGGAGATGCCTCACAAAAGCCCACAGCCACACCACAAACAAACAAACATGAAGCGTGTGCCTCCATACATTTACACACACGCACACATAACTTTCACAGAATGGTTCCCTGCCTACTCTTCATTGGAAATATGCAAGGCAAGATATGATGTCATAACTTACACTAGAGTAAGAATATATATGACGTCAAAAGCACCTTACCAAGAAGTTTCTTATTATAAAAGAATGGATGGGTTGGATCTAAGGCACTGAGACGCTGATTGGATGGATTGAGTTTTAGGACACTGAACATGTCACAACAAAAAAAGTGTAAGCGCGCACACATATACTTGCACACTCATACGGACACATACCACACTACACCACCTTGCAAACCGCAAAAACGTATGCGCGCGCGTGTGCACGCGCGCGTACTCGCGCGTTCAAAACAACCTTCTACTGGGGATTTTAAAGATACACTGGATTCTTCACCCATTCAGACGAACAATGAAAATAATGAAAATAAATATAACCATCACACGACTGTTGCACAACATAAATGAGGGCCGAGATAGCCCTGATGCATGTAAAAAGAAACATGCTCTATTGAAGACGGATCGACCACCAAATATGCGTCGTAATATCACTGAATTGAGGATGTTTAATGCACTTATTTGAAAATGGAAGTCGTTTGATGTTTCCACTTATCTTACGACAACAGAACTTAAAGAAAGATTTACTATGTGCATAATACATGTACATGTAACCCTATTTAAGACGTTTCGCAGTAATAACAGAGGAACATGTCCTGTCAAAGCGAATATGTTGTAAACTTTTTAACACCGTATTTTAAGGAAAACTGGGCACAAATGGATTAAGCAAAATGATGAAAGATTTGGCAGATTTGTAGTTGTGCATGGCCTCGTTCTTGTATGGGTTTTCATGAAGTTTGGGGTATCCAGTACATTGTTGGAAGCTTTTGTGGTGTGATGTTACATCAACTCCAAACCTTTGCATTTTCAACACGTTCCGTCGCTATATAGCGTTCTGATGACAAAACTGAAAATATGATTAAGCGACCATATCAATGAGGTACTTCCATCATCTTCCCCCTATTGTTTGTTTGTTCTGTCTTTGTGCGTCTCTTTATGTTTTTGCTAGTTATGTACATTTGCTGTGTTTTCTTGTGTTGCTCTTCGGTTGGCTGTTTGTTCTGCTTGTGGTGTTTCCTGCATGACTCATATTTGTACTTTTAGTGTTTACCAGTTATTAGTGAGAATCATCAGCATAGCGCAATCGTAATATTATGATTACGTTATTTGATACAGCTGGTACAATAACGTACTAATAAAAATGTAATAAAGTCATGCAAAACAGAAAAGCCACACACAAGACGCAACCATCACCAAAACATCGATAGAAAGCAAGTAATACACAACCACACACACACACATATACACACACACACACACACACACACACACAAGTCAAGCTGGAAAAGACACACACACCTCGCAACCACCGCCAAAACACCGACAGAAAGCAAGCAACACATACACACAAAACGAAAACATCAAAAACGAACAAACCAACAAGCACAAAGACACCCAACAAACATGAACGCAAAGGGTGACAAAGAGAATAACTCCTTGGAACGGTCAGTGGCAACACCACCACTGGGTTTTTTAACCGTTTTATGGACGTCCTAACCACACATTTATCTCAAAGTCACCCTAGCTAAACAAACAGTGTAAATAAAGGTATCCCCGTCGGACTTTCCCACAACATAGAAGACGGTTAACACAGGTCAAAATGTAACACATAATATAACAACCGTGAAAGTCCGTAAACTATGTACTAAATGACTGTTTAAGTCAGAGCAACTGCAGGGAATCCGTTAAGGGCACGACAGAGAAAGGCAATACATGATCCTGGTAAGCTCAACTCGTTTCTGGGTTTAAGAGTATACCATCATAGAGTACTACCCTCGGCCTGTAATCCCGCAAGCAAAGTTTCTTCCTAAAGGTTTGAATGCGTTTAATAAACAAATCATAGATATTATCCCGAATTTGCCTAAGTTTGTAGGCAACATCACCATAGAATTCTGGATGAGAAATACCTTGTTGCAGTAACGTTCGTAGATTGCAGTTATATTTAATTTTCCGAATTTTATGATATCTGTAACCTCGCTTAAGAAGTTTATGAGTTATAACTAACTTATAACTATTAAAATCTTCTAGCAAAGAACAGGCTTATCATTAGCGATGTATATATTCAAATCTAAGAAGCCATTGTGTCGGATCGATTCGCTTTGTTTAAAGTAAATTATTTTAAGTAAATAGAAGAATCCATAGTTTCAAAATAAGGATGTCGTCTAAATACCTAGACGTTTTATTAAAAACATTAATAATATCAGATTTGTGTATCAGATTTTCAGTTTAGCATAAAAATTCCTCTCATAGCAATGCAAAACTAAATCTGCAACAAGAGGGGCACAATTTGTTCCCATAGGTATACCAACATCTGGACGAGATATGGTATCCCCATAACGCACAAATATGTTATCGAAAAGAAACATTAGAGATCTACAAACATCAATGCAAGTTCACATTGTGTAATGTTCTGAATTTGAAAAGAATGAACGTTGAACATTACAAGCAAAGAACATTTTATTTTCTCTGTTTCTATGTTTGTAATTCCTTCTTCAAAACATCAACATTATACAATCTTCAAATAATTATTACATTATTTGATGCCTTGTCGGCAGGAACAAGAACGTAATTTGAATGAAAATTCGAAATGTTTTTCTTCAAATAATGGAATGTAACTCTATGTCGAGGTGGTAATAGCTGGTAATTGGATTTGTAAAAAGCAATCCGCGTATCAATAATGTCAAAAATACGTTCCTTCCAATCCAAAAGGGCATTAACATCAGCATGTTATTTCGGCACTATTTGATGCAGAGTTCTTAAATAGCTTCGGCAGATATGTGTACGACAAAATCAATAAGGGAAGTTTCTATATGTAGGTCCTTTAGTTAGGAAGGTGCTGAGATGTTTATCTTTAATGCTATTAAAATTACCAGTAATGACGTGACCAACTGGTTTATAAAAAAAAGCTTGACGTGCTACAGTCTCAAGAAGTAGGGCTATTGACATCAATATTTAAGTCAGAGACAATTTTATTGTAGTTGAAAATAACGTTCCTTATATGCTTATTATATTTATAGCAGATGATAGGTGATTCAGAGTTCATGAAATGTTTTGGGAATAGTATCGATTACATTCTTATCACGAAATATACTTTGAATATAAATACAATAGATGCCTTTATTTGTGAATTGATAGTTTCTGGAAATGCCTTTTTTGTTCAGATTCTTTATCAATATGAGGACGAAGAACATGCTGTATGTAGTTTTGTATAATTGAGGCAGTTTTAATCAGTGGATCTGTACGCATATAAAGTCAGCCTCCTCATCTATGGACCTAATACAAAATAATGATTCTTTAAGAAATGTATGTAAATCATGAATAGACATATTAAGACGTAAGAATGAAAACTTTGTATTTCGTTCTTTAAATGACTATATGTAGACTAGGTTCTGGTGGAAGATTGTGGTTGTTTCATTTATAAAAACGCATATGTATTGACTGGAATTCTTATTTGCATATTTAGACATAACATGATCTGGTATTGGTAGAACCATTTAGAGTCACACCTATTATGATTTCACAATGAAATAGTAGACCCCTGATCAAAGTAAAAAAGTATAGTACCAAGTTATAGTCTACTTTCAGTCCGAATGACCGCTCAGCGAATATATACATTCGGCTCCAGACAGCTCTTACAGGAAATATATTCAATGTTATTAAAGTCATCTGTTTGAACATGACCAGCTTGAAGGTTACAGAATTTAGAAGAAACACAATCTCAACGTCATCATGCTAATTCCTACATTGTGCCGTTTTACTATATTCATAGCAACTTTTACAGATTTCAAAACTATGTAGAAATTTAAGTTTGGGCATTTGCCTTACGAAATATACTTTGCAGATCAATAGAATGAATGCGATGTTTATGGAAGGAATCTTAAGAAATTGCCTATAATGATCATATTTAGTACATGTTGAATATAGCCTAGTACTAAAGCAGCAATTTTATAGAGAGGATAAGTACGGAATCAATATTTTTTTGAATTGTAGGTCAATGTTCCATGTAGATGACAAAGACAAAGAATATACAAATCTACATAGATTTACATTTATGAATTGAATAAATAGAGAAGCCATCAATTATTGATTGAAAGAGATGGTAGCTGAATGGCGATTAAGTGGTTTTAGCCAAATGGTATTTAGAGTAGGGTAAAATAATTATATTCGACGGAATGTCAATATGATACTATATATAACAACACAAGTAGTTAACCCATCATCTGTAAATATGTGATAACATTGTATCGATTGTAGCTTTTTGTATCATCACGTTTAACCCTTTCACCGCCGCAATCGCATAAATGCACCGCGACAAATAGTGCAGTCCCAGACCAGACGCCGCCTTCTCAAGGCGGCGTCTGATCAGGGACTTCACTATTTGTATCAATATCTATTTCTATATATGTGCTTTATTCCTTTAAAATTTGCATTTATTTATCTCATTTCCTTATTTTACTGAATGCTTTAACAAACTTGGATTGCAGACGACAATTAGAAATTTGGCACCGAAAGAGTTAAAATGCAGACATACGCCTGAGGTTGCAAAATTGCACTCCTGAAAAGTATGATGGAATCTCTGGCTGGAAACTGGCTCAACGTTCGCCGCTACTGAATTTAAGAACGACCTTAGCATTATGAAGCCTTACATTTTATCATCAAATAGTAATAAAAAAGTAGTAAAGACAAACAAGAAAATCCGCACACAAGACATAACTACCACCAAAACATGGATAGAAAGCAAGTCACACACATCTAACTTTAATGTTTTAGAGTGTTTCAGTGTTTCGTGAAAAAACATATTAAGAAATTTTGCAACATAACATTTTGCCTAAAAGTGTCGATGAAAGGAAACACAAGTATGCGAGATGGAGACTTTTATGAGCAAGGTTTACATGTCTACATCAACAAATGCGTGTTGTGCTTAAACACTTGCTGTGCTTATCAAAAATCAATCTGCTTACATGTTTTGATAAATACCACATATAAATACTGTAAACCCCTCTATAACGACCACTAAATTATGTTAATTAGTTGGTGTTTAGGGCATGTGGCTGCTTAAAGCAAGGTGAAAGCAAAACAAAACGCTCCTATAGGAGCGTTCGGTTTTACTTTCACCTTGCTTTAAGCAGCCACCTGTCTTTAACACAAAATACTTGATGTAATTTAGTGGTCGTTATAGAGAGTTTTTACTATATAGACCAAAAAGGTCCCGCATAATAAAGAATTCCATCGATTCGATAGTTACAATAACGAAGGTACATACAGTGTTTTACTTTGTGTGAGATAAGGTCTTTGAAATCGATTTGTAAGCCATGCATGTGGATAAGCATTTTGCTTAACAATTTCTTTTTCATTTCTTATCACAACCCTTCAGAATTTACTCAAACTGATATTTGTTCCCCTCTGCTTGTTCAAATAACAAAAGTCCACCTAATCATTCTATTTCAAGTTTGACTATATAGTTATGCAGTTTGTGGTTAATAATTCTGGGTCGATGCTTATAAAACTTTTAGTTGAGTCTGAGTTCGTTCTCAAGTTTTTGATTGGTCAGACTCAACTAAAAAGCTTTATAGGCATGGACCCCGATTCGGTAAATCGTAATCGAAATATATCCATTCATGCATACAGGGAAAATATCATTTTTTATTTCTTTTGTAATAAAATCGCGCAATGCCGCCATTTAGAATAATTATTACGCAATAAATTACCGCGTAAGTTGCCTGTGTTCAACCATTATCCTGCTAGATGAAGCTTCCACACTCAAAACTGCTTCGTATTGCATTTATTGTCATTTGTTAACATAAAATCCCTCAGTGGCCCTTAGGTTGGATCCTGATGAGATTTGACATATCCACCGGACCTACCCTGTTTGCAAAGGTAATTACAGACATCGCCCGTGTCGTGCTTAACGACTTTATTTATGTTTTGTAATTGATTTTCCCAGTTTTATAAATACCCTACATCCTTGGTTTTATGACCTTTTAATTAAAATTGCTACAAATAACCTTACATAACTCTTCAGACAACATGCATGTGTCACACTACTAAATATTGAACCATTATCCTGTTAAACACACTCACACTGATGCTTGCAAACATATTGGATCCTGATGAGATCTCGTCAGGATCCAAGCTTTTCGACGTTTGGACAGTATTATTTAAGAGCCGGGACGATTCGGCGATACATAAAACTTCCAACTGAGCGGGATTTGTACACAAATGGCTGTCAACACTTACAGCTCTCCTTACATGTACGCCGACAAAAAAGGTAAAAAGCCTGTTCTTTGCTTGAAGATTTTAACATACGTAATTTAGTTATAACTGATAAACTTCTTAAGCAAGGTTACAGATATCACAAACTTCGGAAAACTTTTTCTAAATTTTATTATCGAAATTTACCACTCATTAGTAAATATAATTGCAGTCTACGGACGTTACTGCAACAAGGCATTTCTCAACCAGACTTTTATGGGGATGTTATCTACAAACTTAGGAAAATTCGGGGTCATATCCATTTTCATGATTTGTTTATTAAACGCATTAAAACATTTAAAAAGAAAGGTTATGATCCTATTATATTGCAACGCACTGCATGTTTGGTTATCGACCCTTTTACAATCGGTAGCTACGCTTCCGTCTTTGCTTGCGCGATGACATGCCGAGGGTAGTACTCTATGATGATATACTCTTAAACTTGGATACAGGATGAGCTTACCAGACTCATGTATTACTTTTTCACTGTCGTACCCTTAACGGCTTACCTGCTGGTGCTCTGACTTTAGCAAAGTCATTGAGTACATATTTGACGGATTGTCACAGTTATTATGCTATGTTTTACATGTTGTCCTGTGTTCACCGTCATCTATGTTGTGGGTAAGTCCAGCGGGGATACCTTTATTTACACTATTTGTAAAGCTAGGGTGACTTTGAGAGAAGTGTGAGGTCGGACGTCCGTAAACCGGTTTAAACCCCCAGTGGTGTTTTGCTACTGACCGTGCCAAGGCGGTACTCTCTTTGTCACCCTTCCTTTTGTTTGCCTTGCGTCTTTGTGCTTGTGATTTTGTTCATGTGTGGAACGTTTGTCTCTGGTTCTTGTGTGTCTTTTGGTGTTTTCTGTGTTCATCTCATGTGTGAGTGTGCGTTTGGGTGTGTGGTTGTGTGTGTATGTGTGTCATGCTGTCTATCGGTGTTTTGGTGGTGGTTGCGTCTTGTATGTGGCTTTGCCTGCTTGACTTTACTATTTTTCCATTAGTACTCTATGAAGACGCCCTCTTAAATCTGGAAACTGAATGAGGACGTCGGATAATTGCAATACCTCGTTTTTACTTGACATACACCTAATACGTGGCAAATATGGACTGCTATAAATCCTAGATAAGTAGTATAGGACTGGAATGGTCCCTTCGAAGTCCATATGGCAGACAATAAACAACAATAGCAATTTGTTTTATAACATACTCCAGGAGTATCTACTTATTCAGTCTTGTAAGGAGATTAGACCTAATTACGTATGCAAATGATCCATCCTTTGTCTAGACTACGTCATTTCTTGTATTCTGATCTAGACACAACATGTCTACGAATAATTGTTGGATCCTTTTGTTTTAATATTAAAGATTTTGTCTACAAGAAATAAGGATATGTTTTTAGAAATAGCACCAACATATACAAATGTATGGGTTTTTTAACTTTGTGAGTAGTAATGTGGGGACGATAAATGTGAACTTCCTTTACGTCTAACTTCTGGTAAACATGCCATGCTTTCTAGACGTTCCTCCTTATCTATATGTTCATTAAAAGAAATTGACGAGCAAGCCGATAAAATTATTTTTAGATCAGATCCTCTCATAGGAACGGCTAGTTTGATACAAAGCTTTACCCTACATGTTCTCAGACCGCACATTGACAAATTATCTGAACACCAAAGATTCTTCTTGAAAATTCCTTTTATTAATAAAGGTATTGATTTTATTGACCTTCAAAATATTTTTAGAGACAAAAATGTAATTGACACTATTCCTAAATACTTTAAAAATACAGAACCACCTATCATCTGCTACAAATATAACAAACCTATCAGAAATACAATTTGCAACTATAATACAATTGTGGCCGACCTTAAGATTAATGATAATATTCCTGATAATTGAAATTGCACCACCTCAAAATTTTGCTATTCTCCGGCTGGTCATGTGATTACTGGTAATTTTGAGATAATTAAAGATAAACGTCTACGATCTCTTTTTAATAAAGGTCCCAAATATAGAATACCATCCTTGATAGATTTTAACTCTTGTCGAGTTCAGATTGCGGAGGCTTTACAAAATTTTAGTATTAAATGGTGTCGAAGAGAACATGTTGAGTCTAATGCTTTTTCTGGTTGATAAACGCATTTCCTTTTATAGCTCTAATAAACACCTTCTTCCACCTAAACCTAGAATTTCTTTTAGACATCTTAAAAAGGGTTTACATGATTTCCATTCAAAATACGTTTTTGTTCCTGTTGATAAGGCATCGAATAATGTGATTATTATTTGATCGATATCTTGAAGCAGGAAATTATTAATACCAAGTCATACATTTCAGTTACTACTGACGAAAAGACCATCGTTTCAGACCATGTCAAAAAGTGTGAACAACTTGGAACCGATATTAAAATTACACAACATAAACTTCCTACAATGTATTGGTTACCAAAACTACATAAAAACATATAAGGCGCGTTTCATTGCAAATTCTAGATCATGTACAACTACTAAATTGTCTATACTTTTGACTTCTTGTTTAACGAAGATAAAGGAACATGTAAAATTCTACTGTGATAAGACTTATGAAAATTCTGGAATAAATCTCTTCTGGTCTATTAAGAACTCTTCAGAAGTCTTAAACCTCTTTGCATGTACGCCGACAAGAAAGGTTTAGTACTCTATGAAGGCGACCTCTTAAATCCAGAAATGGAAGGAGAACGTCGGATATCTGTACTATTTCATTTTTGTCGTACCCTTTATTACTTTTCTACAGTTACTCTGTTTGCAGCTCAATCATTGAGTACACTAGCGATAGGTGGATACAGTATGTTCAATTAAATGTTTTTTCGTTATACATGCACTTTACCATTGTATTTGCCGTCGCGGTTGTTGTAGATTAGTCGGAGAGGGGATACGTTTATTTACACTGTTTGTCTTTTATGGTGGAGATGGAATAAGAGTGAGGTTGGGCGCCCATAAACCGGTTTAACCCCCCAGTGACTTTTGTCACTGACCGTTCCAAGGCGGTACTTCCATCTTCCTCCTATTGTATGTTTGTTTTGTCTTTGTGTTTCTCTTGTTGTTTTTTCTAGTTATGTACATTTGCTGTTTCCTTGTGTTGCTGTTCGGGCGACTGTTTGTTCTGTATGTGGTGTTTCCTGCATGACTCATTTTTGTACTTTTAAGAACAAAATGTATATTGCATCCACTGTAAGCACGTACGATTTTTCTACTCTGTACACAACTCTTCCTCATACTTTAATTAAGGATAAGCTTTCTAACTTAATCCAGAAAGTATTTGCCCGGGAAAAAACATTATTCTTGGCATGTAATGCTGAAAAGCTTTCTTTACTGACGAGCAAATGAAATATTACACCAATTGGACTTGCTCAGAAGTTTGCGAATCACTTACCTTTCTTTTGGATAACATATTTGTACGTTATGTGAATGCTATATACCGTCAGGTAATTGGTATTCCTATGTGTACGAATTGTGCACCACTTGTCGCAGATTTGTTTTTGTACTGCTATGAGAGAGATTTCATGTTGCGTTTGAATCCTCAAAGAAGATGTTATAAAAGCCTTCAATGAAACTTGTCGATATTTGGATGATATTTTTAACTTAGATAACCCTTTCTTTGATGCTCTGATTCCTACAATTCATCCTAAAGAACTCAAATTGAATAAAGCTAACCCGTCCGACAATTATGCAGCGTTTCTTGATCTAGACCTTAAAATTGATAATGGAACGATTTCTTCTAAAATATATGACAAAAGAGATGATTTTGATTTTAATATTGTAAATTTTCCTCATCTTGACGGGGATGTTCCCCGTGCTCCATCTTACGGGGTTTATATATCTCAACTTATTCGTTTTGCTAGAGCTTGTTCATCTATTGACGATTTTAACAGTCGAAATCTCATTTTAACTGAAAAACTGCTTAAGCAAGGATATAGATACCATAAACTAAGAAAGACTTTCTCTAAATTTTACTATCGAAATCTCTCGCTTATTGGCAAGTACCAATGTAATCTCAAGGCGCTTCTGTGACACGGTATTTCACATCCTGAATTTTATGGTGATGTGATTTACAAACTTCGTAAAATTATTGGACATACGCATTTTCTCATTTTGTTCATCAAATATGTTAAAAAATTCATTAAAAAGGGATATGATCCTGTAGTACTACAACATACTGCATGTTTGGTTGTGAACCCTTTTACAGTTGGCAATCACGCTGGCCTCTTTGCATGTACGCCGACAAGAAATGTTTAGTACTCTATGAAGGCGACCTCTTAAATCTAGAAATGGAAGGAAAAACGTCGGATATCTGTATTATTTCGTATTATTTATTACTTTTCTACAGTTACTCTGTTTACAGCTCAATCATTGAGTACACTAGCGATAGGTGGATACAGTTTGTTCACTTAAATGTGTTCGTTATACAAATGTACATGCACTTTACCACTGTATTTGCCGTCGCGGTTGTTGTAGATTAGTCGGAGAGGGGATACGTTTATTTACACTGTTTGTCTTTTAGGGTGGGGATGGAATAAGTGTGAGGTTGGGCGCCCATAAACCGGTTTAACCCCCCCCCCCCACGTGACTTTTGTCACTGACCGTTCCAAGGCGGTACTTTCATCTTCCCCCTATCTGTCTTTGTGCGTCTCTTGATGTTTTTTATAGTTATGTACATTTGCTGTTTCCTTGTGTTTCTGTTCGGGCGACTGTTTGTTCTGTATGTTCTGTATGTGGTGTTTCCTGCATGACTCATTTTGTACTTCCATAAACTGAAATAACCAATGTATTAACATGTCAGTCTACATTGTATATCTCAGTTAAAACTTTAACTTTTACACTTAGTGTAAAGTGGCAAATATAACTCAACATTACGGCCACACATTTCCAATGACTTGTCGGATGAATGAGGAAAGTAGAAAATATGAGGCTCGGACAAACAAAATACATCCTTTAACCTCCTTGAAAAAATAGTTTGTGTGTCTACTTCGTTCTTCAAGTACAATGTTTATTTCAATTCTATACCAGAATTCTGCCCTTCTGCAGTTGTCTCATATCAATTTTTTTAACCCTGATGAGACGTCCATTATCGCGGCGTTTCCTCTGGTTTCAAACGGTTTGTAAAGGCAATTACCAATTCGCTCATTGCACGGTAGAGATTAAATTCTGCAGTTTTACATCTAACATCATGGTAAAATAAACTATCATGAAATAGTGATATTGTGTAAATAATGCCATAACGTGGCTTAACCTGATAACTTTATTCGCAACCATTTACAAATGGCTTGGATATACAGTAAAACTTCGATTATCCGAACACTAAAATACGTATTATTATCGCTCTTTAAGACAGGTGGCAGCTTAATGCATGGTGAAAGTCATGCAGAAAGCTCCTCTAGGAGCTTTCTGCATGACTTTCACCATGCATTAAGCAGCCACCTGCCTAAAAGGGTCTAAATTCTTCTATAACGAAAATTCGAATAATCGAGGTTTTACTATAGATAAGATACCGAGACGCAGAGTAACCGGATCCAAGCTAACTGACGCACGGTCAATAGTTTATCAAAGGTTTGAACGAATTGAAAGTAAGTTTATATTAAAGCAGATCAAACACCATTTTTCCAGCAGCCTAATGTTTGAAGTATTGTGTTTCAACTAGCGTGCACATTCAAGGCCTGAACCTGTCCAACCCTGAATTACCAGAGTAGAATGGACCATCAGTGTTTAACTAAACAGTCAACCCAGTATGAAAGGCTTAAATTTAATAGAGGGTTTTAAATGACAAACAGGGTAGACCCTGATCAGAAGGCTCCTCTAGGAGCCCACTGATCTCAGTGTACACTGTCTGCGGATCCGAGGTTGAAAGTGTTATGGTTTTATATTGAAATCTATATCATTAAGCCCATGAGATAAAGTTGCAAAGGTTTATGGTAATATTGTCTACATTGTTCCATTGAGATGAAACAATCGCTTAATTAGCTTTATGTCATCTTCTAAGTCTAAAACAGCCGCACTACCAAATAACAAGCAACGTGTTTTTAATATTTACTTGTCTCTATATAATATTCCGCAAATATATGTTTTGAACAGAATCTACCGGAATGAGGGCGATGTGTGTGTGTGTGGCGTATACAGCCGTGGAGAGGGTGTGTTTGTTTATTGTTTGTGTGCGTCTGTGTGTGGGGGGGGGGTTACGTCGCTTTAACACTATTTCAGTCTTATCGCCACGCCAAACTACAAGGGGAGGGATATTCCAGAGTATTTTCCGTGTACAAAGCAAAACGCACAGAGAAACACCCGGCAGAACCACCGAGCTACCGCAAACCAGCTGCAAGCTAAACGTAATACAGTTGGTATCAGTAGATGTGTGGCTAAAGGGCCATGAGAAAGTAAATGTGTGGCTACAGGGCCATGAGAAAGTAAAGGTGTGGCTACAGGGCCATGCGAAAATATTCTGAATGCTTAAAGTACTGTAATGATTTAAAGTTTAACCCCGCTGATACACACAGACACATGTTTGTTTACATGCAGCATATAGTTATAGTGTAGTAGGTTGATTAGCCAATGAGATTCTCTGTAACATCAACCCGGCCAATCGTACAGCTCGGCTTAGATGACGTTGGTTTACTGAGGGGTATAAAAGGCGATCGCTACGGCTATTTGAGACATTCGGTCTTCAACTCTTACTCAGATGAGTAGATACTCAATTACTCAACAGACAGTAAAGCAAGTCCTGCCGAAACTTAGTGAGTACCTATATTGTATACCGTATTAACATAGGTGATTCTACTAGGGCAAAGGGATATCGCATTGCTCAAAGTAGCTGTTCATGTTTGAGTTTACTCATCGATCATTGCTCAGAGCACAGTGTAGTTCCAACTCCGTGATTGCTCAAATTCTCGGCACGATATCCGAGAGCTCACATCCTTATATATAGAGAGAGTAGGCTAATTATTTGTGATTCATTGCATATTTTACTTGTTCTCAATCATTTTCTTGAGCAGATAGCTCAGTCTCAAATTAGGGAGTTTGTATACATTATAACCAATCATTGTTGAGCAGTTGCTCAGTCTAAATTAAGAATTTGTATTATAAAATATGTTCGCATGAGCTGTATGTGCTGAGCGCACTCACTGAAAGTTAAATTCTCAATCGGCTCACGTTACAAAATTGGTGGCAGCAGGCGGGATTAATATGAGCAATCATAACACAATGGATTTGAACGGAACTATTCGAGATATTGAGACACAAATTTCAGCGTATGATGCTGAAATCGCCATACTTGAGGCGAGCTTGAGACATTCTACACCCAGGACAGAGCGTCGCCCAGATAGCCAGGAGGACTCGGGAATACAAACGGCTATCGGCGCGGCTACCGGCCGAGCGTTGTCTGCTCATAGAACGGGAGATGTGCAGACCACACCCGTTGGAGGGTTCTTGCAAAGTTTAAACGAATATGCACCAAATACTCGTTTCAACTTAAATGATACGCTACGGCAGAGGCAGGATGAGCAAAGAGACAGAGATCTCACCCGCTCAACTGTATCAATGCAGCAGCAAGGGCACGAAGTTAGAGCAAGAAAATATGAGCCCAGTGTTACGTTTAGACGCAAACCTTATGAAAACTCACAACAGGTGAGTGAGAATAAGGCTCAAATTCCTGTTGAGCAAGAGGTTTCAGAACAGTGTGCTCAGAGAGCTTCAAATTTGAGAAAACCGATCGTTTCCGTCAAACCTGCAACCTTTGATGGAAGTTCTTCGTGGCTTGACTACAAGTCGCACTTTGAGGCTTGCTCTGCCCTTGGAGGCTGGCCAGAAAAGGAAAAGGCTTTATACTTGGCCGTGTCCTTACGGGGACAAGCACAAACAGTGCTGGGTAATTTGCCTGGGGATGAGTCTAAAAGCTACAGTAATTTGGTTAAGGCCCTTGACGAGCGTTTCTCGCCCCCTAACCAGACGGAGCTTTTCAGAGCTCAACTGCGTGAGATTCGGCAAAGGGCTGCTGAATCACTCCCAGAGCTAGGCCAACGAGTCAGACGACTCACTAACCTAGCCTATCCAACTGCTCCTGTTGATCTGCGAGAGACTCTCGCAAAAGAACAATTTTTGGACGCTCTAGTAGACTCTGATATGCGGCTGCGAATCAAGCAGTCTAGGCCAACAAATCTGAATGAAGCAACAAGAGATGTTTGTAAAACATGTATACCCCCAGACCCCCTGACCTTTGATCTAGTGACCTCAACTATAGAGGTCATCTAGTGGTCATGACTAATCACCACAGCAACTTTGAAGATCCTAAGCCAAACCTATGATCATTTATTGATCTGAAAACATTTCACATATTAAGGTCATGGTGACCTTGACCTTTGACCTAGTGACCTCAACAACTATAGGGGTCATCTAGTGGTCACGACCAACTACCACAGCAAGTTTGAAGATCCCGAACCAAACCATTGAGCAGTTATTAAATGGAAACCATTTCATCAGTTAAGGTCATGATGACCTTGACCTTTGACCTAGTGACCTCAAAATCAATAGGGGTCATCTAGTTGTCATGACCAACCACCACAGCAAGTTTGAAGATCCTAAGCCGAACCCTTGAGCAGTTATTGATCGCAAACCATTTCACCAGTTAAGGTCATGGTGACCTTGACCTAGTGACCTCAAAAATAATAGGGGTTATCTATTGGTCATGACCAACCACCACAGCAAGTTTGAAGATCTTAAGCCAAACCCTTGAGCAGTTATTGACCGCAAACCATTTCACCAGTTAAGGTCATGGTGACCTTGACCTTTGACCTAGTGACCTAAAAAACAACAGGGCTCATCTAGTTGTCATGACCAACCACCTAAGCAAATTTGAAGATCCTAAGCCAAACCTTTGAGCAGTTATTGATCAGAAACCATTTTACAGGTTAAGGTCATGGTGACCTTGACCTTTGACCTAGTGACCTCAAATACAATAGGGGTCATCCAGTTGTCATGACCAACTACCGCAGCAAGTTTGAAGATTCTAAGCCAAACCCTTGAGCAGTTATTGATCGGAAACCATTTGACCAGTTAAGAACATGGTGACCTTGACCTTTGACCTAGTGACCTAAAAAACAATAGGGGTCATTTAGTGGTCATTACCAACCACCACAGCAAATTTGAAGATCCTAAGCCAAACCCTTGAGCAGTTATTGATCGCAAACCATTTCACCCTTTAAGGTCATGGTGACCTTGACCTTTGACATAGTGACCTAAAAAACAATAGGACTCATCTAGTTGTCATGACCAACCACCTAAGCAAATTTGAAGATCCTAAGCCAAACCCTTTAGCAGTTATTGATCAGAAACCATTTTACCAGTTAAGGTCATGGTGACCTTGACCTTTGACCTAGTGACCTCAAAATCAATAGGGGTCATCCAGTGGTCATGACCAACTACCACAGCAAGTTTGAAGATTCTAAGCTACACCCTTGAGCAGTTATTGATCGGAAACCATTTAACCATTTAAGGTCATTGTGACCTTGACCTTTGACCTAGTGACCTAAAAAACAATAGGACTCATCTAGTTGTCATGACCAACCACCTAAGCAAATTTGACGATCCTAGGCCAAACCCTTGAGCAGTTATTGATCAGAAACCATTTTACCAGTTAAGGTCATGGTGACTTTGACCTTTGACCTAGTGACCTCAAAATCAATAGGGGTCATCCAGTGGTCATGACCAACTACCACAGCAAGTTTGAAGATTCTAAGCTAAACCCTTGAGCAGTTATTGATCGGAAACCATTTAACCATTTAAGGTAATCGTGACCTTGACCTTTGACCTAGTGACCTAAAAATCAATAGGAGTCATCTAGTGGTCATGACCAACCACCACAGCAAGTTTGAAGATCCCAAGCCAAACCCTTGAGCAGTTATTGATCGGAAACTATTTCACCATTTTAGGTCATGGTGACCTTGACCTTTGACCTAGTGACCTCAAAAACAATAGGGGTCATCTACTTGTCATGACCAACCACCACAGTAAGTTTGAAGATTCTAGGCCAAGTCGTTTATTAGTTATCGTTCGGAAACCATCGATCTACCGACCGACCGACCGACCGACCGACCGACAGACCGACCGACCGACCGACATGTGCAAAGCAATATACCCCCATTTTTTCAAAAGGGGGGTATAATAAGGCATGCTATTGAGTTGGAAGCGTTTAACAAGGCCGAGCAGAAACACAAAGAGAATAGTGGTTATTTGAGACCTATGAGCAACGCTCACTCTGAGGAGAGTAATACACAGTCAGAGTTACAGACAGTTCTCACCAAAATGAGTAGGATGGAGCAGGCTATCGAGCAGATTCAGACACAAATGAGACCCTCAGCTCAGAAACCGTATGCATATAACCAGCCCAATAAAGCAACTCCAAATACTCCCACCCAAGGTGAAAAGAAAAATGTGAAGTGCTATAAATGTGGGAGGCATGGTCATTTTAGCTACGAGTGTAGGTCTCGAACACAACCCCAGGAAGGCAAAACACAGGAGAAACAACAGCGGTCATACCCGCCAAAGTCCCAAAGGATTAAGACCGATGCTACCGATGTTCGAAGTGGCATAAGCATGCAAACAGGGGATGCTGGTCTGTTTGTTACAGTTCAAATAGACGGCTCAGAGGTTAAACTTCTCGTGGATACTGGGGCCACAGTCTCCGTTTTATCTGAGAAAGTTTTTGATAGGATCTGTGAAATAAATAAGAGCAGCCCAAAGCTGAGCAAAGTGAGGAGAAAAATCTTGTCGGCAAATGACGAGCCACTCACTATAAGAGGGAAATTAGAGTTGCCCCTGAGAGTTGCTCATTCAGCGTTCAAACAAACGTTTGCGGTAGCCGACATTTCAACAGAAGGAATACTGGGGCTTGATTTCCTCTAGAAACACGGCTGTATCATGGACATTGTAGATAGATCTTTATGGGTAGATGGGGAGGCTATCCCTCTGATGTCAGAAGGGAAATTTGGATGTTTTCGAATAGCTGTGGGTGACACAGTCAATATACCCCCTCGCTCAGAGTTGGTGATCAATGGCAATATTTGCTCACAGAATCGAGCAACTTTGCCAGAAGGATATGGTATCATTGAACCTGAAAACAAGTGTATGCAGTCTGACCGTGTGTTGGTAGCCAAGTCTCTTGTCTGTAATGGCCAGAATGTGCCTATAAGGGTGATGAATCCGTCGCCATATGCGACAGTGATCCATGCTGGCACAATAGTAGCATCTTTAAGCCCGGTTAAAGCCGAGCAAGTAATGGAAATCGACGACCTTAAGAAGGAACAGAAGAGCTCTCTTAAGAAACCAGAGCTGCAAGAAATATTGAAAAGAACAGAAGGTCTGAGTGGGAAACAACGAAAGGAAGTTGAAAAACTCGTACTCAAACATTCAACTCTCTTTGCGACTAGCGATAAGGAGCTAGGGCGCACAGATGTGGTAAAACACCCTATAAATACAGGGAAGAGTCATCCAATTAAACAACCTTTGCGAAGGATACCCGTCCACATGCAAGGAGAGGTTGATCAGCACATCGACGATATGCTGGAAAAGGATGTTATCGAGCCGTCCTCTAGCCCATGGGCTTCTGGCATCGTCCTTGTTAAGAAAAAGGATGGCACGACGAGACTTTGTGTAGATTTCAGACGGTTGAATTCTGCCACAGTTAAAGATGCATACCCTCTCCCACGCATAGATGAGTCGCTTGATCATTTGTCTGGCTCACAGTGGTTTTCAACCCTTGATCTTTGTTCAGGGTTTTGGCAGGTAGCGGTCGAGGAGACCGACAAACCAAAGACGTCATTCATTACCAAACGTGGGCTCTTTCAGTTCAAAGTTATGCCCTTCGGTTTGTGCAATGCTCCTGCCACGTTCGAGAGGCTTATGGAGATTGTCCTATCCGGTCTACAATGGGACATCTGCCTCATCTACATGGACGATATAATCGTTCTTGGAAAAACATTTGAGGATATGCTCAAAAACCTGGATGCTGTGTTTCAGCGCCTCTCAATAGCAGGACTGAAACTGAAGGCCAAAAAGTGTCATCTCTTTGCCAAAAGAGTCGAATTCTTGGGGCATATCATTTCCCCAGCCGGCATTGCAACAGATCCAAACAAAATTGAGATCGTAGAGAAGTGGCCAGAACCAACATCTGTGACAGAGCTCAGGTCATTCCTAGGCTTATGTTCTTATTACCGAAAGTTCATTAAGGGGTTTGCTGAAATCGCCAAGCCCCTCCACAGGCTTACACAGAAAAGCAAACAATTCGGATGGTCAAGAGAGTGCCAAGAAGCTTTTGAGCTGCTCAAATCGAAGCTCATTAGTGCACCCATTCTTGCATACCCGGATTTCTCGAAATCTTTCATTTTGGACACTGATGCAAGCAACAATGCTATTGGCTGTGTCCTCTCTCAAAAGGAAGGAAACTCAGAGAGAGTGATAGCATATGGGAGTCGGGCGCTCTCCAAATCGGAGAGGAAATACTGTGTGACGAGGAAGGAGCTACTTGCAGTAGTCTTCTTTGTCAAATACTTCAGACACTATCTCTATGGTAAAGAATTCTTAGTAAGAACCGACCATGGTTCACTTCGGTGGCTTTTAAATTTTAAAAACCCCGAAGGGCAGCTCGCCAGGTGGATACAAGTTTTGAGTATGTACAACATGACAATTGAGCACCGACCTGGCAGCCAGCATCGCAATGCTGATGCTTTGAGCAGGCATGTTTGTCGGCAGTGTGACTATGGTCAGAGTCAAAGAGAATGTGTCTCGGTTCAAACGAGTACAACTCATGAGAAGCAAGAAAAAGAAGATAATTCATTGCAGAGCAGTAACTCAAAAGTGCAACAAATGAATGAGCAAAGTCTCACTGAGAGCCAAGAAAGAAATGAAGAAGCTTCTTCTTTGAAAGAGCAACAACTGAAAGATTCAGATATTTGCATAGTGAGACGCTGGGTAGAGCATGGTGAAGAGCCAGATCCGAGAGTACTCGGCTCAGGTGGAATGCTGCTAAAATCTTTATGGTCACAGAGGCAGGCTCTCGTGACAAATGATGGCATTCTGTACAGGAAGTGGCAAGATGAAAAGGGAACAATTTTGCAAGCGATTGTCCCTTTGAGTGAGAGACGAAAGGTGCTTGAATTGAGCCATGATCATTGTACAGCAGGTCACCTTGGTATAAGAAAGACGTTGAGTAAAATCAGGCAAGGTTACTATTGGCCTGGTTTACAGAAAGACGTTAGGTTGTACATCGCTGGATGTGAATCCTGTACAAAGAGCAAGAGTCATGGTAGAGCCAACAGGGCTCCGATGCAGATAGTAGGCACCGGGTCTCCAATGGAGCGCATTGCCTTAGACATCCTCGGAGAATTGCCAGTCACTGAGCAAGGGAATCGCTACATACTGGTAATATCGGATTATTACACAAAATGGACTGAGGCTTTTGCTATGCCTGATATGGAGGCTTCGACAGTTGCAAAGATACTTGTCAGGGAGATTGTATTGAGGTTCGGAGTTCCAAGCAGTATTCACTCTGATCAAGGCATGCAGTTTGAGGGGAATTCGTTCAGAGAAATGTGTAAAGTTTTACACATCAAGAAAACACGCACCACCCCTTATCACCCCCAGTCCGACGGGATGGTTGAAAGGTTCAACAAAACTCTAGCAAAAATGCTGAGCTCGTTTGTGAATGAGCACCATACGGACTGGGATGAGCATTTGCCATTTCTCACAAGTGCTTATAGATCAGTTGAGCATGAAACAATTGGATGTAGCCCGAATTATTTGATGCTTGGAAGGGAGGTTGCAACCCCCTTGGACCTCATGTATGAAATGCCTTCAGGTGTGAAGAGCATACCTGAAAACAAATGGGCTTGGGCCTTGAAGGAAAGGCTCGAAGAAGCTCACAAGTTTGTCAGACAGCATACGGAAGGTGAGATGCTGCGACAAAAGTCTTTTCATGACAAGAAACTCAACTGGCAAACTTTTCACAAGGATGACGAAGTATATGTGTACTTCCCACGTCACAAAATTGGTCAATCCAAGAAGCTGACTCACATGTGGAAAGGTCCTTTTGTTGTGGAAGAAAAGTGCTCAGACGTAACGTACAAAGTGCTCTGTGGACTTAAAGGGAAACCACAGATCATTCATGTAGATAGAATGCGGCTGAAGAAAAGTCAGACTCTCAGCCATGAAACTGAGCAACATGAACAAAGCTCCCACACTCCGTGCATAGACGTAGAAGTCAATGAGAGTGAGCAAGAGCCAGTCAACACTGGCATGAGCAAGCGCTCACACAGACCGCCTGCGTGGTTTTCTGATTACACTACAGACTTTTAGATATAGATATACATATATACGTAGGTTTTTTTGTATCTGTCAAGAGCAATATGAGGTCCCTTTAAGATGAGTTTGAAGTTTGATATAGTGTTTTTGTTTTGTTTTATTCCGAAGTGTTTTGCATTGTTGAATTGATCATGATACACTAACACAATATACTCAGCAGTCGGTTCAACATTCTGTATTTTCAGATTGATTAAAAAGGACAGAAGATGCCGCTAACCAAGGTAACGTCGAGGTCATCAGCTGAGAAGCCATTTAGCTGCGAGAAGTGTTCCTACAGCACAGACAGGAAGGCTAATCTGGCCCGTCACTCCAAACAGCATGAGCACAAGGAAGGATGGCTTGATCTTGATCCAGGAAACCTTAGTGATGTAATGGGTGACATAGCGTGTAGTAGCAGTAGTTCGGACACTTCATTGAGTGAACAGTCTGAGCAAGACAATAATGAGGACCTACAGCCAAGTGCATCGTCAGATGGACTCGAGGTTGGTAGAGTAGTCAGGAAGCAGACACAGCCTGCTCCTGTAGCAGCCCCTAAACAGAAAATGCCACCACCTCGACCATCGCCGCCATGTCCTCCCACAGCAGGAAACAAGAAAGGTGGGGCCCTGGCATATATCAGGAGACCAGAGCACTGTATTCCACAGAAAGTGCCAAGAGTAGAGAACATCCCTTTGCATCCGCGTGTGGGCACGTCAGCATCTGAAGTAAGGAGTTCAGCTTCACAGACAGAGGCTGTTCAGAGACATAAGATAAAATGGACATGTAAGAAATATAAGGAAGGAAAGAAGAGTGTGGAGGAGATAGAGTGGGAGGAGGAGTTTTATTGAGTAACGAGTTTCCATAATGTGTTCAAGTTATATTTCTGGAGTTTGACAATTATGTTTTTCTAATGACTCCACAGGGAGTGCCATACTGTGTCTTTCTTATTTTTTTACTCATTTGCAATAAATAATCATAGTAGATCAATATGTGTCATATTTTGAAATCTGGCCTTGAGTTTGAGCAAACTAGTCCAACATGTGAGGACACATGAATCGAGGCGAGGACACATGAATCGAGGCGTGGGTAATGTAATGATTTAAAGTTTAACCCCGCTGATACACACAGACACATGTTTGTTTACATGCAGCATATAGTTATAGTGTAGTAGGTTGATTAGCCAATGAGATTCTCTGTAACATCAACCCGGCCAATCGTACAGCTCGGCTTAGATGACGTTGGTTTACTGAGGGGTATAAAAGGCGATCGCTACGGCTATTTGAGACATTCGGTCTTCAACTCTTACTCAGATGAGTAGATACTCAATTACTCAACAGACAGTAAAGCAAGTCCTGCCGAAACTTAGTGAGTACCTATATTGTATACCGTATTAACATAGGTGATTCTACTAGGGCAAAGGGATATCGCATTGCTCAAAGTAGCTGTTCATGTTTGAGTTTACTCATCGATCATTGCTCAGAGCACAGTGTAGTTCCAACTCCGTGATTGCTCAAATTCTCGGCACGATATCCGAGAGCTCACATCCTTATATATATAGAGAGTAGGCTAATTATTTGTGATTCATTGCATATTTTACTTGTTCTCAATCATTTTCTTGAGCAGATAGCTCAGTCTCAAATTAGGGAGTTTGTATACATTATAACCAATCATTGTTGAGCAGTTGCTCAGTCTAAATTAAGAATTTGTATTATAAAATATGTTCGCATGAGCTGTATGTGCTGAGCGCACTCACTGAAAGTTAAATTCTCAATCGGCTCACGTTACAGTACTCTGGCATTCAATATATTGTAAAGTAACACAAGCCAGTTTTGATTACTATTTTGATAACTCAAAAGGCATACATGCGAGTCTGATGTTGCGATGCTTAAATATTTACATTACGAATTTAAATTTGATTTTAAATATGTTAGTCAATATAATATTCACTGGGGGGAAACGTATCCCGGATATTGCTAATAAATGAGCTTTATTTTGACGCAACGGAGAGAACAGGATGGCAACGAGGGTAAGTAAATGCGTATTTTCTCTTAATTAGTTCTTTTTCGGCAATTGATAGGTGGTGCTTTAGATTCACCATACTCATATTATACACGCTATATACATGATTTGGAATCAAACAATGCAAACGTTGGGGAAAATCACAAAATGAACGCCGTGCTCGCGAAAGAATGCATAACCATCTCCCAGATTTTTTTTATGTTACTGAAAGATGGAATCAAAATATAAAATTCTGAATTGAGCGATCGCTTTGAATATCATTCAACTATGTATACTGAAAATTTCAGTCATATTGGTTCAAGTATGCCCAAAATATGGCCTGAAACGAATAGTCGGTTAGTCACTGTTAGGGTACTGGGGATTGGTAGCTCAAAGATTTTAGTGTACTGTGTATTGCATGATAGTGTACTGGGTATTGCATTTCATTTGTTCTCTTTATTTTCGTTTTATTGAACGTTGTTAGATATTTCAGATATATTTCTGTCGTGATAAATGCTGTTTCTAGTCAATCGCACATTCTAGATAGATCTATATGCATCTGTATTGAAATACTCGATGATCACTGACTTATTAAAAGCCATTATCTATAAGTACTGGCTACCTGTTAATAATAGTTTTTGTGTAGCAGTGCCGTAAAATCCAACTCATCCATCCATCAATCATAATAGTCTTTTTACTTATTTCTCAATAGATCTGTTGTTTACTCTTCAGTTAATTGATATGAGATTACATGTAGATCTATGTGTAGCTCCAGTTAACATGCTCAGTGCCATATTGAGTACAGTAAAATTGAAATAGTAGTGCATAGTTAGCTCCCCTGTTGAAATTGTCGCCATTTACAGTGACAAAGAAGAAACTCATTGATAACGATCACGGCATCGTCTGGTTAGTCTCATACAAATATGTAGATCTATGCAGGATAAACAAATTGCACAAATTAAGTATGAAAATTAGGAGTTGAACACCACACTCAACTTCATAAAAATATAGTTTCATGAATGTTGTATTTGAACTTTTACACAGTTAAAATAAGTGCAAAAAAATAATTGAGGGTCAGGAAACGTGCCCGATGTATTATAAACTCATACATAGGTACACAAAATCGTTAAGACAATTTGTAAGAAAATTTCTCTTTCGAAAGTCACAGTCCCGTAAATTATAGGAATGTGTCCTGTAGATTAGACTGACAAATAATATGATATACATTGCTTTATAAACAGCAGCATTCATCAAAACGAGCATTTAGGAGTATACAAGTAGACCGAAAATGTCAAATTCAACTCTGTATGTCGTGTTCAACTCTGTAATTTTACTGTCTGAGTTATAACATCCCTTTTGACTGAACTATGCACTGACCGCTGACAAATGTATGTAATGAAAATAGTTTGATTCAGTCGAACAATCAATTGTTAACTGTTTGCAAGAGTTACTAATAAAATTAACAAAACTGATTACTACTTGCGTTCACATAACCCAGAACCAACCATTTGCTGGGGAAAAGTGTGTCATTGCATTGTCCCGTAAATTATAAGATTATGTTTAAGGACTATTGGTAAAGGACGTGAAGTTGAAAACTTTTTCAGGGACAGTGAACATTCTTCTCCTTTTTCCTGTAGGTACCAGGACGCCTGTCTTGCGCATTACATTTTCTTTTTCAATCAATTTCATCTGCTTTTGATGGCCTTAACTTTGTTATATTTTATAGTACAGTCAAACATTGATAATTGGAAAAGTAGTAAAGTCAAGCAGGCAAAGCCACATACAAGACGCAACCAAACCACCACCAAAACACCGATAGACAGCATGACACACACACACAACCACACACCCAAACGCGCGCACACACACACACACGAAATGAACACAGAAAACACCGAGACACACAAGAACCAGAGACAAACGTTCCACGCACGAACAAAATCACAAGCACAAAGACGCAAGGCAAACAAAAGGAAGGGTGACAAAGAGAGTACCGCCTTGGCACGGTCAGTAGCAAAAACACCACTGGGGGTTTAAACCGGTTTACGGACGTCCTAACCTCACACTTCTCTCAAAGTCACCCTAGCGTTACAAATAGTGTAAATAAAGGTATCCCCGCTGGACTTACCCACAACATAGACGACGGTGAACACAGGACAACATGTAAAACATAGCATAATAACTGTGACAATCCGTCAAATATGTACTCAATGACTTTGCTGAAGTCAGAGCACCTGCAGGTAAGCCGTTAAGGGCACGACAGTGAAAAAGTAATACATGAGTCTGGTAAGCTCATCCTGTATCCAAGTTTAAGAGTATACCATCATAGAGTACTACCCTCGGCATGTCATCGCGCAAGCAAAGAGGGAAGCGTAGCTACCGACTGTAAAAGGGTCGATAACCAAACATGCAGTGCGTTGCAATATAATAGGATCATAACCTTTCTTTTTAAATGTTTTAATGCGTTTTATGAACAAATCATGAAAATGGATATGACCCCGAATTTTCCTAAGTTTGTAGATAACATCCCCATAAAATTCTGGTAGAGAATTGCCTTGTCGCAGTAACGTCCGTAGATTGCAATTATATTTACTAATGAGAGGTAAATTTCGATAATAAAATTTAGAAAACGTTTTCCGAAGTTTGTGATATCTGTAACCTTGCTTAAGAAGTTTATCAGTTATAAGTCTATTAACACGATTTCCTACATACTCGTAATTCAAAGTTTCCATTAGAACTAAAACTACACTTAATTGTTCACCTCTTTATTGGCGAGTCTATATTATCTTTTTCAAACAGCTCAAAGTGCGAATAATTTCTCATTTTGAGTCATTTGAAACAGATATATGATCCTCCCAGCTGTCATTGAATCTATATATTTCATATTGATGATACATCGTTATATATTTTCAATGACCGCTATACATTTATCAAAGGTTGGCTGTACTTTCTTATTTAAATTATTGCTGCTCTAAATTATCACACTGTCACAAATGTTTTGCTAACTCATGGGCCGAAACTGAAGGTGCACATGCTCAAATAATGCACGTTTCAACAGTCCGCTTCAATTAGTGTTCGAGTAATGAGTCACACAACACCTCGAGACAGATAAACACTATCACAACATATGAAAAGACAGACATACTGACAGACAGACGAAAGTAGGGATGGACGAACAAAACAATTCAGCCATTTAATGGGATTCAAACATGTTGATGTGAATACAACTATTACTATAATTTACGGGACAAAAGAGATATTTTACGGGACACTTTAGTGACTTATGTGTGGCTTTGTAAATGCCTATTTGAAAGGAGACATACTTGACTATATTCGTATGTAGATCGGGCAATAGGAATAAATGCAATGAAGTGAATGTTTGCTCTTTTTGTAGAAGAAATACCAAGTAAGCATGTTCGTGAGTTAACAAAAATAAAAGTAAATATAGTAGTGAAAAAAAATCTGAAAAATTCTACAAATAATTGCCATTAATATATTGCCAATCTTGTTTTTATTGAACCATTTATTATTTCTAAATATATTTGTATTATACTGGCATAATTTAAACTTACTTTACGTTTGAAAAATTGTGTAGAAATACTTTGATATTGGCATCCTCATCTACGGGACAATTTAATCTAAGCTACGAACTTTCATGTGGAATATTTAAACAATGCGAAAAGTTATGTTATTCAAACGTCGATAATTCGGTATTCAAATCATAATTATGAAATAATATGTATACAAATTCAAGGAGGCATTCCTGTAAGCTATTTCTGCAAAATGTCAAATAACTCACCGCTTTCTTAGGGAATTGAGTAGACCAATTATGTAGCAAAATGACATCCTCCATGAATTATTTACATGTGACTGTGGTTTAAGTATTGAATTAGACGTAATTGAGTGGCATGACACTCGGGAATGATGGATGGGGCAACTGCAGAAATATATTTGTCTCGTAAATTAGGCCTCGTATATTAGGATTTTTTTCTTTTCCGCTGTATTTGATTGGCCAGCAAAATTTTATATGCTTTCTCAAAGTACTTTTCATTAAATTTTGATAAACAATAGGTTATTTAGTACACAAAATTTGCAAAACAAACATAAAAAAGTGTTTCATGGGGAAACGAATATGCTTATTTGTGATGACTCGTAGATTAGAAAGCTAAATTCCCGAAGTGTAATTTAGACATTGGCCTCTGAATTTTTTTCCATAGATAAATTTGGTAAAAATCTTTTTTCATACACATGATATGCATTATTAAAGGGTGAATGAATAAGGCATTGCAGAATTATCGTGAAGTATGTGATATTCTATTTACCGTTATAGTTTAGCCTCGTAGATTAGGTCTGGTTTGGCGACATTGCATTAGCATGTCAGTGAATTTTAATGTTTGGTTGCTTTAGCGCCGTTTTGTCTTCGTGAAAAACATCCATTAATAATGAATAAATGCAGGGGTTTAAATCGGTCATGATTACATTCTACACTATATTATGGGTACAAGGAAAACTAAAAATGTCCATGGCGACATGCAAATTCCGCCACCCCTTGCAGATTTAAAGGCCTGGAAAGCCATTCAGAACAACATTTTATACCGTAAAAATGTTTATGAAATAATCCTAATATAATGAAAAATTGAGAAAAACAATGACACGACGTTAATTGCTTTTAATTGGCGAAATATCAGTTGACTTATATCGGCGACATTGATTGTCCATTTTTTTGAGAATGGGTCCCCACCAAATAGGCTGTCCTATATCATTGAATGATTCATATAAACTGCATCAACTACAGTACAAGGTAAAGAAATGTCAACTTTTATACCCAACACAGGAACCAGTCTGTATTGTCCTCAAAGATAAGTTCATGCATAACTGAAAAATGCAAACACTGGTGTGTCATGTGTTATGTAAGAAAAATATCTTGCACTCCAGTTACTTGACACTTCTGACAGAGGCACTGACTAAACAGGGACATGTCACTTAGGTTCACACAAGTTCTTCACAAACCCTTTCTAGAATAACAGACATGCATTGTATCTATTCTCTGACAACCATGTATATCTACATGATAAACACAAAATGATGAAAATCCCATGAAAACAGTGCTACTTTATTTTGAGGCAAAATATTTGACACTAATTCTCAGTGGACTTGACTACACCATGGAGCATTTGCGGCTAATTGGTGTTCTGATACCAGTTACTTCTACCCAGTTACTGATTTGTATCTGAAAAGGTGTATAAAGGGTATCTGGGGACTTCCTCCACCAGTAATTAGCTGGACGTCGCCGCAATATGACTGAAAAACTGTTAAAGATGCGTAATATCTGAAACAAATAAACAAACAATTTTTAATGCATTTTTTTCATATAAAATAGTTTGAAAATCATTTTCTGTCTCAATATGACACTGTACATAAAGAATATGTATTGCTAGAATATTACAACTAACGTTTTCAGGCTATCCGATCCCTGCTGAATTACATCGATGGATAGGACATATTTTAACAACGCTTAAAGACGTATCATATCATAGGGGTTCATAACTGCCCCTTTACCGCAAGCCATTTAGCACAGTAGGGTTCTAATTGATAGATGCTAAACCCATATCATGCAGCAATAAAAGTACAGATTTTAATTCAAAAGGTCTCAGAGACAAATGTATTTTAAATCTAACAGCCTGGATCTAGATCAAACGCGGCATTATGCAGCATCTGATTTGGATCCAAAACTGTTTGCAAATAACAGTCAAGACACGACCAGCAGGATAAGAGTTAGTTGCAATTTATCCTTATCCTGCTGGTGGCCACTTGACTGTTATTTGCAAACAGTTTGGATCCAGATCAGAGGTAGCATAGCATACAGAATCTGATGTATGTACAAATCGTATTTAGATCTAAATATTGTTTTGCAGACGGCAATTTCAAAGCAGACGAAAGTACTGGAGGATATGGGTTAATATGATGTAATAACTATCAAGCATGTTGGGACCCAATCACAATAAACAATCCAATTAACACCCTATCAAGTCAAAACTAGACCTTTAAACACTACTTTATGATGAAAAAGAAGAATATTGCCTGAATAAACTTTTCAGAGGTCTTTTCAAATTATTATGCTGGTGAATAAGCAAAAACAAACAACTAAAGTGTAATGTACAATCCCCAGTACACCAAATTTAGACAATATGCAATACCCAGTACACCGTTTATCAATCCCCAGTACCCTAATAGTGACTAACCGATTATTCGTTTGTGGCCATATTTTGGGCAAACTTGAATCAATATGACTGAAAGTTTCAGTATACATAGTTGAATGATATTCAAAGCGATCGCTCAATTCAGAATTTTATATTTTGATTCCATCTTTCAGTAACATAAAAAATCTGGGAGAGGGTTATGCATTCTTTCGCGAGCAAGGCGTTCATTTTGTGATTTTCCCCAACGTTTGCATTGTTTGATTCCAAATCATGTATATAGCGTGTATAATATGAGTATGGTGAATCTAAAGCACCACCTATCAGTTGCCGAAAAAGAACTAATTAAGAGAAAATACGCATTTACTTACCCTCGTTGCCCTCCTGTTCTCTCCGTTGCGTCAAAATACAGCTCATTTATTAGCAATATCCGGGATACGTTTCCTCCCAATGATATTTTACATGTCAATTTTGTCGTTTTATTTTTCGTATCGACCAAACATTCAAGATAGGGAAAATATGGCGCGAAACTATGTCATTTCCAATTAAATTATCTGCTAGATTCCTCTCATAATTTTATAACCCAACGGAAAAATAAAGAGTCAAATATTAATATCTGTATTTTTATACTTAATACTTTAAAATAGAATCGTGTGTAGTAATACTATTGTTTTAACACGCTTAAGTGTTCCATGAATGTAATTCCTTAACCCATTCCTTCATATAAACACCTTTTCACGCATTTGCAAACAGAGTAAACCCAAGATATGGTATGTTTTCTAATGGAATTCGATAGATCTGTTTCCTTAGTTTCAAAAATGGCTAGAATTTCCTACTTCCATCATAACTATTTAATCATTGAATATTCAGTAGGTATTGAAATTTGGAATAAATGTAGAACAGGGATAGGGGTAGGTAATATTGCAAAATCAAACCCCGGAGTCTTTAAAATACTCAGTCTGACATAGTAGCAAATAGTGTATACCCTAGTCAAACTGTTCCTTCAGGAGCAAATTAATCTAGCACTATTTGTCTAAGAATGTCTGTCTGAAATCGTAAGGTAATAAGAATTATGCACATCAACTAGCATCTACAATAGTGAGCTATTAGGGTAGTGTTATGTACGTGTTATGTTGTGCCTCACCCAACTGGCATGATCTACAATAGTGAGCTATTAGGATAGTGTTGTGTACGTGTTATGTTGTGCCTCACCAACTGGCATGCTCTACAACAGTGAGCTATTAGGGCAGTGTTGAGTACGTGTTATGTTGTGCCTCACAAACTTACATGATCTACAATAGTGAGCTATTAGGATAGTGTTGTGTACGTGTTATGTTGTGCCTCACCAACTGGCATGCTCTACAACAGTGAGCTATTAGGGCAGTGTTGAGTACGTGTTATGTTGTGCTTTACCAACTTTCATGATCTACAATAGTGAGCTATTAGGATATAGTTGTGTACGTGTTATGTTGTGCCTCACGAACTGGCATGATCTACAACAGTGGACTATTAGGGCAATGTTGTGTACGTGTTATGTTGTGTTTCACCAACTGTCATGATCTACAATAGTGAACTAATAGGATAGTGGTATGTACGGCTTACGTCATGCCTCATCAACACTTACTCCATGAATATTTATGTAAGAAATTATGACGACGTGCATATTTATTAGATTAAATGCTATAATAGCACAAGGACACAGGACGTTTTTACCATGGCAGAAACTATAGAGTCATTTCTATATTATATCATAAGCAAACAAGCAGACATTGATCAGACGGTTATTATAGGAGCCGTCTGATCTGAGTCTACTCTGTTTGCAAAGGCGTAGAAAGCACTATTGACAGGTATTTGTCATCATTCTCTGATATAGCAAATACATGTTTAATTGCTTGCGTTTCTCGGTGTTTTGTTCTGAGTCCTCTGTTGTTCTTTAAGTGAAGTATATCGCAGACTCTCTTATGTCTACCACATAGCTTTTTGCTGATGATAGTTCTTTAGCAGTATCGTCATCAAGCACATGTGAAATTCAAACAAACTCAATCATGCTTTAGAGAAGATACCCTTATGGTCTGCGCAATTGCTAGTACATTTCAATCCGAAAGAGACAGAGGTTGTGTATTTTACCTTGACTAATACTGCACCCTCTATATTATCATTCCAAGGTATGTAATTACAATTTGTTGACCATCACACACATCAAGGTGTAACACTAAGCAAAACGCATCCTAACACGAACACACATTAAATATCGTTGCTTCTGCTTCTAAAATCATAGGTTTAATGAAATCATTAAAATATTGTATTAAACCAGAAACTCTTAATCAAATATACATTACGTACTTTTGGAATACACGTCTGTTGTTGGGGACAACTCTAATCTATATGAAAAAATAACGTTTAGACAAGTTACAATACAAAGTAGTAAGTACTGGTACATGTTTGACGCATTCCGATTCAATTAAAAATGAACGCAAAGAAATAGGATGGTCATCTAGTTCAGACAGGCGTAAATTGCAAAAATACACTTTTGGTTTTTAAAGTGAAATCTCATTCGACTCCGGATTATATTAATGAACTTTTTTCAGGAACACCTCGACTCAATATGCTCTCCGGAATAGTGATAAATTCGTAATTCCTAATAGAAGAACAGAACTATACTCAAATTCAACAATTCCTTCAACAATAAAACTTTCGAACGATATAGACCTAACCATCTTCACAGTCCTTCTCTGAATACATTCAAATCGAGAATATGTAACATGTCTATTTCTTTTAATGTACCGAAATATTACTTATGTGGAGATCGTTTCTATTCATGACCGTCTTAGAAATAAATGCAGCAACTTACACAACGGCCTCTTCATAAATAATTTACGTGACGATGCAATTTGTATATGTAACATTGACACAGACAATGCCGAACACTTCTTTTTTAGATGCGCACTTTTTTCAACCCAAAGACTCGAACTGTTCCAGAATACCCGCGATGTTCATCCCTTAAGCACTCAAAGGTTATTGGATGGTATTCCAACTCAAATTATGAAAACAAACGTCTTTTTATTCATATGCAAAAGTACATTAAAATACAAAAAGGTTCGTCTTATACCAAGCATGACAGTACCATCTATATACTCAGACACAAACCTTAAGTTGCCCTGCGTTGATAGTTAGTTTAGTTGTGTGGGTTGTTGGGGATCCCGATGTGCCGCAGCGGATGGAGATGTGGAATAAAAACGGTTTAATCATTTCTTCGTTTTTTTAGTTTTTATTACTTTTAATGTCTTTTTTTCGAGAATCTCGTATGTATTTTAGCTCAAATAATATTTATATGTTTACACACGAAGATCTGCTATCAATGGAAAGGATCGTATCTAATGCTGTTATAACTTGTGGTCCAACCCTTTTGCTATCGCTTTATATACAGTAGAACCCCACTAATGCGACCACTTAATAAAACAACATATCTGTCTGTATAAGCAGGTGGTTGCTTAATGCAGGACAAAAGTTATGCAGAAAGCTTTCTGCATTACTTTTGTCCTGCATTAAGCTACCACCTGCATCTAGCACCCAGCATTATACCTCTTTTAGGTGGTCGCATTAGCGGGGTTTTACTGTATATGTATGAGTATGTAATATTGTATTTGTGTGAACAAAAAGCAAGCAATAGAATATGATTAAACTTAACTACTTTATACAAGGCAAACCAGTAGCAGACCAATATCAACTCACTCCTGTAGGAGTTCGGTTTGCTAACATGTTTCATATCTGATTCTTTTTAACATAGAAATATCTTTAAGCAAGGTGAAAGTAAAACAGAACGCTCCTATAGGAGCGTTCTGTTTTACTTTCACCTTGCTTTAAGCAGCCACCTGTCCCAAATACCAACTAATTAACACAATTTAGTGGTCGTTATAGGGAGGTTTTACTGTATTTGCAAAGGTATAAAGGTACATCCTTGTACAAAAATAGTAAATTCACAAACAGTTCCCAACAACAGTATAAGTTCAAATTTCCGAACCCATGTCCTTTGTCGAAGAAATATGTTTCATAAATTCTATATGTTATAATTCTATCGTTATATGGACGTGTTTTAGAATCTATAAAAAAAGTGTGTGTCTTTGATAAAGGACATTAGTTCGAAAATATCAGAAAACAGAACGTCGTTCATATATATTGTGTTATACTTGTAAACGTGAAAACAAACCCACAATGTGTTGACTGCTTTAATTCTCACCATCTTTAGATATTCTGTTTCTGTTTCAAATTCATAATCAGAGTGACAAAACGTGTGGGTGTCCAGTAGGTGTATCTGGGGCCAATCTGTCTGCACATGTGATCACAGATTCAAATTTGGCAGTGAAGGAGTTAATTCTAACTTAGCATTTCTTATGTAAAACCTCTTTAAAGCGACAACCTTAACTATATATACTTCTGAATATTGAAGCCAGGTTGTGGCTTAATGCAGGATAAAAGTTATACAGAAAGCTCCCACAGGAGCTTTTTGTATAACTGTCTATCTACATCAAGCCACCGCGCATGTTTCAGAATTTAAAGGCAGACATGATTGTTTATTAAATGTTAGCTTTATATTGAGTCTACCGTAATTACACTCACTGGTAGCATTAGATGTAAATATTTCCGTAGATTTATTTGCGGCAAAAGAATTCCAGGTTTCTAAGTTTAAATAATCGGTTATCTTATCTTATCAGTTTTTTGCATCTTCCATATGTTTGGCAATTAAGCCCCTAAGAGTTTTGCAAATATATTACAAAACAAAAAACAAAAACAACAAAGAACATGTCTATGGAATTCGGCAGATTTTATGTGCCTCTATAGCATGTTATACTTTATCTTACTGTACAGTAGATGCCTGTTTAAACTACTCGTATAATATCTTGCAATGTTCATGGGTCTAGTTAATACATATTTAAGAATAACTCCTTTGTTTCTGCATCTAAGAGAAGAGACTATTCTAAAGAGTGGTCACAACATAGGTTTTGGTACAGAAATGACGATTTAAGTATCTGAGTACACACATCTGAGAAACTACTGACCATATGACAAACAGCTTGGATCCCGGTGGGATGCCGAGTTACGCGATGTCTCATCTGGATCTAAACTGTTTTGCAAAAGCCATTCATGCCGCTCCTACTTGACATGATAAGCGTTAAGGATCAGAGCATGTTCTAACCTAAACGATGTGAAATAGGGGAACATATGCTGAATTGAAAGAGTACTTCGCTAAAATATCTCAAAAATGCAATTAGTGAAATACATAATTGCCAATACTCTGTCTGGTGCCAAACAACCCGGTTTACGATATGTTTCAACAAAATTCAACAATTGTTCTCTGTAAATGTTATAAACATCAACTGTATTTTAGAGACAAGTGGAACAACAATCACGAGTTTCAATAAACATGAACAAATGCCACCGTGATGAACATTTGCATAGTTCTAACCCTTATTATGTTGATAGATGGTATCTGTTTAACCCTTTCCCTATTCAGTATTCATGTAAAAAATAATGACGACATGAATAGTTATTAATTCAATATTTATAATGTTAACTTTTCAAGACGCCTTGACACAAAATGTAGAATCAGACTTATATCATGTCAAAAGCAAATAGATTAGACCCTGATCAGACGGCCCCTATAAGAGCCGCGTGATCTGGGTCTACTCTGTTTGAAAATGCCGTGTTTATATGAAGGAATCGGTTAAACTCCGGTGTGTTTCAAGTTTATACTTACTTCCTATTCAATGATTCAGAGAAACTAGGCAAGTGTCAAAGAGCTAACTGTGTCTCTGATCTGACTCTCAAATTGTTGTAGAAGCCAGTCATATCACAATTAGCATTAACAGGGTTTACCCTTTACCTCATGAATATTCATGAAAGAAATACCCACAGTATACATATTACATTTTTGCATAATACATTTGTACATTTTTGTTCATAACGCCATTATGGAAAACAGCAGTACGTTCGTCTGTTTGTATCATAGTTAACGTCGCTTTAGCGGATTTCTAGTATAGAAGAATGTAGATAATTTTTAGGAAGGTGTCTGCTTAATGCAGGATGAAAGTGCAGGAAGGTCCTCTATGAGCTTTCTGCATGACTTTCATCCTGCATTTAGCTGCCAACTATCTCGAATACCGATATTAACCATTCGCTTGCTATTCACGTCAATATACCTACCTGTAAATAGTGAAGACCCAGATGAGACAGCTCCTGCAGGAGCTGTCTCATCAGGGTCTGTACTATTTACAAGTTGATTGTGCAACCAGTGTACTCCACAGCAGTGATTGTACAGCGCAATACTTGTACACGGTGAAGATATATGTAATTATACAACAGGGCATGAGCAAAGAAGGAGAAATGTATTTTAAAATTCAGCAAGAGAAGGGTTAATTCAATGTTTATAATGTTACCTTTTCAAGACACCTTGACAAAAAATGTAGAATCAGACTTATATCATATCAAAAGCAAATAGAGTATACCCTGATCAGACGGCTCCTATAAGACCCGTGGGATCTGGGTCTACTCTATTTGCAAATGCCGTGTTTATATGAAGGAATCGGTTAGCATTTACAGGGTTTACCCTTTACCTCATGAAAATTCATGAAAGAAATATAAAAAGTATACATATTAACATTTTTGCATAATACCTTTTTGTTCATAACGCCATTATGGAAAACAGTAGTACGTTTGTCTGTTTGTATCGTGGTTAACGTCGCTTTAGCGGATTTCTAGATAATTTTAGGAAGGTGTCTGCTTAATTCAGAATGAAAGTGCAGGAAGGTCCTCTATGAACTTTCTGCATGACTTTCACCTTGCTTTTAGCTGCCAACTATCTCGAATACCGATATTAACCCTTCGCTTGCTGTTCACGTCAATATACCTACCTGTAAATAGTGAAGACCCAGATGAGACAGCTCCTGCAGGAGCTGTCTCATCAGGGTCTGCACTATTTACAAGTATTTTACAATACTTGTACACAGTGAAGATATATGTAATTATACAACAGGGCATGGGTAAAGAAGGGGAAATATATTTTAAAATTCAGCAAGAGAATGGTTAATACTGAATTTAACGTTCGGTTTAGAGTGATTCAACTGTATTTCAGTCATATCACGACATCCGACCAATTACAAGTGGAATTTTCCGTGCATAGAACAAATTGCACTGTTCAGTGCGTAGACGAACTGCCGGGTAGAACCAACGACCTACCGCAAAAAGTAAACGTGAGAACATACAGCGGAATCCGTCCATTGCGATACATCTTGAATAAATATCCGGGTCTATAAGGGCAGGTTGGTGCTTAATGCAGGACAAAAGTAATGCAGAGAGCTCATTTCGCCATGCATTCAGTTGCAACCTGTCTCAAAACCCTATACTTATTTTGATTGATCGCTGTATAAATCTCCAAATACCACCGAAGAATACGTGATAGTATGATATACAGTAAAACCCCTCTAATGCGACCACTTAATAAACAGCCACTGGTGTCGTTTAAAGCAGATGGTTGCTTAATACAGGACGAAAGTTATGCAGAAAGTTCCTATAGGAGCTTTCTGCAAAACTTTCGTCCTGCATTAAGCTACCACCTGCCTTTGCCATCCAGAATTATGCCCATTTTTGGTGGTCGCATTAGAGGGGATTTACTGTACAAAGGTAAAATGAAAACAGCAGAAAAATCAACATTGTGAATTAAAATAAACTACATTATCTGTAAATTAGACTAAGGATGACAGTCCTTATCTCGATGGAAAAGAAACGTGTCTTCTCAAATCTGGATCTGGTGTAAGTTTAGACTAGTTCCGATTCGATCAAGCTTTTGAGAAACTATTGACTTAGTACCATGACACAAGATTTGAGAAACTATTGACCAAGTGTTATGACACAAGATTTGAGAAACTGTTGACTTAGTGCCATGAGACAATATTTGAGAAACTATTGACCAAGTGTCATAACACAAGATTTGAGAAACTATTGACTTAGTGCCATGAGACAATATTTGAGAAACTATTCACTAAGTGTAATGACACAAGATTTGAGAAACTATTGACCAAGTGTAATGATAATGACACAAGATTTGAGAAACTATTGATCAAGTGTAATGACACAAGATTTGAGAAACTATTGACCAAGTGTCATGACACAAGATTTGAGAAACTGTTGACTTAGTGCCATGAGACAATATTTGAGAAACTATTGACCAAGTGTCATAACACAAGATTTGAGAAACTATTGATTTAGTGCCATGAGACAATATTTGAGAAACTATTCACTAAGTGTAATGACACAAGATTTGAGAAACTATTGACCAAGTGTAATGATAATGACACAAGATTTGAGAAACTATTGATCAAGTGTAATGACACAAGATTTGAGAAACTATTGCCTTAGTAAGATTTGAGAAACTATTGATCAAGTGTAATGACACAAGATTTGAGAAACTATTGCCTTAGTACCTGTAACTTGGGTACTGGTGAGAAGTTAAGTAAATCTGGACCCAATCTGTTTGCAAACGCGCCTCAAGTCGAGGCTAGTGGGATAATGGTAGTTAGACCTTGTAGAAAGCAATTATATATCAACAGGCATCTTCAGATTGTAATGCTTTTTATATCAGACAGTCTAGACAATCAATGTTGTTTTTTCTCAGACAGTCTAGACTATCCATGCTTGTTTGACTATGACATGGTACATATTGGTTCTATCAACAAAGAACATTTTAGACCCTCGTAGAAATTAAAAACAGTCCATCCGTTATTTTTCTTTCTTACATTCAGAAGCCAGGTGCATACATTAATGTTACTGTATAACACTCGCACTACTTCGTATACATGAATGTTAACACTTTTTTATAATCGCACATGAACAAAGTTTAGTTCATGGCAGAAACTATAGAATCATAGTTATATCATTTCATAAGCACACAGAGCAGACTAACCAGACAGCTCCAATAGCTATGATCGGAGTCTACTCTATTTGCAATGGCGTTAAATGGCTTATGCATAGAGTACAGTGTAAACAAGCAATCAAATACTCTGTTTTATAGGAGGACATCGTGTTACAGTAAAACCCCTCTAATCCGGACATTCAATTTAGTATAAATATCGGTCTTGGAGACATGTGGTGCAGAAACCTCTGCATTAAGTAGCCACCTGCCTAAAAATATCTAAATCATTATCTACTAGAACTCCGGTTTAGAGAGGGTTTAACTATCGTTTAGAACTATTTTGTTGGGAATAGCGGGTGGATGCGTTTATGTTAACCCATTCCCCACTCATTTTCAAATAGACTACTCCAAAATTTAAAAAGGTCATACTTACCGTAAATATTCACGGATATGTTTTAAGAATAATTGTAAAATGACAAATAGTGCAGACCCTGATGATAGGGCTCTTCTGGGAGCCCTCTTATTTTATTTAGGTCAACACTGTATGCACGTGGCATTAATGACCTACGTCCAGATGATGTTAGTATTTGTGTACGCACCTCTGGAAGATATACATGTGTAACGTGCAAACCGAGAGACCCAGCAACAACAAACCCTGTCGCTTATTTACCTTTAACGTTTATTTTAAAATCATTTCATTTTGGCAGACATCGTTATTCATGTTGTGAAGTTGTCTGAAGGGGAATTTTATTTACATTTTGACTTTGGTGAAAGTGGGATAAGGGCGAGGTTGGGTACCCGTAAACCAGGTTTAAGCCCCCCCCCCCCCCCCCAGTAGCTGTTTTTGGCTACTGACCGTTCCAAGGCGGTACTCCTGCTTTCAGCCTATGGTCAACTTTGTTGTTTAATATGCTTAATGTTTAATGTTTTTCGTCTTGATATGTGTCCTGTTATGTTTTGTCTTGTGGTTATACCGTTTCTTGTATGATGGTGTTTGGTGCGGTGTCATTTCGTATGTGGCTGTCCCTGTTTGACTATTTTTCCATAATTATCATAAATATTAATTTTACTTGTAAACATCACTTAATGTGATAATTGTTTCTACGTCAGTGTGTTTCGGCAAATGAATAACATTGATATGTGACGTTATGTGTATTATTGGTGTCATACACGGATATTATGCACCATGGCTCATTAAAACATTACCCCGTTTCTGCTATTAATTCATACATTACAGTCATGTTTCACCAATGTATCTGTTAATTAAAAGTACTAAACAATTTCTTCTATCCTGCTTAAAGACATGTTAGACAGCCATTTTACGCTTGTGTACAACCTTGCTTGTCATTAGAGGATGTGTGTTTGTCAATATACGATGTGCATTCGTCAATATACGTTATGCATTTTTCAATATACACTGTGCATTTGTCAATATACGTTGTTCCGTTGTCAATACATGCTGTGCATTTGTCAATATATGCTGTTCATTTTTCAATATACGTTGTGCATTTGTCAATATACGACGTGCGTTTATCACTATACGCTGCCGATTCATCGTTTTATGATGGTAAATTTCATTATACTATGGTTGTATCGACTTGGACGGTTCGTATTTTTTCTCTATTTGAAACGGGTCGAAAACATAGTAAATTATATGGTACCAGTCTAGTGTTAGTCTATCCGCGTTTACCTCCCTTCAATGCTATTCAGCTAACCGCCAAACGGTCGAATTCGTATTGCAGGATATAGTGCTCCAGAGTATCAGAAGACTATTCTTAGGTTAATTTTAACTGCCACATTATATTTTACTTAGGATAGTTCAAATACAAATGAATTCGCACACACCATACAAGCCCTTCAAAATATTCTTTAAAAAATGGAACAAAGTTTAAAAGTGGGTTTAACAGTTGCGGTGGTTAGACTTTATGTATTTCTTTCGAGTCGTCTGTATAGCGCAGTCGGTAGCGAGGTCGTATCTCGCTACATGCGAATATGTGCGTCCTGTGTTCGATATCCTACATCGCTACTTTTTTCATACAACATGACAAATTTATGTTATTTCGAACTAAAGATACTACGAAAGTTTAACATGAATTTAACCCTTCGCTTGCTGAATTTTAAAATACATTTCTCCTTCTTTACCCATGCCCTGTTGTATAATTACATATATATTCACTGTGTACAAGTATTTCGCTGTGCAATCACTGCTGTGTGGTGCACTGGTTGCACAATCAACTTGTAAATAATGCAGACCCTGATGAGACAGCTCCTGCAGGAGCTGTCTCATCTGGGTCTTCACTATTTACAGGTATGTATATTGACGTGAATAGCAAGCGAAGGGTTAATATGCAGTTAAGTGGATAGCTCGACAAAGTGATTACACAGTAATCGAAATTCTGGATTGTTTTTATATATTATTGATGGTGTTATTAACATAACAATATTAATATTAAAATGTTAAATTAAACATTTGTACTAAGTAAGGTAAAATTATAATCGGCATACGCTAGATAGCGCGATATTGTTTTACAAAGCGAACTCTTGAAAATTTAGGTATGCTGGGGCGAGCTTAAAATGTCTTAGTTTGTGAACTTTCGCTCTATGAAAATGCAGTTTACCTGACGTTGTCAGATCTAGGCAACTTATCTCCGACAAGGCTAGTCATGTGTTAATGGTTCTCATACGCAAATAAACAGGAAACTGATATAATTCTGAACAGTAATTTTAAAGAATTAAACGACATTGTCATACATGTAATTTCTATATAATAACGATGCCATACATGATATTATTTTAAGCCTATTTGTACAGTTTCACGTGACTTCATTCATTTGCCATTTTAATATCAATGCCACAAATATGTAATGTCGATAGCATACCAATTAATTGCTCTCATATATAAATCAACAGGAAACTGATATAACTCTGAACAGTGATTTCAAAGAATTAAACGACATTGTCGTACATTTCAATATAATAACGATGTCATAATTGTTTTAAACACATTTTGAACAGTTTCATTAGACTACATTTATTTGCTATTTTAATCACCTCATACCAGTCTTTTATTTTCCAGTAAAAGAATGAATAATAATATCATTTGATAATGATGATGATGATGATGATGATGATGATGATGATGATGATGATGGTGGTGGTGGTGGTGGTGATACTGATGGTGATGGTGATGATGACGATGCTACCCGGCTACACAACCCCCTCTACACAAGAATTCGTCCTGAATTCTTACTCAAGGAACACTCCACGAGTTTCTTATTATTATAAAATATCTTCATATAATCTTCATATTATCTTCATATAAATCACCCTGTGGATTGTTTACGTTGGGCGCCAAATGACACATGGTGAAAAAGTTGTGACTCGGCTGGAACTCGAACCCAGGGCATCTGGCTTATTATGCCAACACTCTACCGACTGAGCTACCAAGCCACACAGTAAAGCCTATCACCTGATTCACCACAATATTTACCCGGCTACACACACCACCTCTGCTCAAGAATTCGTCCCAAATTCTTACTCAACGAACACTCCACCAGTTTCTTATTATTACAAATTAATGTGTTTTCATATAAACAAAGGGCGTCAAATGTAACATGGTGAAAAAGTTGTGACTCGACTGGGACTTGAACCCATGGCCTCTGGCTTACCATGCCAACACTCTACCGACTGAGCTACCAAGCTGTGACGTGGGGATGTGAAGTATTTGTAAAGTTAGTCTAAGACGCCTTCAAATATATACATTGTATATACTACTCACGATTGAATAAACTCGAGGACGAATTTCAATTAAGTGGGGAAGTATGTCACGGTACCGAACCTAACACAGTCGGGTGAATAATGTGTACGCCGCCGGTATCTCCGTCGGTAGGTCGTCGGAACGGTAGTCCGAAGGTCCCGGGTAACAGATAACAATTAACAAATGTGATGAAATTGCCACATTGTGTTCACTTTGTGGGTGTAACATATTTGTTTTGGTGTGCATATAAAATCTTAAGCCACACGAATATATCACATTTTATGCACAATATTCGTTTGATGCGCGTGTCATTTCGACCGAATATGTCACACATGTGACATATTCAGTCGAATTTTTCACTCGTGTTACATATTCGATTCGTGACATATACGGTTCAACAGGACTGCATTGAATTTGTTTATTTCCTTCATCCTCCTTAACTCTTTGACCGCCACGTTCGCCGAAACTCCACTATTGGGGCTTGATGCTATGTGCACAGCTACAGATAAATGTACGTAATTTTACGCATCTTATCTGGAGTTCTGTATGTGTGAATCTATTTGCAAGCAGTTTGCATCAAGACATTCAGAATGCAAGCTGTTGGAAGTCGCCGGAAAATGACTCACAAGGGTCCAAACTATTTGACACACCACTAACGTTTTAGAGAAGAAACTGGAGGAACGTCGGGTATGAAACTTTTACCATTTCCCTGTTCTATATTTATTCCAAATTTCAACACTTACTGAATGTTCATGGACAAAATAGTTATAATGAAATGTAAGGTGGAAAACTGTTGCCATTTTAGAGAGTAAAGAAACAGATCTTTCAAATTCCACTAGCAAAAAGACCAGACCCTGATCAGACGGTTCCTATAGGAGCCATCTAATATGGATCTACTCTGTTTGCAAATGCGAGAAAACAGGTTTATATACAGGAAAGTGTCAAACACACAATATTGTTTTCGAACGACATTTATTTGGTGCTAAAAGAATTAAGAGCACGTTGGTGACTAGTAATGCATTTTCAGAATTTAAGTGTCAGTTTAAAGTACAGCAAAACTCCTCTAAATGGGGTGTTAAATTTAGCATAAATATCGGTCTTGGAGACAGGTGGCTGCTTAATGCAGGGTGAAAGTCGTACAGAAAGATCCTAGAGGAGCTTTCTGCATGACTTTCACTCTGCATTGAGCAGCCATTTTGCCTAAATGTATCTAAATTCTTCTCTACTAGAATTCCGGTTTAGAGAGGTTATACTATATAAAAAAAAACATCGGTATTACCTTTCCGTTTCTTCAAAATTGCAGTCGCGGTTTTGTTATTTGAAATTTTGACCATACCAGGTGCTTAAGCTTCTGTTGGAAGTTTTTGTTTTCAAGTGTAAAACTGATTTAATTGTGAACGTTCATGAATGCTTTTTGCAAATTAAACAACATGTCTGTTGACAGGTGATGAATTTAAGACTGTTTTAATTATCACCATGCCACAAAAAGTATTTGATAACATTTGCAAAAACGTTGAATCCGTATGTTACGATGAGTAACTCATGGTATTGACACTCTGTTTTTAACACATTTCTTTATAGTACAAACGCCTTTGCCAAACAGAGAAGACGCAGATCAGACCGTTGGTCCGGGCCTGTTCAGTTTGCTTATGCAAGTAGTATATATCTGACTCTACAGTTTCTACTAATACCAGACAATCCTGCGTACATATGTCATTATAAAAAAGTAAATACTCACGATGTCATTATTTTTTACATGAATATTCAACAGAGTAGCACATACTAGCTAATATTATCATTATTATTATTATTATTATTATTATATCACATTTATATAGAGCTCTTTCCACACAGGATATGGTCGATCAAAAACACTTCACATAAATAATTTGCATGTATAAAATAGTGTAGACACTGAAGTAGCACATTCATATAATTCCGTAATATTTGCCTATATGTTTATGTCCGAATAGCTCTAGTGTATCCCTGTTCCAAGGCATTTTGGCACATGATCTCACCCAGACATCCAGACACAGAGCGGTATAGATATTATAAAGTATCAACCGTAAATAATTTCTCTTTGTGCAGTACGACAAAAGTTATGTCTACTCATGACGTTGTTTGTTGTTGTTGTTGTTGTTGTTGTTGTTTCAGACTGTCCTATCTTACAGATTATCTGTTAGACTATTACAGTAAAAACTCGATTATTCGAACGCTCAAAAACGTTTCATTATTGATCTTTAAAACAGGTGACTGCTTAATGTAGGATGAACGTCATGCTGAAAGCTCCTACAGGAGCTTTCTGCATGACTTCCTACCTGCAATAAGCCGCCTTATGCCTAAAATGGCTAACCCTCCCCCTCCCTTATAAATAATTTCGAAATTGTACTTTATTCACTGCCAATATGTTTAGTCGAGGATTTGCCCCTTCCACAATAATAGGATATCTTTCAGAAATTTCATAAACAACCAATGCCGGCTGACACAATACCAGCATTCCTATCGTAAAATCACTTCAATTTAATACTGCATGGCATTGAACATCTGCAAAATGCTACATGTAATAGCAAGCAATAAGTGACATAAATACATGAGCAATTATTTTCAGAGAAACGGTAATATGCATACTTACATGAAATAGGAATTTTTAACATTTGTCTTTAGTATTGCATTTAGAATATGTTCTATTGTGAACATGAAATATTTCGCCGACAAATCCTTCTATGAGGCCATTGTAGCATGAACATCATTTGCACAAGGATATTTGCAGTACGGTAAAAACACTCTAAAACGGACTCTAGACTTAGTATAAATATTTTTCTTGGAGACAAGCAGCAGATTAATGCTGGGCGAAAGTCATGCAGAAAGTTCCTCTATGAGCTTTCTGCATGACTTTCATCCTACATTAAGCAGCCACCTCCCTAAAAGTATCTAATTTCTTCTCTACTAGGACTTCGGTCTAGAGAGGTTTTACTGTATACCAAAGTAAATTTCATCACCAAGATCATCACATAATGGGCTCATTGGCAAATGGTTCATAAAGCACAGTAAAACTTATACCTGAGGTACAAAATTGAATTAATGACCGGTCTGGAAGATAGATTGCAGCTTAATGCATAGTGAAAGCCATACAGAAAAAGCTCCCAATGTATCGTTTTAGCAAGACTTTCAAACTGAATTAAGCAGCCACCTTCCTAAAAAGACCTTTTTCCACTAAGACAAGCTGAAAGTGTGTTGCTATTTATTCTGATGTTCTGTCAAAGCGTACACTACCACATATTTGAATTATGGGCATTTTAACTTTAACTCTTTCGCTGCCAATTTCATATCTGTAATTACCTATGCAAACAGTTTGGATCCAGATGAGACGCCGAGTAGCTCGGTGTCTCATCAGGATTCAAACTGTTTGTTACTGTGTTAATGGTTTTGAAAGAAAAGGGGGAAAAGGTAAATAAACGAAAAGAGTAATAGACGACAAATTTTGCAGGCGACACTATTTGGCAGCGAAAGAATTAAACCTTTCGGCGACAAATTTCTAATTGTCGTCTGCAATCCAGTTTTTGTTAAATCATTCGGTACAATAAGGGAATGAAATAAATAAATGCAAATTGCAAAGGAGTAAACCACAGATATAGAAATAGAGATTGAGACAAAAAGTGAAAAGGCGGCGTCTGATCTGGGAATGCACTATATTTGTATTTGTCGTGGTGGATTTATGCGACTTCGGCGGTGAAAGGGTTAATCCTTTAAATGCTCGACACGCATGCGCTGTCATTTGCTGTAATCGCAGATTTTTTATCTTAAAATTTGCAAACGTTAGCATCAAACTTTAACAGTTAACCCATTTGCTCCCAGTGGATTCTTCCTTGTTTATATATTGGATTAGTCCATTTTGTATCTATGGGGTGCCTGGCCTAAATTTTCAATTTCGTTTTGTTTTATATTGAAATTCCTATCAGCAAACAGTGTAGACCCTGATCAGACGCCGCATTATGCGGCGTCTTATCAGGGTCTACCCTGTTTGCCTACGTCCCATATATGGGATCGTGGGAACAAATGGGTTACAATAAACTGAACGCATGAGCGGTGTTGAAGTTAGAACATACACTGCTATTAAATTTCAGTTAAGCAACACGCTCTGTGATTGATATAATTTAATCTATAAGAAGAAGCATAGATGCGATCATAGGAAATGCAATGGCCTTTCTTTCAGTACAGTGCAAAAAAAATAACAGTGCACAGATGTGAATATCCAGGTAAAACTTATACAATGAAACAGGATCTCTATACACTAAAAAGATGCCATGGAAACCCTACTTTTTTATATACCGAGAAGAGTTCTTTGTCATGGTGACATTGTCTCGAAAATGAAAAATAATTTGACATTTGAATGACAAAAAGACACGTCTGATAGTATTTGGCTATGACCAACAAAACCCGCAGAGACTATTGTATGTATAGAGCATGTCAGTATTGTTTGGTATTATACTGATAACTCCAGAAACACAACCTCACGTCTATTTAGTTGTGCCATTCTGTACACAAAATGAATTATCTGACACTTGCAGTCAGTATTTGTTTAATCCTTTCCTCCATATAAACGCATTTTCACACATTTGCAAATACAGTAGACCCAAATCAGACGGAACCGTCTGATCAGGGTCTGCTCTGTTTGCTTTTAACAATGATTTAGATCTGATTATACAGATTTTGTCAAAGCAAACAAACTCCCTGAAAAGTTTACATTGTAAAAGTTTCATGATGCCATTATTTCTTAGATGAATATTGAACAGGGAGAGAGTTAGTACTCCTGATATGTCAGTTCGATACCCCTACCTGTGCTCATAACCGGTTTGTATATGTATATACAGTGTATTGCTCTTACCTTGTCCCTCGCCTAATGCTGTTCCGTCTGGGGAATATTCTGCAGAACATTCGAATACTATTATAGGCGAGTATTATTTTTACTGGTAGTTTTCAGGCAGGCAGTATTACAATAAAGTCCTCTTCGATACGACCACTCAACAGATATCTAATTAGGGCTTTTTTTTAAAAAAAAAAAAAAAGAGGGGGGGGGGTACCTTAATGCAATAAAATGTGTGCTTGACACATTATTCTGAATTTTAATCTTTAAAAACTCATTTGAACCATTTCAATGGCAACTCAGATATATTGGTAACGTTTCACTTTGTACGCATGTGTCATGTGTTATGTTTTATGCATCTCTTGTGCGTGCTCACCGCATGCACATTGTTTTTCCATTTAATTGATTCCCATTTTGACTATTTTAGACTCAACCTCTTTGAATAAATCTACCGAAAAAAAGGAACATTCACTATAGAAAAGAAGAATTTTAGATCTGCGTAGTTCTGAAACCATTGTGATAAATAAGGCATTTGCTCCTATGGAGCAAATGCTCTATTTATCAAAATGGTTTCAAATCCACTTTTACAGTTGTGTCAAAAGCGTCAGTAGGGGAGAATGGGTTAAGAGTTTACACAAGATACATTATTAGTAGGTTCTAGCTGACAGGGTTGAAATATGTATCACCGCTCTTAGTGTCGGCGTAACACCTTCAATAATTAGACATTGCAATTTCACACCCGTGACTTATTCATACACTTATTGTCCTTATTTTACAAACAAAAATCCATTTATTGACACTTGTCACGAAGTAATAAAATTCGTAATTAAATTTAGTTACAGTTAGTAAAGAATTGCTTTCTGTCAGTCCAAGCAAAGTGCAAACAGTGCACACCATGGTCCGATGGCGTACCAATTTTTAACCATCAACATAACATTTTGGAAGATTTCATTGACCAATGACACATAAATTGATCTGGGTCTGCACTGTTCGCAAACATCAAGGATAGCACGTTGAAAGTTTGGTGTTAGGAGCGAATTTGTGCCCGGAACTGAAATCCATTGTATTAATCACTAGCATCGCAGTGGCAATTGTTTTTAAAATCGGAGCATTTACAAAAAGTACAAAAATGAGTCATGCAGGAAACACCACATACAGAACAAACAGTCGCCCGAACAGCAACACAAGGAAACAGCAAATGTACATAACTATAAAAACAAGAGACGCACAAAGACAAAACAAACATACGGAAGATGGAAGTACCGCCTTGGAACGGTCAGTGACAAAAGTCACTGGGGGGTTAAACCGGTTTATGGGCGCCCAACCTCACACTTATTCCATCCCCCCCCCCCCCCCTAAAAGACAAACAGTGTAAATAAACGTATCCCCTCTCCGACTAATCTACAACAACCGCGACGGCAAATACAGTGGTAAGGTGCATGTATAACGAAAACATTTAAGTGAACAAACTGTATCCACCTATCGCTAGTGTACTCAATGATTGAGCTGCAAACAGAGTAACTGTAGAAAAGTAATAAAGGGTACGACAAAAACGAAATAGTACAGATATCCGACGTTCTCCTTCCATTTCTGGATTTAAGAGGTCGCCTTCATCGAGTACTAAACCTTTCTTGTCGGCGTACATGCAAAGAGGCCAGCGTGATTGCCAACTGTAAAAGGGTTCACAACCAAACATGCAGTATGTTGTAGTACTACAGGATCATGTCCCTTTTTAATGAATTGTTTAACATATTTGATGAACAAAGTGAGAAAATGGGTATGTCCAATAATTTTACGAAGTTTGTAAATCACATCACCATAAAATTCAGGATGTGAAATACCGTGTCGCAGAAGCGCCTTGAGATTACATTGGTACTTTCCAATAAGCGTAGTTTATGGTATCTATATCCTTGCTTAAGCAGTTTTTCAGTTAAAACGAGATTTCGACTGTTAAAATCGTCAATAGATGAACAAGCTCTAGCAAAACGAATAAGTTGAGATATATAAACCCCGTAAGATGGAGCACGGGGAACATCCCCGTCAAGATGAGGAAAATTAACAATATTAAAATCAAAATCATCTCTTTTGTCATATATTTTAGAAGAAATCATTCCATTATCAATTTTAAGCTCTAGATCAAGAAACGCTGCATAATTGTCAGACGGGTTAGCTTTATTCAATTTGAGTTCTTTAGGATAAATTGTAGGAATCAGAGCATCAAAGAAAGGGTTATCTAAGTTAAAAATATCATCCAAATATCGACAAGTTTCATTGAAGGCTTTTATAACATCTTCTTGTGATTGAGGATTCAAACGCAACATGAAATCTCTCTCATAGCAGTACAAAAACAAATCTGCGACAAGTGGTGCACAATTCGTACCCATAGGAATACCAACTAGAGGTTTTTGTCACAAAAACGGATGTCTCCCCTCTTATAAAAGCAATATGTAAATAGAAATCACTAAAAATGTTATGGACTTGATGATTGATAATTCCCCTCATTATGCGCTTTCCACACCACATTTTTCAAGAAGAAAATGATAACAGCTAATAACTCCAAAAATATTGATACCAGAGTTATGGCCCTTGTGCATGACACTTACTTTCATCATGCTCTTTCCGTAAATGAAATGTCATTCCAATAGCATCAGTCGAACAGGAGTTATTGATCGGACAAAAGTATTGAAGCCAGAGTTATGGCCCTTGTTCATGACACTTTCTCTCACCATGCTCTTTCCATGAATGAAGTTTCAATACGATGGCAAGAGCCATGTAGGAGTTATCGTCCGGACAAGAAAGAATTAAACAAATGTACAAGGGGCAATAACTCTCAATTTATTGAAGCCAGAGTTAAGGACCTTATGCATGACACTTTCTCTTATCATGATCTTTCCATGTATGAAGTTTCACTCCAATGGCATGTGCCATATAGGAGTTATCATCCTGACAAAAAAGTGTGGGTTTTTTTTACAAAGGGCAATAACTCATATATTAGTAAAGCCAGAGTTATGGACCTTGAGCAAGACACTTTCTCTTATCATGATCTCTCCATGTATGAAGTTTCAATCCAATGGCATGAGCCATATAGGAGTTATCGTCCTGACAAAAAATTGTGAAAATAAATTACAAGGGCAATAACTCCATTATTAGTGAAGTCAGAGTTATGGACCTTGTGTATGACACTTACTCTCGTCATGATCTTTCCATATATGAAGTTTCAATCCAATGGCATGAGCTATATAGGAGTTATCTTCCGGACAAAAAAGTGTGCATTTTTTTTACAAGGGCAATAACACCTTGACATGCATGACACTTTCTCTTATTATGCTCTTTCTATATATGAAGTTTCAATCAACTGGCATCAGGCATATTGAAGTTATCGTCCGGACAAAAAAGTGTTTATTTTTTTTACAAGGGGCAATAACTCCTATATTAGTGAAGCCAGAGTTATGGACCTTGTGCATGACACTTCCTCTCATTATGCTCTTTCCATATATGAAGTTTCAATCAACTGGCATCAGGCATATTGAAGTCCGGACAAAAAGTGTGACGGACAGACGGACAGACAGACAGACAGACGGACAGACAGACAGACAGACAACTCTCACGAAAACAATATGTCTCCCCTATATATATATGGGGGGAGACATAATTACCTGACGCTATATAGCATTCCCATAACGTACAAATATGTGTTTTAAAGAAGGAGCTAACTGATTCAAAAACTTATATATCAGTTCAAACACCTGAAAAAGATATAGTCTCGGAACATGTAAAAATGTGCAATAATTTTAAGTCTGGTCCTAACATAAAACAACATAAACTTTCTACTTTGTACTGGATTCCGAAACTACATAAAAACCCTTATAAGTCGCGTTTTATTGCCAACTCTAGCTGTTGTACCACTACTAAATTATCTATACTTTGACGTCCTGTCTTACTACGATCAAAGAACATGTTAAACGCTACTGTGATAAAATATATGAAAATTCTGGTATTAATGTTTTTTGGTCCATAAAAAATTCAAATGATGTTTTAACAAAACTTGAAAATGAACAGTATAACATTTCTTTACTGAGCTCTTATGATTTCTCTACACTCTATACTACTCTACCTCACCATCTTATAAAGGATAAACTTATTAAATTAATAGAAAAAACCTTTGCCAGAGAAAACAAAATGTTCATTGCTTGTAATGTTCAACGTTCATTCTTTTCGAATTCAGAAGTTGAACATTACACAATGTGGACTTGCCTTGATGTTTGTAGATCTCTTACCTTTCTTTTAGATAATATATTTGTGCGTTATGGGGACACCATATATCGTCAAGTTGTTGGTATACCCATGGGTACAAATTGTGCCCCTCTTGTTGCAGATTTGTTTTTGTATTGCTATGAGAGGGATTTTATGCTTAGCTTAAAACCTGATACACAGACCGATATTGTTAATGCTTTTAATAAAACTTCAAGGTATTTAGACGATATTTTGAATTTAGATAATCCTTATTTTGATACTATGGTTTCTTCAATCTACCCAAAAGAACTGTCTTTAAACAAAGCTAATCAATCTGACATTAATGCTTCATTTTTAGATTTGAATCTTTCAATTACAAATGATAAAGTTTCGTCCAAAGTATACGATAAAAGAGAAGATTTTAATTTTAAAATTGTTAATTATCCCTTTCTAGATGGGGATGTGCCACGTTCTACATCTTATGGGGTTTATATTTCTCAACTTATTAGGTTTGCCCGAGCCTGTTCTTTGCTTGAAGATTTTAACAGACGTAATTTAATTATAACTGATAAACTTCTTAAGCAAGGTTACAGATATCACAAACTTCGGAAAACCTTTTCTAAATTTTATTATCGAAATTTACCTCTCATTAGTAAATATAATTGCAATCTACGGACGTTACTGCGACAAGGCATTTCTCAACCAGAATTTTATGGGGATGTTATCTACAAACTTAGGAAAATTCGGGGTCATATCCATTTTCATGATTTGTTTATAAAACGCATTAAAACATTTAAAAAGAAAGGTTATGATCCTATTATATTGCAACACACTGCATGTTTGGTTATCGACCCTTTTACAGTCGGTAGCTACGCTTCCCTCTTTGCTTGCGCGATGGCAGGCCGAGGGTAGTACTCTATGATGGTATACTCTTAAACTTGGATACAGGAGGAGCTTACCAGACTCATGTATTACTTTTTCCCTGTCGTGCCCTTAACGGCTTACCTGCAGGTGCTCTGACTTCAGCAAAGTCATTGAGTACATATTTGACGGATTGTCACAGTTATTATGCTATGTTTTACATGTTGTCCTGTGTTCACCGTCGTCTATGTTGTGGGTAAGTCCAGCGGGGATACCTTTATTTACAATATTTGTAAAGCTAGGGTGACTTTGAGAGAAGTGTGAGGTTAGGACGTCCGTAAACCGGTTTAAACCCCCAGTGGTGTTTTGCTGCTGACCGTGCCAAGGCGGTACTCTCTTTGTCACCCTTCCTTTTGTTTGCCTTGCGTCTTTGTGCTTGTGGTTTGTTCATGTTGTGGAACGTTTGTCCCTGGTTCTTGTGTGTCTTTTGGTGTTTTCTGTGTTCATTTCGTGTGTGTGTGTGTGTGTGTGCGTTTGGGTGTGTGGTTGTGTGTGTGTGTCATGCTGTCTATCGGTGTTTTGGTGGTGGTTGCGTCTTGCATGTGGCTTTGCCTGCTTGACTTTATACTACTTTTCCATCCAAAAGAAAGGTAAGTGATTCGCAAACTTCTGAGCAAGTCCAATTGGTGTAATATTTCATTTGCTCGTCAGTAAAGAAAGCTTTTTCAGCACTACATGCCAAGAGTGATGTTTTTTCCCGGGCAAATACTTTCTGGATTAAGTTAGTAAGCTTATCCTTAATTAAAATATGAGGAAGAGTTGTGTACAGAGTAGAAAAATCGTACGTGCTTACAGTGGATGCAAGATACCTTTTGTTCTTAAGTTTGTTTAAGACTTCTGAAGAGTTCTTAATAGACCAGAAGAGATTTATTCCAGAATTTTTCATAAGTCTTATCACAGTAGAATTTTACATGTTCCTTTACCTTCGTTAAACAAGAAGTCAAAAGTATAGACAATTTAGTAGTTGTACATGAACTAGAATTTGCAATGAAACGCGCTTTATATGGTTTTTTATGTAGTTTTGGTAACCAATACATTGTAGGAAGTTTATGTTGTGTAATTTTAATATCGGTTCCAAGTTGTTCACACTTTTTGACATGGTCTGAAACGATGGTCTTTTCGTCAGTAGTAACTGAAATGTATGACTTATTCGTTTTGCTAGAGCTTGTTCATCTATTGACGATTTTAACAGTCGAAATCTCATTTTAACTGAAAAACTGCTTAAACAAGGATATAGATACCATAAACTAAAAAAAACTTTCTCTAAATTTTACTATCGAAATCTCTCGCTTATTGGCAAGTACAAATGTAATCTCAAGGTACTTTTGCGACACGGTATTTCACATCCTGAATTTTATGGTGATGTGATTTACAAACTTCGTAAAATTATTGGACATACCCATTTTCTCACTTTGTTCATCAAATATATAAAACAATTCATTAAAAAGGGATATGATCCTGTATTACTACAACATACTGCATGTTTGGTTGTGAACCCTTTTACAGTTGGCAATCACGCTGGCCTCTTTGCATGTACGCCGACAAGAAAGGCTTAGTACTCTATGAAGGCGACCTCTTAAATCCAGAAATGGAAGGAGAACGTCGGATATCTGTACTATTTCATTTTTGTCGTACCCTTTATTACTTTTCTACAGTTACTCTGTTTGCAGCTCAATCATTGAGTACACTAGCGATAGGTGGATACAGTATGTTCAATTAAATGTTTTTTTGTTATACATGCACTTTACCACTGTATTTGCTGTCGCGGTTGTTGTAGATTAGTCGGAGAGGGGATACGTTTATTTACACTGTTTGTCTTTTAGGATGGGGATGGAATAAGGGTGAGGTTGGGCGCCCATAAACCGGTTTAAACCCCCGGTGACTTTTGTCACTGACCGTTCCAAGGCGGTACTTCCATCTTCCTCCTATTGTATGTTTGTTTTGTCTTTGTGCGTCTCTTGTTGTTTTTTCTACCTATGTACATTTGCTGTTTCCTTGTGTTGCTGTTCGGGCGAGTGTTTGTTCTGTATGTGGTGTTTCCTGCATGACTCATTTTTGTACTTTTGGTATTAATAACTTCCTGCTTCAAGACATCGATATAATGTAATCGTCAAATAATAATCACATTATTCGATGCCTTATCAGCAGGAACAAAAACGTATTTTGAATGGAAATCCTGTAAACCCTTTTTAAGATGTCTAAAAGAAATTCTAGGTTTAGGTGGAAGAAGGTGTTTATTAGAGCTATAAAAGGAAATGCGTTTATCAATTATATCAAAAATTAGTTTTTTCCAACTAGAAAGAGCATTAGACTCAACATGTTCTCTTCGACACCATTTAATACTAAAATTTTGTAAAGCCTCCGCAATCTGAACTCGACAAGAGTTAAAATATATCAAGGATGGTATTCTATATTTGGGACCTTTATTCAAAAGAGATCGTAGACGTTTATCTTTAATTATCTCAAAATTACCAGTAATCACATGACCAGCCGGAGAATAGCAAAATTTTGAGGTGGCGCAATCTCAATTATCAGGAATATTATCATTAATATTAAGGTCGGCCACAATTTTATTATAGTTGAAAATAGTATTTCTGATGGGTTTGTTATATTTGTAGCAGATGATAGGTGGTTCTGTATTTTTAAAGTATTTAGGAATAGTGTCAATTACATTTTTGTCTCTAAAAATACTTTGGAGGTCAATAAAATCAATACCTTTATTAATAAAAGGAATTTTCAAGAAGAATCTTTGGTGTTCAGATAATTTATCAATGTGCGGTCTGAGAACATGTAGAGTAAAGCTTTGTATCAAACTAGCTGTTCCTATGAGAGGATCTGATCTAAAAATAATTTTATCGGCTTGCTCGTCAATTTCTTTTAATGAACATATAGATAAGGAGGAAAGTCTAGAAGCATGGCATGTTTGCCAGAAGTTAGACATAAAGTATGTAGATCAAGAAGAGTCATTTTCAAACGAGATTTTCGTTTAATATTACCATTTTTGCGAATGCCATGTGGTCGAGATTTGCGTTTTCTAATAGAAAAAATTGAAAAAATATCTATATCTGGTTCTTTTGAAATATTTCCAGTCTGATAAATATTATCATTCAGTCCTAAAGGAAAAGGTGTTTGCAATTTTTTGTTCCAATTTAATTCCGATATAAATCTAGCTTTCGATTTAAAGCTACTAGTAGCCTAATGTACAGGGTAAAATTTTAGTATATAGAAACAATACCAGGAAATGGCTACTTTATCAAGTTACCGATGTCAAACTGTTTATGTATGTTTAATTCTTTCGCTGAAAAATGTTGTCGTCTACAAACGTTGTCGTCTGCTACAATTTTCATTATTTTATGTTTCTATATTTTTTGCCTCAAACACCAGTCGCAGTAACAGACAGTTTGGATCCTGATGAGACGCCGAGTTACTCGGCGTCTCATCTGGATCCACATTGTTTGCATAGGTAATCACATATGCGACATAACATTGACAGCAGAAGAGTTAAGCTGCATAAGTTGTGAGCCGCTCCCTGAGAAAATGAGTCTTACTGCATGGCAGACAATACAGATCAAGATCACGCACTGCATGGAAAGAAAAAGAATAATTACTACTATTATTATTATTATTATTATTATACCATATTTATATAGCACTCTTTTCATATCTAAATACGTTCAAAAGTGCTTTACAATTAAAACATTTATACATACTAAAGCAGAAATTAAAGAAAATATCAGATATGAAATAGAAATAAAAACATAATAAACAAAACAAAAACATTTACAGTGTATTTCTAAGGTATAAAAAGAACATCGCATAACCTCAAAATTTAAAATCCATATGCCTAGTAAGGTATAATACAATTTTGATAAGGGAATAAAGCAAAGTTGATGGCATACTATTTCTATAGTTAAAACATGCAACCGCTGTTTGGGCTTAAAATATATATCAGCCACCATAATACTTTAAAAAGGAAAGATTTTTACGAGATATTTTAAAATATTCAAGTGTAGCCAAGTTAAAACATGCAACAGCTATTTGGGCTTAAAATATACATCAGCCACCATATATCTTTAAAAAGAAATGAGTTTTAAGAGTTCTTTTAAAAGACTTAAGTGAAGCTGACTTCCGTATTCCCACCGGTAGTTCATTCCACAACTTAGGAGCCGCCTTTGCAAAGCTACGAGCACCATAGGTAACTGTGCGGGATCTTGGTATCACGAGGGCCATAAAGTCATTTTTTGATCTTAAATCACGCTGAGGTTTATATATCTTTAACATGTTTGTGATGTAACTTAGAGATTTGTCATTCAATGCTTTATAGGTGTGAGTCAAAAGTTTAAAGTCAATCCGGTGTTCCACTGGGAGCCAGTGAAGTTCCTTTAACACTGGTGTTATGTGGTCAAAACGTGATGTCCTGGTACTGATACGGGCTGCAACATTTTGGACAGTCTGCAGTTTGTTCAAAGTTGTCTTTGGTAAACCACAAAGTAGGGAGTTACAATAGTCGAGTCTGGATGTAACAAGAGAATTTACTAGGGTTTTAGTAGCATCAATGGTAAGATATTTTCTGATGTGGCCTATTTGTCGTAGCTGGGCATAACAAGACCTACAAACAGAATTCACCTGTTGTTCCATGTTCATGTTGGAATCGAGGAATGCCCCTAAATTTCGAACCCACGAAATTTTTGATTTTTGATTTCTATGTTTGATACACGTTTTGCATTACGTTTGGAGTTAAACAGTATAAGTTCTGTGTTATCTGCATTTAGTTTTAGCATATTGTGGTGCATCCAGGAGACAACATCGTTTAGACAGGCTTCCACTCGTCTTATAACTTCCATTTGTGTAGTAGTGTCAATGGGTTCGAATGATATATATAGCTGCGAGTCGTCTGCATAAAAATGATGATTAAGTCCATGGTTTCTACAAATTGCGCCTATGAGTTTTGTATACATAATATAGTTTTTTGGCCCTAACACTGATCCCTGTAGTATACTGTATTTCATGAGGACTGGCTCAGAGAGTTCTTTGTCAATGCATACAGTTTGAAAGCGATCGGTGAGATAGGATGTCATCCATGCAAGCGGTGTACCACCTATTCCAAAGTCATGTTCTAGACGTTCAAGCAGTGTGCTGTGATCAATAGCGTCGAATGCAGCGGAGAGGTCCAGTAATACGAGGACAGTAACCTTGTTTTGGTCTAGTGACTCTAGAATATCGCTTTGGACCTTGAGTAGAGCAGTCTCAGTTGAGTGAAACTTTCTATATGCCGACTGATGTTCCCCATGAAGATTGTTTATTGACAAGTGTTGTTCAACACGTTTATCCACTACCTTCTCCAAGACTTTTGAGATAAATGGGAGATTTGACACAGGTCTGTAATTTTTAAAAGAGTTTCGATCCAGATTTGGCTTTTTCATGAGAGGTCTGACATGTGAGATCTTAAATGCCTTTGGTACATATGCTGAGCCAAGAGACAGGTTGATAATTTTCATTAAAACTGGTAAAAGTTCATCGATACATAATTTTAATAACCATGTTGGTATCGGGTCTAATTCATAGGATTTATTTGGAGACTGTAATATGATTTGTTTCACCTCATTTGATGTAGCAGGAGTAAATGTTGTCAGATTTTCTACTGGAACCGTAACAGGTTCAATATTCACGTAATCATGCTCAACTTGCTTTTTTGAAGATGCATTTATCAATGGAGCCGTATCAGATTCAATATTCGGGTAGTCACACTCAGTCTGCGTTTTTGAAGATATGTCACACCTAATGGCCTCTATTTTGTTAGTGAAAAAGTCAGAAAAATCCTCTGCCAGTTTCTTGGGCGATTTGAAGAAAGGTAAAACAATATCGTTTGAAGAACCTAACAGATGTTTAGTCACCTTAAACAGACTTTTATGGTCTTGTCCACAGGAGTTGACTTTGTCAGAATAATAATTGACTCTAGCCTGACTAAATAATTTATTGGTTTTTGCACATTGGTTTCTGTAGATTTCATGGTGAACTGTTAATTTGGTTTTACGCCATTGTCGTTCAAGTTTACGTTTCAAGTGTTTAGCAGCGTGTAGATCCTCGTGAAACCACTGACAAGATGGTCTTAGTATAATAGTTTTTGTACGGAGTGGAGCATGCTTGTTGATAAGTGCTGACATCTCCTCTGTGTACAAGTTAACTAGGTCGTCAAGGTCTGTACATTCTAAAGACTGGTTGAGATTTTTTGATGTCTGTATATCGTTTTTAAAGGCATCAACATTTATAATCTACGAAAAGCTACAGTCTTGCTAATGGGAGCAGGTTTTGCCGCTTTAACATTGAAAGTCACTGCAAAATGATCACGTGTCAATTTTCCAGAATTATCAGAGAACCCAAGATCGCTAACTTCTATGTTAGAAACTATGTTGTCGGTGTCTCTAGTGATCACGACATCTAGCGTATGTCCACCAACATGTGTGGGTTCATTGATATGTTGCCTCATACCACATGAGTCAAGACAGCTAATAAATCGGGCAGTATCTCTATCTGTGGGAGTATCTAAATGGAAATTTAAATCACCAACAATTATGATGTTTTTGTATGTAATGGCATATCTAGAAAGAAACACAGGCCATTCTTTTTCAAGAAAGTCAGTAGTTTTGAAGCCATTCTCTCGTGTTGGTGGTGGTCTATATATCACTGCTAGACGTAATGAGTAGCCATTTATAGTTATGTTACAGTCTATGAACTCAAAGTTCGAAAAATTATTATTCGTACCTGATTCTACTATATCGATATCTATAGAGGATTTGTATATAAGTGCTACACCACCACCGGGTTTTCCATAGCAAGGGACATGTTGGATCCGGTAGCCAGAGGGGACGAGTTCACTAATACATGTTTTGTCAATGGATGTTCCAAGCCACGTTTCCGTCACGGCAAGAATATCAAGATGGTTTGAAATGATATAGTCATATATAGCTAGAGTTTTGTTCTTTACAGATCTTGGGTTTAAGCAACAAACTTTTACATTAGTTTGGCCCTTCACAACATTGAAACTTGACAGATCTGCGTTTGGATGGATGTGAAGTGTTTGAGCCATGTATATTTATAATGGTGGGGATCACTTCAGGCAAAGTGTGTAGGTTGTTGATATTAATCCCTTGATTTGTATCCCAAATACATCTTACTGAACCGTTTCCCCCTCTGGTACCCCGATACCTTACAATACCTAACTGTTTCAGTCTTGCCATAACAGTTTGGTTAGGTGTTATTGTGTCTGATTGTCCGATACTGTATAGTGCATACCTATTGTATTGTACAGTCCTTGATATACGCTCACTCATCATTCCTGAGGGCAAAATACACTCTGATTTAAAACCAATTGAATATTTAGCAATATCTTTTAGGTCAAAATTCAGCATAAAAATCCCGAATAAAATCAACATATATACACTCTTGTCACATTCATACAACTTCATGACAATTTATAGGTCTGTACCAGCAGTAGATTTGCTGATAAAGTTCAAAACAATGAGAGCAAAGAAAGTGCAGCCTACACCTGGAGCAATTCTACTACTCATTGTGACAAACAGTGCTGAGCCTGGTCAGATGCAGCATCGGAGACGCTGCGGTTGTTAAGGATCTACGCTGTTTCCTATAAGAGTAACGCAAATATGTTCTTTCGTGATAATACTTGCAAACAGTATGGATCCAGATGAAACGTAGAGTAACTCTGTGTGTCCTCTGGATCAACACTGAATGACACTGATTATTATTGTGTTAACAATTCAACAGAACGCCACTTTGAAACAATCTTAACAGACGAAATTTATTTGATTTCGAAAGGATTAACCCATTCCCTCATACTGGCACCTTTTGAAGCCTCTGTAAAAGTCACTTGTTGAAACCATTGTGATAAATAGAGCATTGGCTCCATAGGAACAAATACTCTATTTATCACAATGGGTTAAAAAGTACACAATTCTAAAAGCAATTACCGTTTGGCTAGTAAATGCTACTTTTCGGTTAATTTATTCAAATAGGTTGGGTCTAAAAATAGCCTATGAAGTAATAGGTCTAACAATAGCTTATGAGGTAATGGATTAAAGTCTCTGCAGACTAGTAGTATACGTGAGTCGAATTGACCCTTGACCCTTACCAGACTCGCATTTGCAAACAGCATAGATCTAGATGAGACCCCGTATAACCTAACGTCTCACCCTGACTCAAGTTATGAACTTAAGTTATTACTCGTTTAACCCTTTTACCGCCGACGTCGCAAAAATACACCACGACAAATAGTGCAGTCCCAGATCAGACGCCGCCTTTTCAAGGCGGCGTCTGATCAGGGATTTCACTTTTTGTCCCAGTCTCTATTTCTATATCTATGCTTTATTTCTTTGAACTTTGCATTTATTTATTTCATTTCATTATTTTACCATATGATTTAACAAAATTCGATTGCAGACGACACTTAGAAATTTGGCGCCGAAAGGGCTAACACGCTTCAAGAAGTCAAAGTAGCACAAGATCCATATGTAAGCAGACATCGTTTTTTACAGCCGGGATAAGGGTTAAGATTAAAGTAAGACGCGATACTTCAAAGCCAAACTACATAGTGTGCTTCAGAAAACAAACTGCGCATTCCTTTTTCACAATCATGAAAGAACGTGTTCGCTGTCACAGTGCACTGTGTATTGTATTTATCATCAAAAGGCACGGCGCAAGATATAAAGAAGATTAATTTATAATTTCCATTTTAAACCCAAATAAATAACATAAGATAATTATGCCGTGTCTGGTAATTCCAAAGATAATTTTCGGGAATATGGAACAATTCAATGCTTTGAAGATTACATGTAAATCTTCATGTCCGTAGATGGATTTATCATTGCTGTATTTGAAATCAAATATGAATTACAATAAAAACCCTATATACCGGACGTTTAACACATTCCCATCCTAGTGACGCATTTTGGCGTCTCTGTAAAAGTCACATTTATCACAATGGTTTCAAAACTACACAATTCTAAAGTTTTCCTTTTCTCTAGTAAATGCTCCTTTTCGGTAGATTGTTTCAAAGAGGTTGGGTCTAAATATAGTCTAGGAGCGAATGGGTTAAATAAGTGCCGGATTCTCAGATGGGTAACAGCTTAATGCGGATTCAAAATCATATAGCAGAACGTTCCAAGAGACGCTTTCCGTGTGATTTTCAACCTGCATCAATCAGCCACCTGCGTAAAAAGATCTAAACTATTCTTTACTAATATTCCAGTTTAGTGAGGTTTTACTGTATATAATTTTTTACCTGAAATAGGACACTAAAGCATTTATCACTTTGCCTCGCTGAATAATGCTTCTCTTGTAATTATATTTTGAAGCTAGCAATCTTTAACTTAACCCATTCCCTCATATTGACGACATTTGACGACTCTGTAGAAGTCATTTTGTGAAACCATTGTGATAAATAGAGCATTTGGTCCCATGGGAGCAAATGCTCTATTTATCACAATGGTTTCAAACTACAAAATTCTAAAATGTTCCTTTTCTCTAGTTAATGCTCCTTTTTGGTAGATTTATTCGAAGAGGTTGTATCTAAAAATAGCCTATTAGGTAATGGGTTAAAGTAAAACGGCTCTATAACGGCCATTAAATTACATCCAAGTATTTTGTTTTAAAGGCGGGTGGCTGCTTAAAGCAATATGAAAGTAAAACAAAACGCTCCTATAATAGCCTTCTGTTTTACTTTCAGCAGCCCCTGCCTTAAATACCAATTAACACCATTTAGTGGCCGTTATAGAGGGGTTTTACTGTATTCTCAGATAGTTTATCCTAGTTGCACGTAGTATGTATCCCAATGAATACCAACTTATCCAGCGTCACTATTTGATACGGTAATAAGACATATGTCGGTAACATGCTTAATCCTCCCCTCCCATGAATATTCATATAGGAAATAACGACGTCATGAATATTAATTAGATTTATTTTTATCATGCCACCGGAACAAGGGGAATGTTGGCCATAGCAGAAACGTATCCATGATATTTCATAAGCAAACAGAGCAGACCCAGATCAGACGACTCCTACTGGAATCTTCTGATCTGGGTCTACTCTGTTTGCAAAGGCGTTGAAATGCGTATTTATGGAGTAAAGGGATAATGTTAACACTTTCCTCCATGAATATTCATCTACGAAATAATGACATTGTGGATACTAATTAGAATAATTATTATAATAGTACATAGAGACAGATTGGTTGGCAATGGCAGAAACAGTAGAATCGTATCTATAATTATATCATGAGCAAACAGAGCAGACCCAGATCAGACGGCTCCTATAGGAGCCGTCTGATATGGGTCTACTCTGTTTGCAATGGCGTAGAAAGACGTATATCTGGAGTTTAATAGGGTAGACACAACTTAGACAACAAGCACAGGAATCTCGTATTAGTCAATACCACAGCTCCAGACAGGGAGAGTTTTGGACGCATGAATTATGTCTCGAACAACCCGTATTAATGATAAGAATCGTCTCTATGAGACCACTATTCCAGGATAGTTATGTCTAATCATTAGAATTGTCTCTGAGATCAACAAAACATGGTATTTGTGTCTATAAGAATCTTCTCCAAGAGACCAACCATAGACGGTTGTTGTTTCTACTCATTAGTAACGTCTCTTTGAGACTAGACTCCTACGATAGTTGTCTAATCATCAGAATCGTCTCTGTGAGACCAACAACCCATAATTGTGATCGGTCGATACAATCGCCTCTTTGAGATGATTGTTATGAACATACACAACTATGGGTATGTTGGTATAAAACACAAGATTCTAATGATAACGGGTTACGTTGTGGTGTTGGTATTAAGAGAAGATGGTGTCAAATGGTGTCAAATGATAAGGGTGTTCTAAAAGAGAAGATTCTCATGATAAGGGTTAAATTGGTTTGTTGGTTCTAAAAGAGAAGATTCTAATGAAAAGTGTTAAATTGGTGCATTGGTCTAAAAGAGAAGATTTTAATAATAAGGGTTAAATTGGTTTGTTGATCTAAAAGAGAAGACTAATGGTAAGGGTTAAATTGGTTTGTTGGTCTAAAAGAGAAGATTCTAATGAAAAGTGTTAAATTGGTGCATTGGTCTAAAAGAGAAGAGTTTAATAATAAGGGTTAAATTGGTTTGTTGGTTTAAAACAGAAGACTCAAATGATAAGGGTTAAATTGGTTTGTTGGTTTAAAAGAGAATATTCAAATGAAAAGTGTTAAATTGGTGCATTGGTCTAAAAGAGAAGATGTTAATGATAAGGGTTAAATTGGTTTGTTGGTCTAAAAGAGAAGATTCAAATGAAAAGGATTAAATTGGTTTGTTGGTCTAAAAGAGAAGACTAATGATAAGGGTTAAATTGGTTTGTTGGTTTAAAAGAGAATATTCTAGTGAAAAATGTTAAATTGGTGCATTGGTCTAAAAGAGAAGATTTTAATAATAAGGGTTAAATTGGTTTGTTGGTTTAAAAGAGGAGATTCAAATGATAAGGGTTAAATTGGTGTGTTGGTCTAAAAGAGAAGACTAATGATAAGGGTTAAATTGGTTTGTTTGTCTAAAAGAGAAGACTAATCATAAGGGTTAAATTGATTTCTTGATCTAAAAGAGAAAAGTTAAATGAAAAGGGTTAAATATGTGCATTAGTCTCAAAGAGACTATAATGGTTTATACGAACATTAAAATCCATTAGCTATATATTGGTAAATATATGGCATTTCAAGGGTTGACAATATCCTCTATCACCCCGACAGCCATGTGTTAATTATTTTATTATACCGAAAAACTAAAAAATACCGAAGTACAATATTAGTTATTTTTACAATTATAATGATACATAAAATTGTAAGGTGATATATCCTGATATATTCAGATGGAAGTTCATTCTGAAGGTAATATATCAGAAGGTCACATTTTAGGTCTATGGGAGTTTTGCATTGACGAAATATTGAGTATAATAATATGGTTTATAATATGGTTTTGCTGGGGAAATGAAGAATGTTGAGATAATCTCTATTTCGTGTGTACTGTACACGTTTGCAGTATATGTGACTGTATGTGTCTATGTGCTAGACAGATGTATAGATAAACATTTTGTGTGGGAGCTTGGAAATTGCTGTTATATTACTTTTACCCTGCATTCACCAATCGTCTACTTTGTTCGACTATAGCAAGTACATGTACATAGCACAAAACCATTTTAACTATAATATATAGGAGCAAACAGAGGTGACCTTTGCAGTTTTTATCTCATCAGGATCGTAACTATTTGACACTCTGATCGTAAATTTGGAACGAAATAGTAGGTGTTACAGTGCTCCCATTCTAATGCCGACACATAAACCTTTAACCCTTTACTCCGTGATTATTCATGTGAAAAATAATGACAAAGACTCGTGGACGCCGGAAGGTTTGGCCATGGCAGACACTGTAGAACCATATCTATATTGTTTCATAAGCAAACAGAGCGTAAGGGAGCTGTCTGATCTAGATCTACTCTGTTTGCAAATACGTAGACAGGCGTATTTATGGAGTAAACGGTGAATAGCTGACATTGATTTGTATAGCAAACAGTGAAGAGACTGATCAATTGGACCCTGAAGGAGCCCTCTTTTCTTGTTCATATTTTCGCCAGTGTCCCATGTAGCGTGTCGCTCGAGTTTACCGGTTGCTTAGCGCGACTAATTCGCAATTTAACCTAGACAAAATGCACGTGTATGTAAACGTACGAGAACAAAGGTGTAATGACGTAACAAAAGAAACAAAATAATTAACATACCTTTTAATGTACAGTAAAACCCCTCTAATGCGACCAACAAAAATGGGAATAATTCTGGGTGGCAGAGGCAGGTGGTAGCTTAATGCAGGGCGAAAGTTATGCAGAAAGCTGCATAATTTTCGTCCTGCATTAAGCAACCACCTGCTTTAAACGACGCCAGTGGCTCTTTATTAAGTGGTCGCATTAGCAGGGTTTTACTGTACAAGTGAATACATAGTATAACAAGAGAAAGCCATTACAATGCAGTTTGAAATTTAATGCTGTCTTCTGTGTAATTTCTGTTTTAGAAATGTTTTATTTTCCTATGGGATTAAAGTTCGTATAATGTAAAATTATACCAAACACCACCGCTATACAGGGTGTCCCAAAAAAACGGAACCCGGGATTAAGCTATGCAATATATCCCATTTGTGTTAATATTGCTAACTTGAATTAAATGTATATTCATGTAGGTTAGTAGAGACAACATTTTGACATATATTGTCTAAATTTTGTCTAAACATATGCATTGTTTTTTAAGATATCAGCATTTAAACGAAAACACCCAAAATTCCGTTTTTAACTTGATATAGGCATGGACTATGTAATGTACGCATATCGTGTTAAAACAGATTTTAGGTGCATTCATTAAAATACTCATATCTTTAAAACCAACGCATATTTTTAAGAGAAATTTGCACAAATGACATATCTACAAAAGTAATATATTTACATTTTAAAGTGTCCGATTTTTACATTGGTATTTGATCCAGGGTTCCATTCTTTTTGGGACACCCTGTATTCTGATTCTATATCTTACCTAGAATCATTGTTTTACTTTATTCTTCCCAGGTGGTACCGGTGGCCAAATTACAAGGCTCTGGTGTCCATTCAGTAAACAGGACTAAATATGATAAACACCATTGTATGACATATACAGTAGAATCATTCATGTGTTTAACAAAAAAAAGATTGGTTAATGCATGGCAAAAGTAACGCTTCTCTTTTTGAAGGCCGCTTAACCCATTACCGCATAGGCTATTTTAGATACAACCTCTTTGAATAGATCTACCGAAAAGGAGCATTAACTAGAGAAAAGGAACATTTTAGAATTTTGTAGTTCTGAAACCATTGTGATAAATAGAGCATTTGTTCCTATATTCCTATAGGAACAAATGCTCTATTTATCACAATGGTTTCACAAAGTGACCTTTTCAGAATCGTCAAAAGTCGTCAATATGAGGGAATGGGTTAAGACATGTTCTGCTGTATTATAAACTCTGATCCGAAAACTCATATCTTGTGCTCATACCTGGGTATACACGAATTTCAGAAGATTCTTAACTCACTTTTCATTGTCATTTCATGTTTTTAGAAATCACATAGGTTCTTGCAAAAGTCTATTTTATCAAATAATGTTTGATGTATACTGACATTTAGCGTACTCAGCAAGTTGGTTTGGGCAGCAAGTTGGTTTGGGCATACTATGCCACAGTATGATTTCTTCTTACCTTCTTATTTAACTCTTTCACTGCAACATAGTGCCGTGTGCAAACTTAGTCGTCTGTTACATTTTTCTTTTTTTCATTTTTGTTTCAAAAACAGCCACCGTAACAAACAGTTTAGGTCCTAGTGAGTTACTCGGCGTCTCATCTGGATCCAAACTGTTTGCATAGGTAATCACAGATTCGAAATTGGCGGCGAGAGAGTTAAAGAAACAAAATTAATCCAATAGAAAACAAACCATTCGCTCTGTAT
>OY755239.1:41210043-41260949 GCA_963576725.1 Azorinus chamasolen
AAGACTTAACCCCAACTCCATAGGCTCTTTTTAGACCCAGCCTCTTTTGAATGAATCTACCCAAAAGGAGTGTTTACTAGAGAAAAGTAAAATTTTAGAATTTTGTAGTTTGAAACCATTGTTATAAATAGAACATTTGCTCCTATAAGAGCAAATGCTCTATTTATCACAATGGTTTCAAAAAGTGGTTATTACAGAGGCATAGAAATGCGTATTTATGGAGGAAATGGTTAAACTTGCTACAGGATTACGAATGACAAACAGTGTAGGTACAGATGAGAGGGGTCCTCTGGGAGCCCTTTGATTCGGGTCTACATTGTTCCAAATGACAATGTATGTTGTAATATGCGACTGCATTGCACCAGATATATTATTTCATATCGTTTTAGTTGATGTTAGTTTCTCACAATTTGCTTATGCCTAATGACTCTTTCCACAATGTCGGAAACAAATCATTTTTGTTAAGGACACATGAACCCTAGACTATCAGATTATCTATTTTAAGCAAAAACGTGGCCATCAAACAATTTCGCTTCTTCTCATTGTCTGACATTTCAAACCCTTGAACGCTCGCAAACCTATAAATTAGGGAAGTAATGCAGACATAGATCACAGAAGGAAATACAGTAAAACCTCTCTAAACCGGACGTCCAATTTGGTTTAAATATCGGTATTGGAAACAGGTGGCAGCTTAATGCAGAGTGAAAGTCATGCAGAAAGCTCCTCTAGGAGCTTTCTGCATGACTTTCACCCTGCATTAAGCAGTCACCTGCCTAAAAGTATCTAAATTCTTCTCTAGTATAATTCCGGTTTAGAGAGGTTTTACTGTATATTACATGTATCAGGGTCTGTACTTTTTACTCTACCAGTTAATTAAAACAAAATCTTCTCACAAGCAACTTTGACGTTGTAAATGGAGTCAAGTTTAATTTGTAACATACAAACGTTAATGAATTAACCCTTTTAGTGCTAGCTTTGTTGTTTACTGGATACATTTTCTACAGCTTCAAGTGTTAGAGTGGACTTTTCATTTATATATTGCAGCGAGAATTAATTTTGTGAAAGGGAACCTTTTAATACGTTTATAACTTTAATTATACTTTGTCATCATTGTTTATTACTACTATGTTTAGTTCATCTGAGTGTGTTGCACTTTTCTCATGTACCTTACTGAAACTTTTCTGTCATTTCTCGTTTCACTTTTGTTTATGGCAATGGACAATGTTTGTTTATGCCGAATAATTTTTTGTACTTGTACTTGTAATTAACAGTGTCAAACAGTTTGGATTGACATTAGTGGTGTTCTGCTATACATTGTGAATTTCTATCAAATGTGCAACACGCAGACCATAATGGTATAGTCAACGTTTTAAAACAAAACAAACACGTTAAGAGTTTTATAGAAGTGAGATAATCATTCACAATGGTCGATTGAAGCTTATTCCAGTTAAAAACTCTCAATAACTATACTTAGCACATAACTATACTCATTAACCCTTATTACGCTGAATGTTCAAATGAATTATTCCAAAATTCAAACAGGTCAAGCTTACAGTGAACATTTAGGGATTTTTCTAAAGCAAAGTGTATCATGACAAACAGTGCAGACCCTGATGAGAGGCCTCCTCTAGGAGCCCTCTCATCTGGGTCTATACTGTTTGCAAAGGACATAAGTGATCGTGTCCCGAACAGTTAGGGTTAAAGGAAAAATTACAATAGGCTTAATACATTTAATTGAAACAACATAGCATCGTTGTCGTCGAAATGCCAAAGATTTTAATGTAAAGAAATTACCACACGAATCCTAAGCATTTGTATTTGGGTCTGCGCAGTGTATGAAGTGTTATACATGTATCGCAGTTTTTAAGAAATGCATTCTAAGCTTGACCCTTTACTCCTTTGATATGCTTTTCTACGCCTTTTGCAGACCCATATCCTACAGGAGCTGTCTGATCTGGATCTGCACTGTTTGCACCCATGGTCTTTTAAGCCTGGGCCCGTATTCATAAAGCTCCTAAGGAGAAACTTAGGAAAATTCCTTAGTTTCTTGAATATTCCTTAGTCTTACAAAATGAATACAAGTAAAAATATTTCAGAAAAATAAAGCTGTATATCAAATATATATTTAACTAAATATTCTACAAGTCATCAAATGAAAATTTATTCTGTAGCTTTGCTAGAGATGCAGAAAGAAATATTTTCCTTAAGTTGTCCTAAGGTTAAAATATTCCTAAGGAGCTTTATGAATATGGGCCCTGGTTTAAAGCCATGCTTTTCATAGAAATAATTGCCAATATATACGTGCCAAAATATACGATTTGAGATAATAAGTATGCAAATAGGGTGAAGTTTAACTCATAAATATTCATGGAGTAAAGGGTTAAGGTGGAGGTTTTCGCGAACAAGAATGTGGAGCTGGCGAGTGTGCAGTGCAGCGAGGCAGTGTTTCATTTGATATATGCGACCACATAGTACCAGAGATTTTAGGGGTTAAGTGCAGCGAGGCAGTGTTTGATTTGATATATGCGACCACATTGTACATGTACCAGAGATTTTAGGGGTTAAGTGCAGCGAGACAGTGTTTGATTTGATATATGCGACCACATTGTACATGTACCAGAGATTTTAGGGGTTAAGTGCAGCGAGGCAGTGTTTGATTTGATATATGCGACCACATAGTACCAGAGATTTTAGGGGTTTAGTGCAGCGAGACAGTGTTTGATTTGATACTGGTATATATATTAGACCAACCCTTCTCCTGCTGAATTTTAAAATACATTTCGCCTTCTTTATCCATATCCATGTTGTATACTTACATATTATTATTTTATTATTATTATTATTATTGTTATTATACCACATTTATATAGCTCTCTTTTCACACAGGATATGTACGTTCAAAAGCGCTCCACATAAATAATTTTCATGTACAAAACTGAGTATATATAATGCTTACAGAACATTTAAAACAAATGAAATTTAAGATAGAGATATCGATAAAAAATATTAAAAATGGAATTAATTTAAGAATCATAGAACAAAAATAAAATCAAAATCCTTTTCTGTACGCTTTTATGTCCGTAAATCATAGGAAATAGACGCATGCTGTGACAATATTATGTCAGTCCACCCATATCACTGAAACTGTAATGACACATTATATATATGGTCAGTGCCGGTACGCCAGAACCACCTGGATTGGCATACAACACTAGTTTAGTTTAAACGTATTTTATTTCAATAAATATTGAAAGGGGTTGGGCCACAAGTTCTTCCAACATTAGTTACGGCCCTTCCCCACCAATTTTAACATTGTAATTGAGTATTTAGCAATATGACTATATATACACTTTAACATACACATAAAAGACAGGAGGAAAAAGTAGGAGAAGAAGAAGCAGAAGAAGATGATGATTAAAGAAGAAGGAGAATATGACTAAATGTTGACAACATATCAAGAAGAAAAGACAAAGAATATGTATGAAGGTCTAGTAATACTAGGTACTGTAAACTGAAGTTTGGCAATTTAGTGGTCAGGCTAAAGTGACTGCTGCTGTAAGGTGTAGCTTTCTGTGACGCTTCAGGTCCAGTAATTACGACACTCCGACATTAAGAATCCTTAAAATGTAGCAATTAAAACACCAGTAAAAATAAATAGCAGAAAAGAGTTTGGGTCTGACTCAAAACTTGTTGTTACTCCTCATTCAACTTTTGTGTAACAATTAGAAATTTATCAACACTGGCCTGATGATTACCAACAGCAAGAATTGAGTCAGGAAAAATAAACTGTCCCTAACATTTTGATGCTTATTCGAATCTCTTAGTATTCCTTATATAGATCTGAACAGCTTCAAATATTGTGCAATTGTACAACACTATACATAAGATATTGTCTTACTTATGTAGGACAATGGGTTAACAGAATAGGACAATTTTGTAGCTAATGCATATAGACTACACAATGAAATACAAACATTACAAACAACCAAGTATGAATACATGAATACATATAAATATCGTCATTATCTACAAGTAGTTCTCTGTGCAATCACTGCTGTGGAGTGCACTGGTTGAACAAGCAACGTGTAAATAGTGCAGAAACTGATAAGACAGCTACTACAGGAGCTGTCTCATCAGGGTGTTCACTATTTACAGGTAGGTATATTGACGTGAATCGCAAGAGAAGGACTAGGTCTTTGCCTGGTATAGATGTCCTTTAACGCCTTTACAAACACAAAAGACCAGAATGAACATAAATGTTCATGAATCAAATGCTTAAAACTATTGATAAGAGGATCATTTTCTTTTTGTTTTCACCAGACCCTCTCTTGTTGTACTCTGCAATTCTAATGAGTACTAACAAGATATAATTAAACATGTTCCTCATTTGGACGACTTTTAGCATGTTAGGAAACACTGTAACTCAGATCACACAGATTCTATGGAACTGTCTGATCTGGATCTGCTCTGTTTGCTTATTGAACATTACAGGTCTGGTTCTGAAGTGTCTCTCAAGTCCATTGTTAATGTGTAGATAAACGAAAACAATCCATGAAAACTGGTTCAGTAACAGATTCGTAAATAAATATTCATGGTGGAAACGGGTTAAGGGTTAAACTAAAATATATATAATATTTAGTTAAAACAATACAAGATAGGACCAGGTGAGAGAAATAACAAGTCGAACAATTCTCATTCTTATACAATGTATGCAATGTAATTGTTTTTCATAAAAGTAAATTTGAAATAAAGGTTTTGTGTATTCTCACTGATGTTTAGCTCTTAAGAAAGTTAATCTCATTTCTTGCAAATTACAACTGTAATAAATGGCTTATTTTCGTTCTCATCTAATTGCAAATGTTCATTTATAAATATCAGTTCTATTAGTCTTACCAAATTTAGCTTTTAATATGAAAGTTAATCTCATTTTGCATTAATTTCTCAACGTTATTACACTAGACAATCAGTAGTATGTACTACTAACAGAATATACTGTTTTAGAGGTATTAGAAACTTGTAATACAACTAAAGTATTGAGTTCTTGCTAAACCTGAATTTGAATAGCAGCAAACCATGCATAATATATCCCTTCAAAAACAGATTTTTAGTGACCAACTTAGATATTTTTTATGCAGATGGCTGCTAAATGCTGAATGGAAGACAGAAAGCTCTTTTGGAGAGTTTTCTGTATGATTTATACTGTTCATTAAACTGTAACATTTCGTAAAGGACCTACTGTATATGGATACTTGAAGGTGTGGGTTAGAGGATTGTTACTATACAATATCAAATTGACTACAGTATATAATACAGTAAAGTAAAGCACATGATTTATTAACTCATTCCCTTATACTGGCACCTTTTTATGCCTCTGTAAAGTTTACTTTTTGAAACCATTGTCATAAATAGAGCATTTGCTCCATAGGAGCAAATGCTCTATTTATCACAATGGTTTTAAAAATACTAAATTCTATTTTATTGTCTTTTGTAAGTGTTCATTTTCGGTAGATTTATCCAAAGAGATTGGGTCTCAAAATAGTCGAGGAGGGAATGGGTTTACATGGGAGATTGCAAAAGCATGTGATGCAAGTATACCAGGGCGAAAATCATACAGAATCCAGTATAATACATGTGATGCAAGTATACCGATGCCGGGCGAAAATCATACAGAATCCAGTAGAATACATGTGATGCAAGTATACCGATGCCGGGCGAAAATGATACAGAATCCAGTATAATACATGTGATGCAAGTGTACAGATGCAGGGCGAAAATCATACAGAATCCAGTATAATACTGATCGTATTAGCGACGCTTTACAGACAAGATGCGTAAGGAAAACATTTTCAAGAATAACTTCTTTATTTCTCCACCAACCCTATGTTGTGACCACTCTTCAGCATCGTCTCAAAGAGACAATTAGACTGTACATTAACCCTTTCCCTTATACAAATGCATTTTCACGCCTTTGCAAACAGAGTAGACCCATATCAGACAGCTTTTGTATGACAAACTTAATAGGTCCATTGTATGTTTACATATGCCAAAGAAGGCTTAAGTGTCCTGGTTGTCCTAAGAATTCGGATAGGCAAACTTAATGGCTAAAGAGTCCCTTGGAACGCTTTAGTACCATGGTTCCTCAAGAAATTCGAACAGACATACTTAGGCAAATAGTGCAAACTAACAAAGCGTCGTCACGAGTTTAACCCATTCCCTCATACTGACGCCTTTTGACGCCTATGTAATAGTCACTTTCTGAAACCATTGTGATAAATAGAGTATTTGCTCCTTAGGAGCAAATACTCTATTTATCACAATGGTTTCAAAACTGCAATTTTCTAAAAATGTTTATTTACTCTAGTAAATGCTCCTTTTCGCTGGATTTGATAAAAGAGGTAGGATCTAAAAATAGCCTATGGGGGAATGCGTTAAACCGAGTACTAACCATTACCCCACACCAACGACTTGACTCGTATTTTCAAGCAGCTTGGGTCCAAAATGTTTGAAACTAGATCAAAAGTTTCTTAAAAGTATTGATAGAAACAGAGGTAGTGAAAATTACACCCGGTCTATATTGGGGCAAATAACATATATTCAGTGGCGTGAGGGGTAACAGAAATCGACAAGAGTTGTATTTTCAGTCATCGAAATAGCGAGGAGTTTGTCTGATAAAAGATATTCAGGTTTCTGTTGACATTTCTCTTACACTGTAGACTCAGACAAACTGGGCTATTAGATATGTCAACTCTGATCAAGGTCTATACTGATCTCCATATTGATAAGAAAACGCCAACAGCGCTTGCGGGTGTTTAACATTATTAACTGTACACTGTTTGTAAATCTAGTGGTACAGTAAAACCTCTCTATAACGACCACTGAATTACATCAAGTATTTTATGTTAAAGGCAGGTGGATGCTTAAAGCAAGGTGAAAGTAAAACAGAACGCGTTCTGTTTTACTTTCACATTGCTTTAAGCAAAAAAACAGCATCCACCTGCCCAAAATACCAACAAATTAACATAATTTAGTGGCCGTTATAGAGAGGTTTTACTGTAGTCGTATTCACAAAACGTGTAATATAAAGTTAAACAACTATAAATCGGAATTTTAGAGAAAACAAATATTTAGGCAAATGGCTGCATAATGCAGGATATAAACATGCAGAAAGCTCTTTTGGGAGCATTCAATTTATTCACCCTGCATTAAGCATCCACCTGTCTTAAAGACAGGAATTGATACAAAACTAATTTGAATTCCCGGTTTATAGGGGTGTTACTGTAGTTTTTACATTTCCATCGTGCTACTAATGACATTATTGGAACATGCAAACAACGCAGACCTTGGCTTATTCGAGGTCTAATCAGGATCGGATACGTTTGACATTTTTTCTCTCAAATGTTCGGAGTAATTAGTTTAAACATATTTATTTTATATAACTTGCAATACATATAAATATATAGCATCGAGAATCAAAAGGATTGAATCGGAAGCATACTGCTTATTGAGACCCTCTCTTCAAGTATTGTTTCATCTATAGATTTACATTCAATGGTGGACATGTGAATAAACATGTTGACAACAAGAGTAAAAATAACAGGATACTATTGGTATAAAGCATTAAGATGGAACGTTATGTCGGTGTCTGAAAGCCTAAACAAATCTAGCTATCTGGAACCAAAATCCCACGCACCATAAGCGGTCTGCCGCCCGGAAAATGAGAACGCCGACATGAAGTAAAACCAATCGACGTTGCTTAAGTAAACCTTTTTGATGTTATTATGAAATCTTGCACAGTTTGAAAAGTATTCCTGTTAGATTCCTCATCCAGTAATTGGTCGCATTAAAGAAACAACTTTGTTGACGGCGTGCAGATTGTATTTACTATGAGAAAAAGGTCATTACGACTCGTGTGGCATATTGGACAAGTGCAAAAGTAATGCTGAACATTTTCAATTTCACCACAAGTGCATAGTGATGAATTAACACTATTTGTCTGAAAGAGGGTTAGGATTAAAGCATTTGAATTCGTTCGAAGGTGACAGTGAAGTATCTGGACTTTTCTGTCTCTCGTGTAATAGTACGGAGTTTTAGGGTGAGGCTTATCTTGGTTGAAGACGAATATAAGATTGTACGTTAGACACTATATCATTAATGTGTAAATTAAAAATAGGAGAGGACCAAGTATGGATCATTGATGCACTCCAGCTTTAAGTGTTGGCGAGTGTGACTCACCCTATGGTATGAGTGCAGGTTGTCTTCTGTCTATAAGATAACTAGAACACAAAGTTAAATACTGAGCTATACCGGTTGCTTTAAGTTTACGCAAAAGGCCAGTGTGCCTCACTCGGTCAAAATCCTTGCTTATGTAAAAAAAAAAAGACATTTCCTTTCCCTCATCCAAAGCCTTGCAAAATGTATTATGGAGAAATACTTACTGGCTAACATTCGAATCCGCTGGGATAAAGCCAGCCTGGTAACGAGAAAGAAAATATGTGTCCCAAAGATAGTTATATACAAATATTTAAAAACAAGACGCTCTAACACGTTATCTAAGCTATTTAAGTGAGATATGGGTCGGTAATTACTTGGTAAAGAAGGGTCGCAATCTTTGAAGATGGCACACACGAGATTCTTTACAAGCTGAAGGCACCATTCTTTCGGACAGAGATTTATTAAACAAGTCACAGAGCGGTCGATATCGGTCTTGTTAGCGATCGGAATAATATGAGTTGTGATGCCCTCATCATTAAGAATAGTTTGGTTAGTGAAGTAATCATCTAGTAAATTAGCTTCGTCTATGTTTTCTATTGTTTGATAATTATTGTCCATCAGAGTAAATATTGAGTTTCGTTCTTTAGTTGTTATGAAACCTTTGAGCACTTTCCACCAGTCGCTTAAATTAAAAGTAGAAAATGCGGGTCTGAAAGATAAATATACGTAATATTATTTTTTGCTTCGCGAATTAGCACAACAATCTCATTTAGAAGTTTTCTAAAACGATCCCAATGGTGATGTGCTTTTGTTCTTTTAGCCTTTCTATATGCACGTTTTCTCGCCCTAATTTCCTTTATAACGAGTGAGGATATCCAGGGAGGTTCGAAAGGTTTGACAGTTATTAATCTACTTGGAATATTATTATTGGCCAATTTTAACAATTTCTCAATAACCCTTTTAGAGTATATGTTAACGTCATCGTCTATATCACAGGGGGCCATTTCGTGGGTCTACATGGTCTAAAAAGTCAAAAAAAATTGATTTGGTCGATTTAGTGTTACATTATATACAAGGGGTCTAACTACCCATTCGAAAATTTCACGACCGATTCGAAATAACGCCCGGTTTTGGGCTATCAAGATAAAATACCCACTAATGTTTCGTACGAACGTGAAGCTGGGACCTTGTACTTTTCAAATAATATAACTTTTGATACATTCCGACTAAGCCGTAGCCAGTGCCGACGTGAAATTCCAACAAAATACGCTGATTTTCCTTACTCGAACGAGAACTCGCAACAAATTGACCTAGTTTCTACTTAGCCAGTAACAAGGCACTTGCTTGACCTAGGGATGGTGCCCTGCGTTCTCACTAACGCTTATTGTGTAAGCAAGGTAACAGACACGCGGATGTTGTTATTGTAAAGGAAGCGGGTCACGTGACTTGTAGTAGCCTGACAGAGATTTAAATCTGCTAATTGCACGAAAATTCGCCTGCATTTCGGATCTGCATCAGTGTCTGCAGATAGTTTGAGGGGTAAACGATAGCTTTATGTCATATATATTGATTGCACAATCGTTTTGTCCCGAGGTATCGCGATTATGGCCGTTTTACGGGGGGTCTAGCGGCAAATCGTTGTTGCGCGATCTCGTTCGAGTAAGCTAAATCAGCGTATTTTGTAGGAATATCACGTCGGCACTGGCTACGGCTTAGTCGGAATGTATCAAAAGTTATATTATTTGAAAAGTACAACGTCACAGCTTCACGTTCGTACCAAATATTAGTGGTTATTCCATCTTGATAGCCCAAAACCGGTCGTTATTTTGAATCGATCTTGAAATTTTCGAATGGGTAGTTAGACCCCTTGTATATAATATAACACTAAATCGACCCAATCAAATTGTTTGACTTTTTAGACCATGTAGACCCACGAAGTGGCCCCCTGTGGTCTATATCAGTTCAGTCTAGTTAGTGTCTCTAGCGCTTTGTCTGGGTTGGTCTTAGTCAGCCTGTTCAAACTTCCATATTTTGTTTCTAATAAATGTTGTAAATTTAGGTTTACTAAAAAGAAACTAGAAAACTGTGTCTGTAAGACACAGCGATGCCCCCGTGGTGGTGTTTGCCTAGCTGCACGTAAAATTCATCAGTCATTTGACCTTGACCTTGACCTTTGGCTTGCGGGCAGCATTGAGTGGGTGCACAGTGAAAGTATGGATGGTGTTTAATGTATATATGCAATTCCATACCAATAGCTATAGTGGTTAGTGAGATATAAGACAATGAAAAAACTGTGACAACCAACTGCACGTAAATGTGACAACCAACTGCACGTAAAATTTCCAAGTCATTTGACCTTGACCTTAGGCTTGCGGGCAGCATGGTCTGGGTGGACAATGAAAATATGGATGATGGTTAATGTGTATATGCAATTCCATGCTAATAGCTATAGTGGTTACTGAGATATAACACCATGAAAAAACTGTGACAACCAACTGCACGTACCAACTGCACATAAACGCGTGACGGACGGACGGACGGACAGGTGCAAAACAGAATGCCCCCTGACTATCGTCAACGGGGGCATAAAAAGCCGTAAATAGGACAATGGTATCGCACAATTTAGTGGAGTATTTGGCACGGATAGAAATTGCAGCAGTTAAGAGCTCAAGCAAACATCGGTTTTACAATACGGTAGGGATAATTAATGCATACTGAATACACTTTCCTCATTTTCACGTTGCAATATAACTGTTTATGTATTCTACTGAGAATGGTTTTACAGTAAGTTCTTACTAAAGCGATCGCACGATTTATTGATATAAGAGTCTTTAAAGCAGGTGGTTGTTTAATGAAGGGCAAAAGTAATGCAGAAAGCTACTGCATATTATTTTCCTGCATTAAGCTACCATCTGTATTAAATCCCTACAGTAGATACCCTCTAATGCTACCACTTAAGGAATAACCATAGATCTCTTTATAAGCAGGTGGTTGCTTAATGCAGGACGAAAGTAATGCTTTCTGCATAACCTTCGTCCTGCATTAAGCTACCACCTGCCTCTGCCAGACAGAATAATGCACCTTTTTGGTGGTCGCATTAGAGGGGTTTTGCTGTACTTATATTTACTTTCGAGTGGTCGCACTATAGACATGTCACTGTAATAGTATTTATAATTGTTCAATACAAATGCACGCATACGAAAAACCAATGTTGATGCTAGCAAAACGATATTGGCCATTAATTTGCTACGAGCGAATATACAATTACCTTCACACACAGTTTTGATCCAGATGAGACATCGAGTAATTCGGTATCTCATAAGGATCCAATCTAACTGACACTCTGTGTTGATTTCTGTGGAAAAGAAAATGAACAAAACCCCTCTAAACCGGACGATAAATGAAACGCTGAGTTTCTCGGTGTCCTAGATCCAAGATCTTCGACACTGCACCTTTAGAATGATTCGCCTTAATACTATCCATAGCGGATGATTCACATTCAATATTCAGGATGAGAAGGGATAATACGTAGACCTATCTCTCCTATAAAAGGCCAATCTAAATTAAATGTGCGATATTTGTTTTTACTTCGTCAAGAGTGTGACTAGATCTACCATTAGAGTTTTCTAAATAGAAGTAATATCTTTACCTACTGAGTTCGTAAAGAAATGGTCCGTTTCCTAAAGGGGGTGTCACACTAGAGCGTATGGCACGAACGTATGCGAGCGTATGAGAAAAAAATACTCGTACGCTCGCATACGCAGATATAGGCTTGGAGTAGGTTAGGTATACGTTGTATACGTTTCATGTACGCTGCCATTACGTCGGTGTACGTTCTCATACGCATAGGCCGAAAATATTGTATGCCCCCGTGACGACAGTTAGGGGACATTATGTTTTGCACATGTCCGTCTGTCCGTCCGTCCGTCCGTGCGTCACGCTTTGTTATAAAGTGTTATAAATTATGTCAGTAATTTCTACACTTATACACATGAAACTTCACATACACATCAATCACCATATTGCTATCATTTGGCACCCCACCTAAGCTGCCTGCAAGCCCAAGGTCAAGGTCAAATGACTTGGAAATTTTACGAGCAGTTCGTTGTCACATTTTTACAGTGTCTTATATCTCCCTAACCACTCTAGCTATTCGTATAGAATTGCATATACACATTAAACTCCATCCATACTTTCATTGCGCACCCAGTTCAGGCTGCCCGCAAGCCCAAGGTCAATGCCAAATGACTTTGAAATTTCACGTGCAGTTGGTTGTCACAGTTTTTTCATTGTCTTATATCTCCATAACATAAACACTGTAGCTATTTGCATGGAATTGCATATACATGTACACATTAAATACCATCTATACTTTCATTGCAAACCCAACCCATGATGCCCGCAAGCCCAATGTCAAGGTCAAATGAGTTGGAATTACTTGGAAATTTACGTGCAGTTGGTTGTTACATTTGCGTACAGCTGGTTGTCACATTGTTTTCATCGTCTTACAAAAATGTATATCTCCCTAACCGCATGGAATTGCAAATATACATTAAATACCATCTATACTTCCATTGCACACCCAACCTATGCTGCCCGCTAGCCCAATGTCAATGTCAAATGACTTAGGAATTTTATGTGCACTTGGTTGTCACATTTTTTTCATTGTCATATATCTCCCTAACCACTGTAGCTATTGCCACGAAATTGCATTTACACATTAAACACCATCCATAATTTCACTGCGCACCCAGCACAGGCTGCATGTAAGCCAAAGGTCAAGGTCAAATTAATTAATTTTACGTGTAGTTGGTTGTCACAGTTTTTTCATCGTCTTATATCTCACTAACCGCTATAGCTATTGGGATGGAATTGCATATACACATTAAACACCATCCATACTTTCATTACGCATCGAGCCCATGCTGCCCGCAAGCCCAAGGTCAATGTCAAATGATTTAGGAATTTTACGTGCAGCTAGGAAACCATGGGGACATCGCTGTGTCTTACAGACACAATTCTCTAGTTTGAACATATTCAAAAAAAAGTTCAGCGTTTACGAACGTATGAATTATACGTTACGCATACGCTCACCATACGCTAGGCACACGTTGGATACGGTAAAGGTACGTTACTTATAGGTCAATTACGTTACACATACGGTGGCATGAACGCGGCCAACAAAGCTATCATATGGATAGCGTATCAGTAACGTAATTATAACGTATGTCGAACGACTAACATATTTCTGGCTATTCAAACGCTAATCATGCGCTCACATGTGCCAAGCATACGTTACTCATATGCTCGCATACGCGGGTTCTATGCTGATATGCGCTATACTGACGGTGACATAAGTTGACACATGCTCGTACACGTTTCTCATGCGCAGCATATACGCCAGATATACGGTACGCATACGCTATTCATGCGCTGCTAATACATTCATCGAATATAGTGATGGAAAATTCGGGTTCATACGCTCAAAAGGTGTGCGTATGGCCATTTTTTCATACGCAATGCATACGTTCGTCTCATACGCTATATAGGGTGACAGGGTCATGAAAGACTACCACTGACAGTGGAATTGATGGCACATTTTAGTGTGCAGCAATAAAGGCTAACTTAATACGACAGAAATTGCCATAAGTTTTATCATACGCCGATCGCAACTGACAATGATAGAGCTAAGTGTCACACTTTGTACTGAACTTGTATAGTTCGATTTTGACCCGTGAGCTGTGACTTTTAGGACCAGTCCACCCGTAGAGGTAAAACGCATCACAAACCATGTATTTGTTCCGGAGTTACCTGTGGTAATACATACAAGTAATAAGCATATACAGTAAAACCTCTCTATAACAGCCAATAAATTGTGTTAATTAGTTGGTATTTAGGGCAGGTGGCTGCTTAAAGCAAGGTGAAAGTGAAACAGAACGCTCCTGTAGGAGCGTTCTGTTTTACTTTCACCTTGCTTTAAGCAGCCATCTGCCTTTAACACAAAATACTTGATGTAATTTAGTGGCCGTTATAGAGAGGTTTTACTTGTATATACTAATACTGCACGATTACTACGAGCTTCTTGTGACAACCATTGTCTACTTAACGATTAATTAGAATGGATTCAACTTCTATAAATAGAAAAGTGCAGTCACGGCTCAGCACTCGAAATCGAACTGTAATACATCAGCGCGTGTTATATTTATATGTACATACGTCGTGCAATTTGAAAACAGCGCCGATCCAGGTCAGTTGGAAGTTATAAGATATGGCATCAAAGCGCGTTTTATGTGCATGCTTGCGTGCATGCGTGCGTGTGTGCCGTTGTGTTTGTGTCTCCTCAATTCAGTTTGTTTCAAATATGATGTTCCATATGTAAACATCACAAAGTCATTTCGACACCACTCTATGTGTTTATAACAGCTCACCCCTTCGCTTGCTATTCACGTCAATATACGTACCTGTAAATAGTGGAGACCCAGATGTCTGCAGGGTCTGCACTATTTACAAGATGATTGTGCAACCAGTGCACTCCACAGCAGTGATTGCACAGCGAAATGCTTGTACACAGTGAAGATATATGTAATTATACAACAAGGCATGAGTAAAGAAGGAGAAATGTGTTTTAAATTCAGCAAGCGAAGGGTTAAATCTCAGACAGCTATATGACAATGGCTTTTTCCTAATGTTCAATTAAATTCTGCTCACATGCCGTAAGGTTTGTGCAACAAAATGACGTCAAAGCAGAATATGTCTGGCTTGAAACGAGTTCAGTGTTAAAGAGAGTGGTAAGGAAAGAGATCTCAGCCGAATTTTTCGAGAAAAAAATATCAAACAAACTTTAACATTGCTATAACGTCTGAACTACACATGCTAGGCAATTCATTTTTGGTATACATATGGCTTTGGTCAATGCCTTTCCGTTGATATAAAGATATTTGAAATTAGGTCAAGGTCAAGGTCACTATTTTGACCAGTTGGTCATCATTGAGAAAGGTGGCAGCTTAATACAGGGTGAAAGTACCGAGGAAAGTGTCTTTAGGAACCTTCTGATCTAGGTCTACGCTGTTTGCAAATGCCAGTGCATGCATGTCCCGTTCAAGGGATTACAATTACAATAGTAAATAACTTCTTGGACTTCAGGGATTACAATTACAATAGTAAATAACTTCTTGGAACAACGCCGATAATCCATTCGCTCATGGGCTATTTCAGGTCCAACCTCTTTGATTAATTGTACCGCAAAGAAGCATTTACTAGAGAAAATGATACTTCTAGAATTGTGTAGTTTTGAAACCATTGTGATAAATAGAGCATTTGCTCCTATGGAGCAAATGCTCTATTTATCACAATGGTTTCTAAAGGCGACTTTTACAGAGGCGTCAAAAGGCGTCAATATGCGGGAATGGAATCAAAGACTTCTTGAGTCAAGATACACGCTGCAGCATTCGCTTAACTCTTTCAATGCTCAACTTTTGCAATAGACTACAGTATAACACGACCTATGCGAGCATTCATATACACAGGAGTCTTAATAAACAGTGTCCATGCTTATAAAGCTGTTTAGTTGAGTCTGAGTTCGTTCTCAAGCTTTTGATTGGTCAGATTTGAGATCTCAAGCTTTTGATTGGTCAGATTTGAGCCAAAGGCTCAAATCTGACCAATCAAAAACTTGAGAACGAACTCAGACTCAACTAAAAGTTTTATAAGCATGGACCCTGGTAGATGCTTAATGCAGGACAAAAGAGTAATGCAGAAAGCTCCTAGTATTACATTCTACCTACATTAAGCTACGACCTGCGTTGAAGACCGATAATCAGACCTGTCCTTTATGGTCGCTTAAGCAAGGTTCTACTTTATTCCAAAATTAGAATAGGTCAAGCTTACAGTAACTACATGTATTCTAAAAAGCGTATTTGTTGCGAAATTTTTCGCGTAAGCGGGTATATTCTCTCAGTACCCTTTTGCTGATAGAAGTGCCTGTTGACACATTTCCAAACAGAGTAGAAGCCGTCTGATCAGAGTCTATTATGTTTTCTGGTGGAATTGTATAGATTTGATTCTACAATATGTATCAGTACCCAACTAGCCTAATGTACTATTATAAATATCAACTAATAATAGTCATAATGTTATCATTTTTACTTTTCTAATGTATTCTTGAGATAAAAGCTTAAAGTGTTGACGGCTGTCCCCAAACATTTTGTTACAGCCCGGGTGTCTTATAAACCCGTACAATGCTGATTTTCAAATGGAGATTTCCAAAAGGCTTACGGTGAATACTAAGAGATTTTTCTAAAAGAAATGCAGCATGACAAGCGGTGAAGACTTTGACGAGAGCCCTCTCATCTGGGTCTACGCTGTTTACAAAGGACATTAGTGACGTGTTTCCCGTAAGTGGGAAGTGGCGACAAAAAAATAAACCCATAAGTAGGTTTGATAGCAAGTACAACCTATTATTTAATATAGATACAATACAATACAAATCCAAAATGCCCGTTATGGTGTCTCATAACAAGGTTGTACTACATTAGTCTTCCTATTGTCTTAGTTTCACAACAAAGTAGCCATTACTACATTGAAAACAAATGTCACAAGCTATTGAGAAACTTTTGCACGATTGTCAAACAGCTAGGATTCTGACGAGACGCCGAGTTACTCGGTTTGCACCTGTTTGCAAATACGACTTTGCTATTAGATAACGTGATAAAGGCCAGTGTCCTTGGATACTTTATAAGTATTTACGTCCAGCCTATTTCCTTTCCCACCATTTTGTGTCTGAAACGTTCCTATATTCACTATTATGGCATTCTCTATTTCCTTTATCCGCAGTTGTACTTGTCGGCTAAATAGATGAAATGTCTAGCAAGCTTCAAGGAGAAATTACCATAATATCTGTAAGTATCGGACACCCAATCTCCTCTATACACCAGTAGTTAGTACAGCTGAATAAGTGAATTTGACACTATTTCTGATAATTTGAATTAGACTGGCATATTTGAGTGTTGGTCTGAATACTAAGGGTAGACCAGAGTCAGAATCTGATGAATGCATCAGTTCTGTAGTAGAACCTGTTTTAAGCGGCCAATCATTTATTGAACACATGAGTTTGTAAAAGCAGGTGGTTGCTTAATGCAGGGCAAAAGTAATGCAGAAAACTCCAATGATACATTTTGATGGCCGTTTAAGACATGTTCTACTGTATATAGCAACATGACCTGCCAAGGATGTTAGCCAATGTCTAGGAGATTGACAACAATAGCATATTACGTTAACCCTTGGGACGCTGACGTGCCAAAGGGGAATGTGCCATCAGTTCTTAACCAAAGAGCCCATTCAGTATGAAAGGCTTAAACTTGTTTTGAGGATAGTGCAGAACCTGATCAGATGGCTCCTCACGGAAGTGACAGTTCATGAAAGAGTTAAAGTTGTATTGCCGGGATGCTTTGCATTTTCCACTACAGTACAACCTCTATATAGGGATCACTTAATGAATAGAGATACAGTGAAACCCCGCTAATGCGACCACTTAATAAACAGCCACTGATGTCGTCTAAAGCAGGTGGTTGCTTAATGCAGGACGAAAGTTATGCAGAAAGCTCCTATAGGAGCTTTCTGCATAACTTTCGTCCTGCATTAAGCTACCACCTGCCTCTGCCACCCAGAATTATGCCCCGTTTTGGTGGTCGCATTAGCGGGGTTTTACTGTAGTTGTCTGTTAAAGCAGGTGGTTGCTAAATGCAGGACAAAAAGTAATAAAGAAAATATGGAAGGTAAATCATTGTATATAGTTTAGAATAAAAATTTCCAATTAGCAAACAGAGCAGACCCTGATCTTGGTCTACTCTGTTAGCAAATGTGTGAAAATGTTGAAAACACATTTGTATGAAAGAAAGGGTTAAAGAAGGTTGTTGCTACATGCAGGACGAAAGTAATGCAGAAAGCTCCAAGAGGAGCTTTTGCGTGACTGCCGTCCTACATTAACCCATTCCCTCATATTGACGACTTTTGACGACTCTGTAAAAGTCACTTTGTGAAACCATTGTGATAAATAGAGCATTTGCTCCTATAGGAGCAAATGCTCTTTTTATCACAATGGTTTCAAACTACAAAATTCTAAAAGTTTCCTTTTCTCTAGTTAATACTCCTTTTCGGTAGATTTATTCAAAGAGGTTGTATCTAAAAATAGCCTATGAGGTAAAGGGTTAAGTTACATGTACAGCGGCTTATACGACCCGGTATTAGACCGATATGGGTAGTCGCATTAGAGGGGGTTTACTGTAGTTTATTCTGAACTTTGAAATTCTGTATACTTCATCGTCAACATTTGGAGCAAACATTTGAGGGACTACTGAGTGTCAAACAGCTTAGATCCGGATGATATGCAAAGTTATATCTGTGTCTTATCTGGTTCAAAGTGTTTAAAGATGAAATGAAAATCTGATGTCAAACAATCAGTTGATAGTTTGTGTTTCACTGGAATTTGTGTCCTAGTTTCTTGAACAGAACAGTTGTCTAACGCGACAAAGTACAACTATCTCACAATTCTTTGAAATAAGGGAGAACATTTAATTTTTATGAAATATAGTAATATGAACCCGCATTGTCTGGAACGAAATCGATGTTTTGTAAAAAGTTGAAATGCCAGCCTTCAGAGGAAACAATAACCAATTTCAATGACACGGGCTTGACATTGTAAAGCTACTGTTAAATTAGCACTAAAGGGAATTTAAAATTTAAAATACACAACAGAATTTGAAAGAGAATATGAACAGGTTTTCTGAGAATCTGAATGCTCCCCTATGTAAAATAAATGCGTATTAGCATTTGTAAATGTCAAACCAGAATCAGTACTAAAACAACCACTTAAACCTTCTCTTGCTGAATTTTAAAATACATTTCTCCTTCTTTACCCATGCCCTGTTGTATAATTACATATATCTTCACTGTGTACAGATATTTCGCTGTGCAATCACTGCTGTGGATTGCACTGGTTGCACAATCAACTTGTAAATAGTGCAGACCCTGGTGAGACAGCTCCTGCAGGAGCTGTCTCATCTGGGTCTTCACTATTTACAGGTAGGTATATTGACGTGAATAGCAAGTAAAGGGTTAAACTATAGCTAAAACAGCAACAACTACTACCATCACCACTATATAGTACTAATGCTTCTACTTTTATTACTACTACTACTACTACTAATAATAATAATAATAATAATAATATTACTACTACTACTACTACTACTACTACTACTATTATTACTACTACTACTATTACTACTACTAATATTACTACTACTACTACTACTACTACTACTACTACTACTAGTACTAGTGCTTCTATTTCTTCTATAACTATTACTACTACTAGTGCTAGTACTAGTACTTCTACTTCTTCTATTACCATTACTACTAGTAGTAGTACTACTGCTGCTATTTCTTCTATTTCTGTTACTATATCACTATACTGGAGTTCGTCCGTCGGTGTCGAAGATGACTATAGTTTCATCTCTGCTCATTTCTGCGTTTAACGTTTTTGGGTTCGAAGATGGCTGATAAGTCCAATCCTCGCATGTAACGTCCTTCCTCATCCAGGACAAGACAGACCAAATGGAGCTGCTGCCAATGCTTCTCTCTCCTTTCGCTTAGCCCTCGTCTGTTTTGCCAGACAGATACGATTCTCCTCGGGTTTCCTTGCTCCTATCACCACTCAACAGCGCCAGGCACTTCGGTCAAGAGTTAGATCTTCCCATGTGTTAGGTTCGATGTGGAACAGCTTGGTGGATACTTTCAGGGAGTCTTTGTACCGCTTTTTCTGGCCACCTCTGGAGCGTGAGCCATTTTCTAGCTCATCGTACAAGAGCTGTTTCGGGATGCGGGTTTCATCCAAACTTCGAACATGATCAGCCCAGCGGAGTTGGCTTGACCGCAGCATGGTGTTGACGCTGTACATTTTAGCACTGCTTAGGACCTCAGTATCTGGGATCTTGTCCTGCCATCTGATGCCTAAAGACTTTTCTCCATCAGTAAGCTACCGTCTCTAGCATAAGACGTCTTTGCAGTGGCTTTACAGTACATGTATAATAATTAAAATTCCGTCTGAAATGGCACTGATATTCACTCCGATATTCTTCAGAACCGTAAACTACATAGCATTTTAACTTTAGTACATTACAATCAAATTATTCTTTGCATGTCTCAAATGTTAAACATTGCAAGAATCGAGTGGATTTGTTGTTTTCTATTGGGTCAGTTTTGTTTCTTTAAATAGGACAGAGGGAAGAGAGTATACTTTGGCAAAGGATAAGAATTCTGAAATAATTATAGATCTGACACTACTGTTTCTACAAGTGCTGGAAAAATAATGTTTAATTCTAACGCCTGTTCAATCCTTTGAAAATAGAGTCACCCAGATCAGATAGCTCCTATAGAAGCCTGCTTTGTTTACTTATGAAATAATATGCATTTGATTGGTGTTATAGTTTCTGTATAGCTACTACAGAAGCAGTTTGATCTGGGTTTACTTTCTTTGCAAAGCGTGAAAAAGACATGTATATGGAGTAAAGTTCTCCTTTACATAGACTAAAATGAGATACGCTCCACGCGGACAGTGTGTTAACTCATCCACTACCAATGTCGTATTTCTGATAACTTATATATGTAATCAGTTTGGATCCAGATGAGACGCCGAGTAACTCGGCGTCTCATCAGGATCCAAACGGTTTGTTACCGTTGTAATGTTTTAGTGCCTGGTCTGGTTTTAACTTATGTCTGGCTACTGAGTGTCTGGTCTGGATGAGATCATACTACATTGAACCTTCGTTATACCGGTATTCGTTACAATGGCACCCTCGTTATACCGGCAATATGCATTGAAACAACATCACCGTTAACTCTTTGAAACAACCACTGAATAAATAGGTGCAATGCCAATAGCACAGTAGATTGCTTAATGCCGAACACACGAAGTGCAAAAAGATCCCTAAAGGAGCTTTTTGCGCTTCTTGTGTTCTGCATTAAGTGATCACCTGTTGGTACTAGTTTAAAACTGGCCAAATGCTTCCTTTCATAATTAAACTCGTTATAACGGCAACCTCGTTATACCAGCACAATGTCTGGAAACAAACGACTCCGTTGTAATGAGGGTTCACTGTATATATAGGTGTCTGACATGGACTAACTCATGTATTGCAGCTTGGTGCCTGATCTGGTTTAACTTATGTCTAGCTACCAGGAGTCTTATCTGCATTAATATTTTGCCGCCACGCGTTGCAGCAGGGAAACTTTGTCATCTGCTTCAGGTTTATATGTTTAAATTTATTTCTCTTTTTATTACAAACACAACTACAGTGTGAAACAGCGAAATCCGTGTTCTGCAGGAGAATAGAAAGCATAAAAAATTAGTCGTTCTCCTTTACCAAGACTAAAATGAGATACGTTCCACACGCATCGTGTGTTAACTCATCCACTACCAATGTCGTATCTCTGTTTAACTATATATGTAATCAGTTTGTATCCAGATGAGACGCCAAGTAACTCAGCGTCTCATCTGGATCCAAACTGTTTGTTACTGTTGTAATGTTTTTGAAAGAACATGGGTGAAATTTTAAACAAGAGGGTCATGCTGGCCCTGATATCGCTCACCAGACAATTAGAGGAGAATGTTTTCAAAGTTTTCACTATATGTTTCTATGAAAAACAGGCCACCCGGGACGGGACCAATTTTGACCAATGATACTTTAACTGCCACCTGTAAGATAGATAATGATACATTTTTCAGTATTCGTATAATCGAGATTTTATAATTACAATTATAAGTCTTGTATTTAACCATTACCGCACTATTCGTGATCAGACCGATTCATAACACGCTTGGACCCGGATCAGACGCCGAGTAACACGGCGTTTCATTAGGATTCTAGGTTGTTTTTCACTCATGAATATTTATTAGCTGAATTTTTATATTGTATTTTTAACGAATTTCTGCATTGACTAAAACTGTAGAATCAGATCTATTTCATATCGAAATCAAACAGAACAGACCCTGATCTTGGCCTTCTCTGTTTGCAAATGCATGATAAGGAGTTTATTTAGAGGAAATGTTTACGGTTACGTATTTACTCCTTCACTTTAAATGTCGCAAAAAGAGGATTTAACATGAGTGTTCATTACAAATTGTTTTTGTGAAACGAGTTTACTATACTATGACACGAGCTTTAGCGAGTGTTATATTCATTATAGTATAATAGTATAAACATATTTTATATGTGTCGCTTTCAACTCCCTGGTCTATGGGTCAAAGGTCAAGGTCACAGAATACAATTACTTTGTCACAAATTTCGTGTCCGGTCTGTAACATCTTTATCTATCAATGGATTTCAATATAACTTGGCACAGATGTTCACCAGACAAAGACGACGTGTCGCGTTCAGCTCCCTGGTCCATATGTCAAAGGTCAATGTCACAGGGTATAATTACATGTTTATCTGTGAATGGATTTCAAAGGAACCTGGCACAAATGTTCACCACACAAAGACGATGTGTCAACTCCCTGGTCCACGGGTCAAAGGTCAACGTCCCAGGGTACAATTTTGGGGGGCATTTGTCACGTGACTGTGATATCTCTTGTTTTTGCTATTTTTTAATTATTCTCATTAATATTCATGTGTATGCAAATAAGGTAATTCCTAAGTATAGCCTTTAAACCAAAGCATAATGTCTAAGCTTTAATTCGGTACCAGTTTTATACAGTTAGCACAAAAACTTCCATTGATATAGAAGATTTTTGTAGGTAGGTGTCGACTAACAAAAATGTGTGAACAGAGTGAAATGAATGGTTACTATGGAAACAGTTAAAATGTTACTTAGAGTTAAATTTTTGGTCCTCAAATTTGATATTTTGTTTTCTGACGATTTTGTCATCAGGTTAAACTGCATTTGAAATTGTTTTCTGATATTTGTAGGATAAAAAGTGAATAGTTTACATTATTTACGTTATTTCTATATTGTTTTTACTATTTTTAATGTTCTCATTAATATTCATGAATATGCAAATGAGGTAATTTAAAAACAGAAAATAAAAACACAATGTCCTATCTCCAATTTGGTACCAGTTTTGTACAAACACTGGCTGTGATATGGACGACTTTGCAGGTACGGACCATCATTACGAAAACTAGGGTGTTGCCATGGAAACGGTGAAAATGGTGCTTAAAATTAATGCTATGGTCCTCAAATTTGGATATTTTGTTTCCTTGGGGTTTTGTCATCATGTTAAACTGCATTTGAAGTTATTTTCTGATATTTGTAGAATAAAAAAATGAAAGGTTTACGTATTTCTATACTTTTTACTATTTTTAATGTTCTCATTAATATTCATGAGTATGCAAATAAGCTAATTAAAAAAAACAGTTAGAAATAAAAGCACAATGTCTTATCTTCCATCTGGTACCAGTTTTATAGTTTTAGGACAAAAACTGGCTGTGATATGGGCGAATTTGTAGGTACGGGTCATCATTACGAAAACTGGGGGTTGCTATGTATTAAAATACACATAGCCTAAAAGTATTTAAGTTTGAGTACATTCGCGATTCTGATTCAGGACACTTTTCTGAACATTTTGTTACCCATGAAAAAAGTCCAGGGGTGCTCGGTAGGCATTATTGGCTCCCTGAGTAGTGTACTTCTTTTGACAGGTCGTATTAGCGAGACAATACTATACTTCAATTGTCTATCGTAAGTCGCGACTTATGGTTTAGTGCATGCTGTCAATCAAACACAACAATTTTCTTTGAAGTTTACGCTCATCTTTAATCCCCTGCCAACAACATGAAAACAATTATCACAATTCAACGTCATTTTAGTATGAAAAGCAAATTAAAGCCGTTTAATCACACCTGATCCTTTCACTTCTCTGTCTGCCTTTTGAATCATTTACCTACAACATGCGTTATGAGCCGCTCTGTAAAACAATAAAAGATAAACATCTGATGTATGTGCGTGCGTTCGTACGTGCGAGCGGGCGAGCGTGTGTGCGTGCACCCGTGCATCTGTGTTGTGTGATGTATGTGTGCGCGTGTGTGAACGTGTGTATGCATGCTCGCGGGTGGCACTCTTTTACTTTCAAATAGTCCGTTTATATAGGATGTTGTTTTTTCCATCTGGAGCCATATCTTGGAGCTATATCTTGGGACAGCTTGGTCACATTTTCTTGGACAGTGTACTATATAAAGATAAGTGGATGATACAAACCACCAAGTTAAATTGCAATAAAAAATCATGTTTCAAATAGCCATTCTATATAAGCAATTGTGCACATCAACTGCAGTTACAATCCACCAATCAATAGCAGAGTTAAGGCCCTTTGTTGCTTTCAAATAGCCCTTTTGTATAGGAAATACATCCGTCCGGGCAATACTTTGGAATCGAATCATCGCATTGATGCATTGAAACAAAGTACGAATAAATGAATGAATGAGAAGGAAAGTAATGTACACTGTACAATGCTACACTCTGCCTCTTGATGGCTATGCTATTGGCCTTTATTAATTTCCACAACGCAGTTTTATACGAAACTCCGGTGGTGACATTCTAAATTCCTACTTCAAACTTCCGTCTTCCGAGTTCTTACTTCTTTCTTCCAAGATAATTTGCTATATGGTTATTGTAAATGTATATTGTTTAGGCCCGAGTTCCAAGTTCCTACTTCTTAGTTCCGACTTCCAAGTTTCAAGTTCCAAGTTCCGACTTCCAAGTTCCGACTTCCGTTACTGTTCCAAGTTCCAACTTCCAACTTCCATGTTCTAAGTTCCGACTTCAAAGTTCCAAGTTCCGATTTCCATGTTCCGACTTCTAAATTCCAAGATCTGACTCCCAAGTTCCACGTTCCGACTTCCATGTTCCAAGTTCCAACTTCCGATTGCCTACTTCATGAGGTCTCTTTCACGTCTGTAGAAACTTTGTAAATGGTGTAAACAATAAAGTGGGGGGGGGGGCAACTTTTTTGAAGGATTTTTTTAGATATTTATCTATTTGTAACTCTAATGTTTTGAGGTCAGCTCGTGGTGTGTGTGTGGGGGGGGGGGGTAGAAGTTGGATACAAAGCAGCGTTTTATAATGCAGTTACCAAACAATAAATTTCTCATCGAGTTTTTTTATCTCGGAGACGATGGAACCTTTAAAGAGCGTTAGGCCAACTCTGGCTCCTAGCATGTCAGCTGCATTGACATGCGCGAAGTAAAGGGCGCGAAAATATGACATCATGAGAAAACTAAAACATTGAAGTCGGAAGGTGAAAGTTGGAAATTGGAACTTGGAAGTCGGAACTTGGAAATCGGAACATGGAAGTCGGAACATGGAACTTGGAATTCGGAACATGGAACTTGGTGGAACTTGGAAGTCGGACCATGGAACTTGGAAGTTGGAACTCGAAACTTGGAACTCGGAACTATGAAGTAGAAACTTAGAATGTCACCACCAGGCTTTCGTAGATTTATGCAGAGGAATTATTCGGTCCATAGCAGTATCTAGATATTGGTTGGTCGGATATAAATGAAATGTAGCAAGAATGTAAACATCGATAGGAGGTTGGTGCATGCCAAATGTTGTTCATAGCAGAATCACAGACATTTGTTACTTTCAAATACTTTTGACATACATTAAGCAACCACTTGCTTTTCAAGACTATTGTGTTCAAATATGAATGTCCGCTTAAGACAGGCTATACTGTGGTCAAAACGCGACATATCTACATTTTCGCAGACTTTAGTTTCGCACAGCGATTTAAGGGTTAACCCATTCCCTCCTAGGCTATTTTTAGACCCAATGTCTTTGAATGAATCTACCGAAAAGGAGCATTTACTAGAGATAATGGAGCGTTTAGAATGGGTAGTTTTTAGACCATTGTGATAAATAGAGCATGTGCTCCACAGAAGCAAATGCTTTATTTATCACAATATGCAGAGGCATCAAAAAGGCGTCAGTAGAAGAGAATAGGTTCACAAACATTTGCCCTTCTAGTATGTTGTTCACGTGAGGCGGTGCCGGTTTAACGTTAACGCATTTGCAAAAAGGAAAGACCCATATCAAACTGCTCCTATAGGATTCGTCTGATCAAGGTTTGCTCTGTTTGCACACGATATGATATAGACACGATTCAGCAGTGTTTGTCATGCTTAAAATAATTTTATGATGATATGACACTGATGAAGACCTAAATGTAGGTCGAAAACTTTCGGTAAAATAATAAAAGGTCAAAATTAGAACCCTGTAGATCGTTAGTTCTACTTTTAGACTTTACCTTTTCTAATAAATCATTTTGTTCATAGTGCCAGTATAAAACGTTTTAATGAATATTTATGATATCTTTCTTGTCTGAATATTCTTGAAGTAAAGGGTTAACTCTTTCGGCGTCAATGTCGCCTGTTGGCACCATTGAAAACAGTACAGTCCCAGGTCAGATGCCGCCTTTTCTGGGCGGCATCTGACCTGGGACTTTACCATTTTCTGTATTATTTTAGCCCATGCATACAGGTTTTTAAAAACAAATGTTTTACTAATATACCTTTATTATTTAGTTCAGAATTATATTTAATTTAAAATTATTATTGCAGACGGCACTTTTAAATTTGGCGCCAAAAGGGTTAAAGGGGAACATATAATAACCTCGGAGCTGTCTGAAAATAATGTCTACCGTATGAGGCGAATTTCTTGGAGCCGACTAATGTTCGTTTTTGAACAATGTCTGCGTTAACTCTTTCGCTGCCAACTTTTGTCGTCTGCCAACGTTTGTCGTCAGCAAATTTTGTCGTCTGCTACAATTGTCAGCTTTCATTTTCACTTTATATTTGTTTCATAAAATAGCAACAGTAACAAACAGTTTGGATCCTAATGAGACGCCGAGTTTGCATAGATAATAGCAGATGCAATAATGGCAGCGAAAGAGTTAAGTTTCAAAGAGGATTTTCCTTCAATTTCTTCTCGAAAATGTAGGTTGTGCATCAAATAGTTTGGATCTTGTTGAGACGCGTGTGACTCGGTTTCTCAACATCTAGATCTAAACTATTTACAAATGGAATCATATTGGCCCATTAAAAGAAGTTATTTGAGTTGATTTCCTTCCGGCGTCGTAGACTGGTTGAGCAATTGATTGATCTCCTGATTTCCTCCATTAATGGAGAGTATATAATATTATAGATATGAAAATTAGAACAGAAACAATGAAACATTCCAAAAGTCTGGGTTATCCGTCTATCAGTCAGCTTATTGAATCAAATGAATGTCCCCAGACTGACTCTTTCCATGATATCTGACGAGGCGTAATCTAACCCAAACATGTTAAATATACATACAGTAAAACCACTCTAAAGGGACCTCCAAAAGGTCTATGTTTTACAGGCTTATGATACCTTAACCCATTCCCTTATATTGACGACTTTTGACCACTCTGTAAAAGTCACTTTGTGAAACCATTGTGATAAATAGAGCATTTGCTCCTATAGGAGCAAATGCTCTATTTATCACAATGGTTTCAAACTACAAAATTCTAAAATTTTCCTTTTCTCTAGTTAATGCTCCTTTTCGGTAGATTTATACAAAGAGGTTGTATCTGAAAATACCCTATGAGGTAATGGGTTAATGTAGGACATCATATACATTCTGATTTTTAAAGTCATTAAAAACTATATTTATTTCCAAAATAGTCGCTTAAGATGGGTTTTACTGTACATTAATTGCTCATTCCATTCCCGCTAATAGCGAAGCATAAAACTAACAAATACTTGAAAACTGTGTCGACCCCAATCACCATGATACGTTGCGCCCTATTAACTCGTTCCCTCACATTATTTTAGACTATTTTAGACCTACCCTGTCGGAATAAATCTACTGAATTTTAGCATTTACTTGAAAAGGTGAAGTTCAGAACTGGGTTGTTTAAAACCATTTTGATGAAAAGAACCCGCACCAGACGGCTCCTGTAGGAGTCGAGTGATCAGAAGCTGCTATTTTTGCTTATGAACTTTTAATAGATGTGTCTCTGCAGTTTCTACCAATATAAACACTTTCCTCCATAGGCTATTTTTAGAGCCAACCTCTTTGATTGAATCTACCCAAAAGGAGCATTTACTAGAGAAAAGTAAAAGTTTAGAATTTTGTAGTTTGAAACCATCGTGATAAATAGACCATGTGCTCCTATAGGAGCAAGTGCTCTATTTATGACACTGGTTTCAAGAAGTGGTTATTAAGAGGCGTAGAAAGGCGTATTTATGGAGGAAAGGGTTAAAACATCCTGTGCATTATAAAAACCTAATAAATATTCATGATGTCATTTCTTGCAGGGAAAAGGTTAACAGAACTTAGCATGAAAAACTATCACCAAAGAATTCTCATTCTGCAAATGTTACTATTGATTATTATCCCATCTAAAGTCTGCAGCCAATCCGCTAGCAACTGAAAATGTAGTTAGCGCTTATATCAGCTGTTTTAAAATGTCAAGGCCATTCTCAAGGTTAACCTGAGACATGCTGTGGTCGAATTGGTGATGACTTCTGAAAACCTTTTAGATCCAGATGACGTCGTCTGACCAGGGTCCAAATTATTTGCCATTCTAATCATCTCCTTGAATTTAAGTTGGGAAAATATTAATAATTTATAGTGTTGTATACGAGTATATGTTTAGGCAGATTCAGTTTCTCATCTTGCTAAATGTTAAGAGAATGGTACAGAAAATGACATTTTGCTTTTTGTAATATCACAGTCATTCAGTAATTCCATCTCCATCCATACAAGGTTCACCTTCTTCTTTTTGAGATGGTTATATACAGTAAAACCTCTCTATAACGGCCACTAAATTACATTAAGTATTTTGTGTTAAAGACAGGTGGCTGCTTAAAGCAAGGTGAAAGTAAAACAGAACGCTATAGGAGCGTTCTGTTTTACTTTCACCTTGCTTTAAGCAACCACCTGCCCTAAATACCAATTAATTAACATATTTCAGTGGCCGTTATAGAGAGGTTTTACTGTATACAGTAAAACATGCCTCAAGCAGCCAGCAAAACATGTCTATTTATGGGTCTTTAAGACAGGTGATAGCTTAATGCATGTCAAAAGTAATGCAGAAAGCTGCTATAGCAGCTTTCTGCATTACTTTTGCCCTGTATTGAGCAACCACCTGATTTTTACGATTCCCGTGGCCAATCAATTAGAATCTCTTAAGACAGGTAATACAGATATCACGTTTTATACATTTTATGTGATAATAAAAAAATATGTTCATCGTTTTATTTTCCAGTGATATTAGGTTGAACCAGTTTTGCTTGACATGTGTGTTTTCTGTTGGGTGTTTATAGCTCTTTGAGCTATGTAAATAAAATGAAAGGAATTCTGTGCAATATCGACTTCTTCCGCCTTAACCCATTACCTCATAGGCTATTTTTAGATGCAACCTCTTTGAATAAATCTACCAAAAAGGAGCAGTAACCAGAAAAAATCATTTGTTTTCAGATTTTTGTAGTTTGAAACCATTGTGATAAATAGAGCATTTGCTCCTATAGGAGCAAATGCTCTATTTATCACAATGGTTTCACAAAGTGACTTTTACAGAGTCGTCAAAAGTCGTCAATATGAGGGAATGGGTTAATTAAGCTTTTTAGAAACGCAATTGACCAAGTGTCCAACACCTTGCACCCTAAGGAGACGCTGCGTTACATGGGGTTTAATCTGGATCCAAACTGTTTGCAAATGAGAGACAAGTCGATGATAACGGGATAAGGGTTGGTAAAGGAATTTAGATGAGTTTCTTATAAGCATTGTCTTAACCCATTCACTGCCAATGGAGAATCTGTGATTACCTATGCACATAGTTTGGATCATCCAGATCCAAACTGTTTAATATTTTGACAGTGTCTTTAACCCATTACCTCATAGGCTATTTTTAGATACAATCTCTTTGAATTAATCTACCGAAAAGGAGCATTAACTAGAGGAAAGGAAAAATTTAGAATGTTGTAGTTTGAAACCATTGTGATCAATAGAGCATTTGCTCCTATAGGAGCAAATGCTCTATTGATCACAATGGTTTCACAAAGCGACTTTTACAGAGTGGTCAAAAGTCGTCAATATGAGGGAATGGGTTCAAAGAAAAGAGAAGACTATTAAAACAATTGAAGCAGGCGACAATATGTGGCAGCGAAGTAGTTAACCATTTATTTCATATAAACGCCTTTTCACGCCTTTGCAAACAGAGAAAATCCAGATCCGACGGCTCGTATAGGAGCCGTCTGATCAGGGTCTGCTTTCTTTGCTTATGAAATAATATAGATATGATTTTACAGTTTCTGCCATGACCACACATTTCTGTGTTTAAAGGATATTCTAACTCAGGACTCATTAATTCAAAACCAATATGACACTTTTCAAGGCGGCGTTTGATTAGGGACTTCACTGTTTTATATCTAGTTCTATGTCAGCGTTTTATTACTTTGACTTCTGTATCACTGGGGGGAAACGTATCCCGGATATTGCTAATAAATGAGCTTAATTTTGACACAACGGAGAGAACAGGATGGCAACGAGGGTAAGTAAATGCGTATTTTCTCTTAATTAGTTCTTTTTCGGCAATTGATAGGTGGTGCTTTAGATTCATCATACTCATATTATACACGCTATACACATGATTTGGAATCAAACAATGCAAACGATGGGAAAACCCACAAAATGAACGCCGTGCTCGCGAAAGAATGCATAACCATCTCCCAGATTTTTTTATGTTACTGAAAGATGGAATCAAAATATAAAATTCTGAATTGAGCGATCGCTTTGGATATCATTTAACTATGTATACTGAAAATTTCAGTCATATTGGTTCAAGTTTGTCCAAAATATGGCCACAAACGAATAGTCGGTTAGTCACTGTTAGTGTACTGGGGATTGGTAGCTCCAAAGATTTTAGTGTACTGGGTATTGCATGATAGTGTACTGGGTATTGCATATCATTTGTTCTCTCTTTTTTCCGTTTTATTGAACGTTGTTAGATATTTCAGATGTATTTCTGTCGTGATAAATACTGTTTCTAGTCAATCGCACATTCTAGATAGATCTATATGCATCTGTATTGAAATACTCGATGATCACTGACTTATTAAAAGCCATTATCTATAAGTACCTGTTAATAATAGTTTTTGTGTAGCAGTGCCGTAAAATCCAACTCATCCATCCATCAATCATAATAGTCTTTTTACCTATTTCTTAATAGATCTGTTGTTTACTCTTCAGTTAATTGATATGACATAACATGTAGATCTATGTGTAGCTCTAGTTAACAGGCTCAGTACCATATTGAGTACTGACTGATGCAAAACATACTGTAATCAAAGGTCGAGCAAACATGTAAATATAATAGTACTGTATAAACATATACATGTAATAGGCTTTTATTAATAGCATAAACATTCAGAAATATTAGATCTATATCACTCAGTTTTTCAAAATGCTAATGAACGCTGTTATACATAACAGCGGCTTTAGCCCAGTGGTCAAAATAGTACTGTGATATAAGAAGTGATATAGCTAGGGACACGTGTTTTTAACGACCCATTCTCAAATGAATTGGTCAATTCACCGAATGAAAACGTTAAATTTCAACTACGTCGTATGTCTGAAAAGTTGTGAATATTGAAATGTTTAATGTATCTTTGACCTTATTCCGAAATAGTTCTAATATTTATTAACAATTAATTATGTAAAATGGGTGGTTAATGTATAAGCTATAGAAATTTACTCCTTGTGTTCACAGTACCCATAACCTGATTTTTAACAGTTATACATAGAGCTCGGACAGTTATATAATTCAAAGAATCGGGTTATGTGTATGAACTGAGATTATATAGCATGCATTTATCCATTTCTGATGAAACATTTTGATATTAAGTATGAAAATTAGGAGTTGAACACCACACTCAACTTCATAAAAAAATTGTTTCATGAATGTTGTATTTGAAGTTTTACACAGTTAAAATTAGTGCAAAACAAAAAAACAATTTGAGGGTCAGGAAACGTTCCCGATGTATTATAAACTCATACATAAGTTCACAAAATCGTTAAGACAATTTGTAAGAAAATTTCTCTTTCGAAAGTCACAGTCCCGTAAATTATAGGAATGTGTCCTGTAAATTAGACTGACAAATAATATGATATACATTGCTTTATAAACAGCAGCATTCATCAAAACGAGCATTTAGGAGTATACAAATAGACCGAAAATTTCAAATTCAACTCTGTATGTCGTGTTCAACTCTGTAATTTTACTGTCTGAGTTAAAACATCCCTTTTGACTGAACTATGCACTGACCACTGACAAATGTATGTAATGAAAATAGTTTGATTAAGTCGAACAATCAACTGTTAACTGTTTGCAAGAGTTACTAATAAAGATAACAAAACTGATTACTACATGCGTTCACATAACCCAGAACCAGCCATTTGCTGGGGGAAAAGTGTGTCATTGGATTGTCCCGTAAATCATAAAATTATGTTTAAGGACTATTGGTAAAGGACGTGAAGTTGAAAACTTTTTCAGGGACAGTGAACATTCTTCTCCCATTTCCTGTAGGTACCAGGACGCCTGTCTTGCGCATTACATTTTCTTTTCAATCAATTTCATCTGCTTAATATGGCCTTAAGTTTGTTATATTTTATAGTACAGTCAAACATTGATAAGTCTATTAACACGATTTCCTACATACTCGTAATTCAAAGTTTCCATTAGAACTAAAACTGCACTTAATTGTTCACCTCTTTATTGGCGAGTCTATATTATCTTTTTCAAACAGCTCAAAGTGCGAATAAATTCTCATTTTGAGTCATTTGAAACAGATATATGTTCCTGCCAGCTGTCATTGAATCTATATCTTTCATATTGATGATACATCGCTATATATTTTCAATGACAAGTATACATTTATCAAAGGTTGGCTGTACTTTCTTATTTAAATTATTGCTGCTCTAAATTATCACACTGTCACCAATGTTTTGCTAACTCATGGGCCGAAACTTAAGGTACACATGCTCAAATAATGCACGTTTCAACAGTCCGCTTCAATTAGTGTTTGAGTAATGAGTCACACAACACCTCGAGACGGATAAACACTAGCACAACATATGAATAGACAGACAAACTGACAGACAGACGAATGTAGGGATGGACGAACAAAACATTTTAGCTATTTAACGGGATTCAAACCTGTTGATGTGAATAAAACTATTACTATAATTTACGGGACAAAAGAGGTTATATTTTACGGGACACTTTGGTGACTGTATGTGTGTAAATGCCTATTTGAAAGGAGACATACTTGACTATATTTGTATGTAGATATAAATGCAATGAAGTGAATGTTTGCTCTTTTTGTAGAAGAAATACCAAGTAAACATGGTCGTGACTTAACAAAAATAAAAGTAAATATAGTAGTGAAAAAAACAAACTGAAAAATTCTACAAATAATTGCCATTAATATATTGCCAATCTTGTTTTTATTGAACCATTTATTATTTCTGAATAGATTTGTTTTATACTGGCATAATTTAAACTTACTTTACGTTTGAAAAATTGTGTAGAAATACTTTGATATTGGCATCCTCATCTACGGGAAAATTTAATCTAAGCTACGAGTCCGAACTTTCATGTGGAATATTCAAACAATGCGAAAAGTTATGTTGTTCATACGTCGATAATTCGGTATTCAAATCATAATTATAAATAATATGTATACAAATTCAAGAAGGCAATCCTGTAAGCTATTTCTGCAAAATGTCAAATAACTCACCGCTTTCTTAGGGAATTGTATAGACGAATTATGTAGCAAACTGACATCTTCCATGAATTATTTACATGTGAATGTGGTTTAAGTATTGAATAAGATGTATTTGAGTGGCATGACACTCGGGAATGATGGAAGGGGCAACTCAAGAAAGATATTTGTCTCGTAAATTAGGCCTTGTAGATTAGGATTTTTTCTTTTCCGCTGTATTTGATTGGCCAGCAAAATTTTATATGCTTTCTCAAAGTACTTTTCATTAAATTTTGATAAACAATAGGTTATTTAGTACACAAAATTGGCAAAACAACCATAAAAAAGTTTTTTATGGGGAAACGAATATGCTTATTTGTGATGACTCGTAGATTAGAAAGCTAAATTCCCGAAGTGTAATTTAGAAACTTGGCCTCTGAATTTTTTTTCCATTGATGAATTTGGTAAAAATCTTTTTTCATACACATGATATACATTATTAAAGGGTGAATGAATAAGGCATTGCATAATTATCGTGCAGTATGTGATATTCTATTTACCGTTATAGTTTAGCCTCATAGATTAGGTCAGGTTTGGCGACATTGCATTAGCATGTCAGTGTATTTTAATGTTAGGTTGCTTTAGCGCCGTTTTGTCTTCGTGAAAAACATCCATTAATAATAAATAAATGCAGGGGCTTAAATCGGGAATGATTACATTCTACACTATATTATGGGTACAATGAAAACTAAAAATGGCCATGGCGACATACAAATTCCGCCACCCCATGCAGATTTAAAGGCCTGGAAAGGCATTCAGAACAACATTTTATACCATAAAAATGTTTATGAAATAATCCTAAAATAATGAAAAAATATAGAAAAACAATGACACGACGTTAATTGCTTTTAATTGGCGAAATATCAGTTGACTTATAACGGCGACATTGATTGTCCATTTTTTTTAGAATGGGTCCCCACCAAATAGGCTGCCCTATATCATTGAATGATTCATATAAACTGCATCAACTACAGTACAAGGTAAAGAAATGTCAACTTTTATACCCAACACAGGAACCCGTCTGTATTGTCCTCAAAGATAAGTTCATGCATAACTGAAAAATGCAAACACTGGGGTGTCATGTGTTATGTAAGAAAAATATCTTGCACTCCAGTTTCTTGACACTTCTGACAGAGGCACTGACTAAACAGGGACATGTTACTTAGGTTCACACAAGTTCTTCACAAACCCTTTCTAGAATAACAGACAAGCATTGTATCTATTCTCTGACAACCATGTATATCTACATGATAAACATAAAATGATGAAAATCCCATGAAAACAGTGCTACTTTATTTTGAGGCAAAATATTTGACACTAATTCTCAGTGGACTTGTAACTTTTGACTACACCATGGGGCATTTGCGGGCTAATTGGTGTTCTGATACCAGTTACTTCTACCCAGTTACTGATTTGTATCTGAAAAGGTGTATAAAGGGTTTCTGGTGTCTCCCTCCACCAGTAATTAGCTGGACGTCGCAATATGACTGAAAAACTGTTAAAGAGACGTAATATCTGAAACAAATAAACAAACAATTTTTAATGCATTTTTTTCATATGAAATAGTTTGAAAATCATTTTCTGTCTCAATATGACACTGTACATAAAGAATATGTATTGCTAGAATATTACAACTAACGTTTTCAGGCTATCCGATCCCTGCTGAATTACATCGATGGATAGGGCATATTTTAACAAACGCTTAAATACCTATTATAGGGGTTCACTACCCCTTTACCGCAAGCCAGTTAGCACAGTAGGGTTCTAATTGATAGATGCTAAACCCATATCATGCAGCAATATATGTGCATATTTTAAATCAAAAGGTCTCAGAGACAAATGTATTTTAAATCTAACAGCCTGGATCTAGATCAGACGCGGCATTATGCAGCATCTGATTTGGACCCAAAACTGTTTGCAAATAACAGTCAAGACACGACCAGCGGGATAAGGGTTAGTTGCAATTTATCCTTATCCTGCTGGTGGCCACGTGTCTGTTCTTTGCAAACAGTTTGGATCCAGATCAGAGGTAGCATAGCATAGAGCATCTGATGTATGTACAAATCGTATTTAGATCTAAATATTGTTTTGCAGACGGCAATTTCAAAGCAGACGAAAGTACTGGAGGATATGGGTTAATATGATGCAATAACTATCAAGCATGGTGGGACCCAACCACAATAAACAGTCCAATCAACACCCCATCAAGTCAAAACTAGACCTTTAAACACTACTTTATGATGAAAATAGAGGAATATTGCCTGAATAAACTTTTCAGAGGTCTTTTCAAATTATTATGCTGGTGAATAAGCAGAAAAACAACTAAAATGTAATGTGCAATCCCCAGTGCACCACATTTTGACAATATGCAATACCCAGTACACCGTTTATCAATCCCCAGTACACTAATAGTGATTAACCGACTTTTTCAGTATACATAGTTGAATGATATCCAAAGCGATCGCTCAATTCAGAATGTTATATTTTGATTCCATCTTTCAGTAACATAAAAAAATCTGGGAGATGGTTATGCATTCTTTCGCGAGCACGGCGTTCATTTTGTGGGTTTTCCCATCGTTTGCATTGTTTGATTCCAAATCATGTGTATAGCGTGTATAATATGAGTATGATGAATCTAAAGCACCACCTATCAATTGCCGAAAAAGAACTAATTAAGAGAAAATACGCATTTACTTACCCTCGTTGCCATCCTGTTCTCTCCGTTGTGTCAAAATTAAGCTCATTTATTAGCAATATCCGGGATACGTTTCCCCCCAGTGTGTATGTATCTATCTCAATTCTTCATTTTACCGACATATTGTCCGAAACTTTGGGTTGCAGGCGACAATTAGAAGAGAGGATAGCCGATTGGAAAGAGATGAAGCACGCTAGGGTTTGGCGGAGAAATGTCAAAGATATGTTAATTAGGTTTCTTATTTACAGCTCTGGGAAAGAAAACTTCCTTGTATATTATTTCTATGTAAATACATTGTATAGTAAACAGTCAGCCTGGTTTTTACCCGGCACCAAATCTTGAACAGACATGTTATATTTAACCTTGTACTCCATAAATACGACTTTCTATGTAGACCAAGATCAGACGGTAACTACATGAACCGCCTGATCAGGGTATACACATTTTGCCTATGAATGAATATAGATATGTTTCTTCCCGCTTCTGTCATGACTTGAACTTGTACCTATGTGCAATTATAAAAAATAATCTAATTGATATTCCTGATGTCATTATGTCTTGAATGAATACCCATGAAGTAAAGTGTAAAAACCAGTTTCTCCGCTTAACCCATTCCCTCATATTGACGACTTTTGACGACTCTTTAAAAGTCACTTTGTGAAACCAGTGTGATAAATAGAGCATTTGCTCCTAGGAGCAAATGCTCTATTTATCACAATGGTTTCAACTACAAAATTCTAAAAAAAATCCTTTCCTCTAGTTAATTCTCCGTTTCAGTAGATTTATTCAAAGAGATTGGGTCTAAAAATAGCCTATGAGGTAATGGGTTAATGGGAGGTGCAGACGTAATGCAGAAAGGATCTGATGCATTACGTTCGTCCTGCATTTAGCTGCCACCTATATACAAGGCCAGCGGTTATACTTACTTTTAGTGCTCGGTAAAGAGGTGGGATCCTTATCAAGGGAGACAATTGTTTCAGGGCTTGCTCACATTCTGTTTTAGATTACTTTTCCTATGGCTCAGTGGATCACTGTATAATGCTGGCATGTTGAACCGCCATTATTGTGTGCAATGACGAAATAGAAGACGTATTAATAATAAACCATTTCGGTGCCAAATAATTTATCGTCTGTTTCAGGTTTCAAAGTGGTAGTTTCTGCAATTATTTTACCAATATAATGGCGGCAAAAGACGTAACCAATAGAGTGAAACCAAAGTACATGTATTGGCATCAGTAAACAGTGTAGGCCCGGGTCAAAGGGCCCCTAGAGGAGTCCTCTGATCTCGATATGCACTGTCGATCACTCAAGCTTTTCGGACTAATTTTAAGACTCTATAGTTGAACACTGACGGTTCATTGGGCATTCAGAGTGTTAACCCTTCGCTTGCTATTCACGTCAATATACCTACATAATTATGTACCTGTAAATAGTGAAGACCCAGATGAGACAACTCCTGTAGGAGCTGTCTCATCAGGGTCTGCACTGTTTACAAGTTGATTGTGCAACCAGTGCACTCCACAGCAGTGATTGCACAGTGAAATTACTTGTACACGGTGAAGATATATGTAATTATACAACAGGGCATGGGTAAAGAAGGAGAAATGTATTTTAAAATTCAGCAAGCGAAGGGTTAACATTTGCTGAGTAATAAGTGTCGATAAAAATGTCTTATAATTCAACTTTTGACAACAGGTAAAACCCGTGTTTGCTGGTGGCTTGGTCTAGTGGTTGAGCGTTGAGCTGATAACCCATGGGTCTGGGGATCGAATCCCGGCTGGACCAGCTCGAAATTTCAGAGACGTTTTTCAGTATCTCTCGTCCGTACGAGGTTGCCTCCTCTCCACCCAGGGGTTAAAATGGATACCTGTGATGGTAACTAACCGATACTGTGGCTGTACAATAGCGCCATATGCTAGCAATGCTCAATATTGTAGGCGACATGCAGGGAAGTAAATGTACAGTCGACTGAGCGGTCATTCGGACTGAAAGTAGACTATAACTAGATACATGTACTTTACTATTTTTTCAAACAGCATGTCTAGCAGTTTTGATCCTGTTGACATGCACTCGGTGTCTTATCTGGGTCTACATTGTTTACGAAGGTAATCTCGGATCCACGTGTAGCGTAGTAAATGTTTTTTATAACGGTGTCAGGGTTTATAACATAAGTATTCACTGAATCAATAACAATTTGACCAGGCAGAAGTTTTAAAAACAGTATTGAAATTTGTTTTCCTAAACCTACGGTAAATCTTCCCAATCGAAGACTCAAGTAAGTATCCAGGTCGGTCTTTCAGCGCTTCTAATTTTGAATTTTCCCGTTGGAATAGCCCATTGGTGTTTAACCCTTTCGCTGCCAAACTCTGTCGTCTGCTAACTTTGTCGTCTGCTACAATTTTTCATTTTTTTGATTTTCTTCATTTTTGTTTCAAAAACATAGTAACAGTAACAAACAGTTTGGATCCTGATGAGACGCCGAGTTACTCGGCGTCTCATCTGGATCCAAACTGTTTGCATAGGTAATCACAGATCCGGCATTGGCAGCGAAAGGGTTAACTCTGTATAATTATAGTATGGAAGCATTAAACTAAAAGTTTGAATAAAAAAACAGTGCAGACCCTGACCAGAGGGCTCCTCCAGGAGCATCTGATCTGGGTCCACATTGATTGTAAAATCATGCCCCGCATTCAAGAGGTTAAGACAGGTGGCAGCCTACAACAGAGTGAAGGTCATGCACAAAATGTATGTATTGCTTTCATCCTACATTAAACAGCCACCTGCCTATTAGTAACTCCCTGCCTCAGGTTCCTCTTTACTAGATATTCGATTATGAGAGGGTTTGCTTTATTTTGCAACATGTTTTATCATAAAAGTTAACCCGGATATTTTCCTACGAAACATTTCAGCATACCTGTAAGTCTGTAAAAAAACAAAAATGCCATTAACCTTTTCCCGGATGTAAACGTTTTTCATGCATTTGCATACATATTAGAGTCAGATCAGATAGCTCTTGTAGGGGCCATCTGATCAGGGTCTGCTCTGTTTAATTATGGAATATTATAGAACGGAGTCTTCACTTTCTGACACGGTAAAAAACTTCTTATTAAAGGTGCTGTTAAAAAATGCGGCTAGTTAATATTCGTACAGTCATTATTTCTTACATAAGTATAAGTATCTTGTAAGTGTTAAGTACAGTAAAACCTCTCTATAACGGCCACTAGATTACATCAAGTGTTTTGTGTTAAAGGCAGGTGGCTGCTTAAAGCAAGGTGAAAGTAAAACAGAACGCCCCTATAGGAGCGTTCTGTTTTACTTTCACATTAGCCACCTGTCCTAAATATCGACTAATTAATACAATTTAGTGGCCGTTATAGAGAGGCTTTACTGTATTCACCTTTCCTAAACAAAGCTCAACTCTTCTTTACTAACGTTTAGGTTTAGAGAGGTTTTACTGTAACTGTCTAACTTATAGTTTACATTACACAGTTCTCATCACAGATACTCATTAGTTTAATTATTATAGTATATTTATTTTTATTTAATTATTGTTGTTGTTATATTTTGGTTCACAATCACATGTCATAGCACTCAAATAATCACATAAAATCACAGATACCACATGGCATGGCATTCAATTCGACAGCAGATTCTACTACCAGCATTAAAATATGACAAAATTATATGTTTGGCTCATGAGGCGCATTCTCTGGCACAGCATTATGGTGTCCTGACTTTAATACCAAGATTCAGACGAGTGGTCGACCGTAACACTTATTTAACTAAGTGGCGGCTGATCCACCGTTCTTATCAGAACGAACCCCTAGTGGGGATTTAACCTTCAACCTCACGGTCGCGAATTGGCATAAAGGCCACGCGACCGGCACATTTCTCATATTTTTGTGTAGATTTTATACAGATGAGAAAGACCGAATCATAAAAATAAATGACCATGACGTTGATATAGGTTAACCATTTTAACGACGAATTTTCAAATGGGCTGTTCTAAGGGGTTGTTTATACAATTCGGCACCAAATAAATTTCATCTGCTGGCAATTATCGTTGGCTTCAGGTTTCAAAGTCGCGTTTTCTTGAATTTCTTCTGACAAAAATATTATGAGTGTCAAACAGTTTGGTTCATAGGAACACGTCGTTTTACTCGGCGACTTTTCTGGATCCAAACTGTTTGAAAAGGTTATCACGGATTCCCCGAAAGCGGCGAAAGAGTTCATCCTTTCACTGTTCAATATTCGTGTAAGAAATAATGACAGCAAGATTATTTATAAGTTGATTTTTTATATTGGCAATTGTAGACATGATTATGTTGGTCGTATTTGTAGAAACTGTAGAGGCGGCCTTGTTATAATTTCATAAGCATAAAAGACATACCCTGATCTGACGACTCATATAGGAGCCGTCTGATCAGGGTCTACTCTGTTTGCAGATGCGTGAAAACACGTTTATATGAAGAAAATTGTTTAAAAAGAGTGTAACATGACAAGAAGTATATACGCTGATAAGAGGGCTTCTCTAAAAACCCTCTTATCTGGGTCTAAACTGTTTGCTTTGGACATTAGAGTAATAGAATCAAGCATGGGTTTTGTTAAAGACGGGGGTTTCTATACCCGAGGTTGGTCTGTTCCAGTCGGAAACGAGCTTTAGCGAGTTGCCGATAGGAACAGACCAACCGAGGGTATAGAACCCCCCGGCTTTAACAAATCCCATGCTTGATTATTTTTCTCGCTGAAATACGCCCTAAAACCAAGAAAATTAACGAATTTGTGAAGTACTACTTTACATTGCGTAATACGACTTCCATATCTAATAGCAACAGACCGCAGCATAACTTTAGGCGTGACACCAAATTCTTGCATAAAACGTGCTGTTGTAGTCCCGCTAGACCATGTATTAACAAGGCGATTCTCGTGCTCACGCGCTGTTGTTGACCGGTTTTAATTATACCTATTACGGGCCTAAGGTAAACAATGGACGCGAATGCTACAGCGTTTTGACCTAAGCTAGGTGAACGCCGGGTGTGAGTATTTCCAGGAGCACCGACAATGAACTGTTTTTAGTGATAGACATATTGAATGAAATTCCGTGTAAACGGTATTTGATACAATCATGAATTGACGTCGAAAAGAAAACAGTGGCCCAGAAACAGCATAAATCGCCGAAGTGTCAAAGAAGTGTATAGTTTTGCTGCCGTTGTTTTGTCTGTATTTTGAAGAATTAAATTGATGCAGGAGAGCAGAAAATTGGTTTTATGCAAGAATAGCGTTAATACACGTTTGTTTTCGGGCAATAACATCTGCAGTGTCCCGAGGGACTGTTGTTGGCCCGAGCCCGAAGGGCGAGGGCAACAACATTCCCTCGGGAATGTTGTTGCCCTCGCCCTTCGGGCTCGGGCCAACAACAGTCCCTCGGGACACTGCAGATGTTATTGCCCGAAAACAAACGTGTATTAACCCTCTAATGACGTCATTTGTTATGACAACCACAAACGTTACGTTTTGGCGTAAATATAAATGACTGAGTGACTACAGTTACAGTCTTCGGTTAATTAAATAGGCTTTTAAAGTGTTTATATGATAAATAGAATTTCATATTCGTGCTAATTACTTATATTAATTTCAATTCATAAGGTTGTTGCCTATAGAAATGTTGGTATAATTCTGTAAGAAGTCCTTCCCTTGTATTGATTTTACCCAATCGCGCGTATGAATACACTAGTCACGGGGTGTTCCAGATAAGGATTTCTAGTACGGCTATTTTTAGTAACTCAGCTTATCTAGCACGACTGAGAAGCGAGAAACTCGTTTCTCGTACAGAAATGGTAATACATGGATGTCTTTCCGCTATATTTATTGGTTGTGTTTAGTAATGCGCACAGTTTTGAGTCATTATTATTATTATTATAATCATTATTATTAACGTTATTGTTTTTATTACTAATAAATATTGTTGTTATTATCAGTTTTATTATTATTATTAAATACAATAATATATAATTTAAAATAAAGTTATATCAAAAGACAGGGTGGTTCTCTTGCTCATAAGCCCTGCTAGAGTAATACTTGTAGTAAAGTAATGTATTATTTAAATCATGGAACATTCAATCTCAAGTTTGATAGACAAAAGAAATTTATTACTCTGAAAGATAACCAGGTACACTATTGAACGCTTTACCTTATGAATATACATGTCAAAAATAATGACATCATGAATATAAATAAGATTTGTTTTTTGCATTACTGCATTGAAAATCTGGAACTTTGGGCCATGGCACGAAACTGTAGAATCAGACGGACATTATTTCTACAGGAGCTGTCTGATCTGAATCTGCTTGGTCTATATCAGAGAAAATGTTTATGGAACTATATGTCTGTAGTAAAACAAATTCGGTGAAGTTCACGAACATGAGTCAGAGTTATCTGTTTACATAATACAGGGTTGCCACGCGTTTTCAAGTTCAGGAAATGTCAAGGAATTCTGAGAACTGTCGGGGAATTTTGAAAATATAGGTAAATGTCAGGGAATTGTCAGGGAATTGTTAGGGAATTATGAGAAACAAATAATTTCAAGGGCGTACATTTTAACCTTTCAACCTGGGAAACACTTTTACTGTTTTTGCAAACAGTGTAGACCTAGATCAGAGAGATCCTAGAGGAGCCCTCTGATCAGGATTTAAACTGTATTTGCAAAATTCATTTGCAAGTTTACGCCTGGATGTTAAACCCCGATATAGTTAGACATAGATGGGCTATTCCACTTTGATAATTCAGGATTAAAAGGCTTAAGCTACCGTAAAACAAATATTACATAACCTTTGACTATATATCGCCATGTATAGTGCCAGAGAAAATTGAAAGTAGGTCATGGAAATGTCAAGAAAAATGTCAGGGAATATTATATCCTCTGGTTTGTGGCAACTCTATTGTAGTGGTCGGGTCGTATTAGCCCTTACCCCCCTGTGAAACAAACCCACGTGTGTCTACAATTTGTTTTAATGTTGATTACTGTAACTCCCCCCCCCCCCCCTCCCTCTTTGAGACAGGATGCAGCTTTCTGCACACCTTTCACCCTGCAGCCACCTGCCTAACAGTATCTGAATTCTTCTCTACTAGTGTATTCCAGTTTAGCGGGATCTTACTGCACTTCAGATTCAATCAAGTTGTTGAGTAAACTACTGACAGTTTGGATCCTGATGAGACGTCGAGTTTCTCATCTGGAACCAAGCAAAGGCGAGTCAAGAAAGCGCGATAATGGGGAATTTGTTTCGCAACATGTTTCATAGAAAAAAATATTCCGGGTTCTCTAAAATGTAATTCATAGAAATCACTGAGCTCATTACTAGCTTAACGCCAGACGAAAGTAACGTAAAATAAACTATCTGAACTTCTTCCATTTCGCAATTTGCAGCCACCTAACTTTTTTTATTACTTCATGGTGTACCATGTTCTGACGATGCTTTATTGCAGACAGTGCTTCTAGAATCTGTCTGATCATAGTGTGCGTTGTGTGCGTATAGCATATCTCGGATCTAACTCAATACTATTTGTCATAGCAATATATTCACTTGTTATATATAAAACAACATAAGAAGTTTAATTAATATTTATAGGGGATGCAGTCTGCAATGAATATGCATCGAATATGGAGTTAACCTTTCCTTTCATACAAACGCCCTTTTCACGTCTTTATAAACACAGTAGCTCCAGATCAGACACTACAGGCGAACCGGTTTTTATATTTGCAAACCAATGAAGTCCGGATAAGACGTCTAGTAAATTGGCATCTCATTGAGATCAAAACCATTGGACACTCTGACTGAAATATTGTAGACACTGAAATTTGACAATGGAGTGGGCAATAAACACAATGTTGGGAAATTTCCCGACATGGTTCAGAGCTCCAGATAAGATAGGTAAATTTAAACATTTTCAAGAATAACTCCTTTATTTCTCCACGAAACCCTATACTGTGACCACTCTTTAGAATCGTCTAGAAGAGACAATTCTAAAGAGTGGTCACAGTATAGGGTTTGGTGGAGAAATTGGGATTTTAGTACTTGAGTACGCACCTTTATCTGTAGCTATGGTTGATAAATTGATTTATACGTTCATGTGATATAATATGAGTTCAGGTAGACTTTAGCCCACGTCAGAACATTGCTGATATGCCAATAAAACTGAAACCGATGATTCAGTAAGTCGCCCACACCAAAAGCACACTTGAAAGCTGAATAGTCTTAAAGCAAAATGGTCCATACGTAGTGTTGAACGACAGAGGCTTTTCAGTATGAAAGTGTTTACCTTGTGATCGGTTTTGAATGACAAACGACGCAGACCCAGGTCAGGTTGTTCATCTAGAAACCCATTATTCTGGGTATACATTGTTTGCATATGCCATTGCATGCATTCTATATTCAATAGTTTACAGAACCTTTATTCAGCTGCACGAGATATGATATTCCTTTAGATATATATTCCTTCAAATGAATCCAGAATTATTGTTTTATTTGCAAACAGTTTGGATCCAGATGAGACGCCGAATGGGCCAATATTTTCTCAAGAGCTTGATCGAATCGGAAGTAGTCATAGATTGCATCCAATTCCTATTTGAGCAGATATTGTTTTACACAGCGCAGTAAAGGTTTAAAGTATTTCATATTTCTCCAGTCTTGATAGAGAAATCTTCTATTCCAAATACAAAATTAATCATGTTATCTTACATTTAACAATTCGCAAAAGCTACAAGAGGGTCGTAAGACCCCGTACCGGTCACCTGATGGTGGCCATTTTTAATAACAATTATATGTACACGACCTAGTTTAGACGAAAGGTTGCCTAAAAGAATAATCCGGCAAATAATATTGTAATCCACATAGTCTTTTAAAACATCTTTTTAACTTTGCCTAATAGCCATGTACATGTATACAGAAATGTGGATACGTCTGAGGCGGCCGCTTTTTAACCACTTATAACGACTTGAACAACGAACCACCTAAACGTAATTGCTATAACGTTATACGGAAATATGGCCAATGGTTTAACCCTTTCGCTGCCAAACTCTGTCGTCTGCTAACTTTGTCGTCTGCTACAAATTTTCATTCTTTTTTTTTTCTTCATTTTTGTTTCAAAAACATAGTAACAGTAACAAACAGTTTGGATCCTGATGAGACGCCGAGTTACTCGGCGTCTCATCAGGATCCAAACTGTTTGCATAGATAATCACAGATCCGTCATTGGCAGCGAAATGATTAAGGAGAAAATTCGAATTTTTCATTATAATTTTAAAAGGAAACTAGCCCCGCCTGTAATGCTCATGTTTTTTTTACCAATCACAATCGCTAGGAATAATTTGTGTAGTTGGTCGCCTACTGTCACCAACGATAGCTCTTACAGAATTACATGTGTATTGAATCAGGAGAAGAGTTTGAATTTGCCATAGCTATATAAGAAAAACTACCACCGTTCCTGGTGGCCATGTTTTGTGGTAAATCAAAATGTTTGAATAATTTTGGTTCAAATTCTCCATCAGGAACAATCCTGCACAATTATGTTGAAATTCGGCAAAACATTTCAGAAAATAAGGCTAAAGCTATATAACGGAATTATGTCATGGTACTGGCTGTCATGGTTTTAGAAGAATTACAACAACCTGAAATATTTTAACAGACGCTAACCAGTGTACCATATCTACAAAACATAATGGAAATTGAGCAAATTCGTTTCGACAAGACTACCTTTACATCTTATCATTTGTGTTGCTATGATAAACAGAATATTCTGCATTGATTGCAAGCATGTGAATAAATTTTGTAGAAAACCATCCTAGAAACTCCCTTGCCAAGTTTCATGAACTTTATCCGTGGTTTCGGAAGAGATGTTTGAATGAAAACTTGACGGATGGGCGGACGCTCGATACGAATACCAGCCGCTGGGGAGCTGGTGGTCACAATTGGTCACCCTGTGCTATAGCTCAGGTGAGCTATATCGGATTTATTTTAGTTTGGCAAATATATGCTATTAACTCATTCTCTGCCAAAAGTATTGTCGTCTACAAAAATTGTCGTCTGCTACCATTTTCGTGTGTTTACTTTTTCCCCAATTTCTTCCAAACATATTATCACAGATCGAGGACTTGGTGCAAAACTAGTGTAACTCCTTCATTTTGTGAAGGAGTTACAATAGTTTTGCACCAAGTCCTCGAGATACAAATAGTGTTGATCCTGATAGGACACCGAGTTGCTCTGAGTCTCATGTGGATCACTGTGTGTGCAGGTCATCACATACGCAACATTGGCAGTGAAAGAGTTAGGTAATCATGTTACATGCGCATGCCCCTCTTGCATTCAACATATGGTTCATAATATTCTGTTATTTACATAGCACATGCACTTTCACAATAAAACGTAAAATGATCTTGCCTGTTTCCATTTTCAGGTTGATACAGTAAATATCCTATAAACCGGAATGCTAGTAGAGAAGATTTTAGATACTTTTAGGCAGATAGTTGCTTAATGCAGGGTGAAAGTCATGCATAAAGCTCCTCTGGTAGCTTTCTGTCTGACGTTTATCCTGCATTAAGCAGTCATCTGTCTACAAGACCGATATACCGGTATATACTCAATTGAACATCCGGTTCATAGGGTTTCTGCTGTACATGTATGCCATTTTGTTTATTTTTACAGATAAACAGTTATGCAGAGATGTTTCGTATGAACGTTTCGGGTAAAGTTGCGAAGTACAGTAAAATCTGATTCTACCCTGTTTGCAAATTCATATGAATGAAAGTGTTAAGCTACCGCATATCTATAAGGGCGACAAATAGATTACCATTGTACAGTAAAACCTCTCTATAACGGCCACAAAATTGTGTTTATTAGTTGGTATTTAGGACAGGTGGCTGCTTAAAGCAAGGTGAAAGTAAAACAGAACGCTCCTATAGGAGCGTTCTGTTTTACTTTCACCTTGCTTTAAGCAGCCACTTGTCTTTAACACAAACTACTTGATGTAATTTAGTGGCCGTTATAGAGAGGTTTTACTGGATGGTCGGTTTGGAGAAGGTATACCAGAGCTACAGATAAAGGGTGCGTACTCAAATACTAAATTCGTCATTTCTCCACCAAACTCTATACAGTGACCACTCTTTAGAATCGTCTCTTCGAGACGATTCTAAAGACAGGTCACAATATGGGATTTGGTGGAGAAAATAAAGGAGTTATTCATGCAAATGTTTAAATTTACGCATGTTATCTGGAGCTCTGGTTTACTATTCAAAGAATTTGTACTTTTATATTTATGTGGGTTAAAAGTTTATAGAGCAATGCTCCATGGTGTACTTTGAGCCATAAAGCCCACGACTATTCGTGTAAAAAATGATGACATGCAGCACGCTGTTACAGAAAACCTTCTGTAAAACTTTCGTACTACATACATGCTCCACCTGCCACACCGACCAAGAATTAGACTAGTATTGCGTGGTCGTTGGAGTGCAACTTGAAACGGTTACGCCATAGAGACACATTTTAACGATTTTGCAAACATAGTAGATCAAGAGATTCAAGACCAGTATCCATGCTTATAAAACTTTTTAACTGAGTCCGAGTTCGTTCTCAAGTTTTTGATTGGTCAGAGTTGAGCCTATGGCTCAAATCTGACCAATCAAAAGCTTGAGAACAAACTCAGACTCAACTAAAAAGCTTTATAAGCATGGACCCAGACGATTCCTGTACGAGTCGTCTGATCAACGCCTGCTCAATGAACCATCTGGGCCCGAGGTTATAAAACTTAAAACAAACTCTGTGCTCAAAACTCAGATTTTTTCTCAGCTGAAAACACTTAAGAAAACATTTTATATATAGCCAGTTTTTGCATACATAATATTTACTGTAAAAATATGTCCAAATGAGGTTACTAGAATCAGTTAAAGCGTGTTATGTAAAAAGTATAGCCTGTAGTAGAAACTGAGTTTTGAGCACAGAGTTCTTTTTAAGTTTTATAACCTCGGGGTCAGATCATGGTCTGCTAGGTTTGCTTATGAAAATCTATAGATATGATTCTAGTTTCTACCACTACCAAAATGTCTTTTGATCGTGCTCCAGCCATTGTAAAAATGATCTAATAAATATTCATGATGCCATTCTTTCCAACATGAATATTCATGGAGTAAATGGTCAATTGACAAGTGGCCCTACTTAACCCAGCAATTACTTTTGGCTGTTTTATACTGAGTGCAAGAAAAAAGCCTTAACCCTCACCTTGTTGAATATTCATGTCAGTATTAATGACATCATGAATATTTATTAGCTGAACTTTCACATAATTATACGTATGGATACAGATTCTCTTGGTATTGGTAGAATCTGTGCAGCTGTAGAGATCTATTATAAGTTCATAAGCAAACAGAGTAGACCCTGATCAGACGGCTCCTCTAGGAGCCGTCTGATCTGTGTCTACTCTGTTTGCAAAGGCGTGAAAAGCGTTTATATGAAGGAAAGGATTAACCCAGTCCTTGTGGAAATATAAATTCTCATTAAATTTAGATCTGGTGCAGTCTTTGTCTACGTCCGAATTGACCAATCCTTTGATAAACTATTGACCGAGTGTCAAACAGCATGGATGTTGATGAGACGCTTAGAAATTCGTCGTGTAAACTGGATCCAAGCTGTCGGAGTCGCCTGCTCTGTTTGCTTATGAACTAATGTAGAGATGAATTAATAATTGCTGCCATTGTCAAAATTTCCTGTGTTCATGTTAATGATAATCTAATCAATATCCATAATGTCATTGTTTCTTAATACATGAATATTCAAAGGGTTGAGTTTTCACAGCGTGATAAGGGTTAAATATCGTTGTAAGATAAGGTGCGAAAAGTTTATCTAAACATCTTATATGTCGGTCAATCCTATTCCTGTTTTGAAATTGCCTCAGAGGTAGGAGTTGGCGTATTTATCATAGACAACTAAAATCCCATTATATTTTCATGTGAATTTAATGTCCGCACCCATTTAACTGTCAGTTGGCTGTACATGAGGCCCTGATTAGAAAATGCAGTAAAACCTCGAAAATTCGAAATGTTACTATAGAAGAATTTAGAACGCTTTAGGCAGGTGGCTGCTTAATGCTGGGGGAAGTTATGCAGAAAGCTCCCAGTGGAGCTTTCTGTATGACTTTCACCCTGCGTTAAGCTGCCACCTGTGTTAAAGATAAGTAATGATACGTATGGAATAGTTCCATTTGTTCTTTTCTAAATTTTCTATGATATTTAACCCTTTCATCCATAAATACGCTTTTCTACGCCTCTGTAATTACCACTTCTTGAAACCATTGTGATAAATAAAGCATTTGCTCCTATAGGAGCAAATGCTCCATTTATCACAATGGTTTCAAACTACAAAATTCTAAAATTTTACTTTTCTCTAGTAAATTCTCGTTTTGGGTAGATTCATTCAAAGAGTTTGGATCTTAAAATAGACTATGGGAGAATGGGTTAAGTTTTACATGTTTTACATTACTGTGTATATGAACATATTGACTTTGTACGCATATGACATGTATACTCTTCTTCATGAATTCATGCACTATTACGAACTGTGCGTTTAATGAAAGGTGTTTGATTTGATTTGATTTGATTCGATTCTACTGACGTGCAAGTTTTGAAACGCCAAAGTGTCAAATACCTTGGAACTCGGAAAAGATCTAAATCCGTGTTTTATCGTGTAAACTCAAGAAGATAAGCCAACTTAAAGCGCAATGAATGCTGGCGATAATTTCCACACGCCATCAATAAATGTTTAAAAAGAAATAAATAGAGCAAGTAACAAAGTAAACCATGCTCTCGGTTTTCATGTGCAAAATACTGCTTGCATTGTATTGCGTTGTGGGTTCGTTCTCGCCATGTTTACACGAGAATCTGGCGGTCATATCTTTTCCGAGTTACGTTTATGATAATTTGACGTTTCACAATTTCAATTACAATTTAATTAAAGTACTGGCCGGCCAAATATTTCCCTAAACAGCGACAGTTAGATCACAAAGATCGGTGGAGATTTAGAGCTGAAATGCGACGTTAATCTAGATAACTGTATGATTGTAAACATTCTAATACATAATATTATCGAAATGCTGGAACTAGAAAATCGGCA
>OY755239.1:41261149-41283649 GCA_963576725.1 Azorinus chamasolen
CGGATATTGGGTCCATGGGCACCAAATGTACCCAAGACCCGACGAACATTTTCGGGGTTACTAAAACAATTACAACTGAAAGAGCAACTGCCAGCATACTTCCAGTAATCATTTTGGATCAATGCCGAGCTGAGGTAGAACCTCAACCCTTCAACGTTATGGACTATTTTCTGAGGGATTTTGTAATCAATCTGGATCCAAATGAGACTCCAAGTAATTCGGCGTCTCATCAGGACCCAAACTGTTAAATACTCTGATACTGATGTTAAAAATGAAATTGAAGAAATGTGTCATATTAGAAGTTTGGAAGACGAAAGGTTCAGCAGACAGACAGAAGTTATTTAGAGTTAAGAGGTTTAACCAGGTTAATCCCATACGTAAATATGTAACACTTAGAAAACATTGCGGACTTAGAGCGCCCTCTGTTTAAACCTTTCCTTCATATAACCGTGTTTTCACGCATTTGTGAACAGAGTAGACCCAGATCAGACGGCTCCTATAGGAGCCGTCTGATCAGGATATGTTCTGTTTGCTAATGGAATTTGAATTATCTATTTCGTTACTTTCTAAAATGGCTGCGATGTTCCATCTTCCATATTTTGTTGTTACTATTTCGTTGATGAGTATTTAGTAGGTATTGAAATTTGGAATAAACAAAGAACATCGAAAGGATTAAATGCCTACCACTTACTTAACCAGCTGTGAAAAAAATAATCTCTTCTCAAATGTGGATCTGATGAAAATTCAATTACTACCGATTTAATGATGTTTCTTAGAATTATTGACTGAGCATCAAACTGCACGGATCCTGCATGGTGAAGCGCAGAGTAACTCGGCATCACATCTGTATCGAAACTGTACGGAAATGCGGTGTACGTGTTTAACCCTTTCCCTGTACTATATTTAGGCCAAATTTCAATACCTACTGAATATTCATTAAAAAATTAGTTATAAAGAAATACGGAATGTGGGACATAGAAGACATTTTAGAACGTAAAGAAACGGATCTATCAAATTATTTTAGCAAACAGAGCAGACCCTGATCAGACGGCTCCTCTAGGAGCCGTCTGATCTGGATCTACTCTGTTTGCAAATGCGTGAAAACACGTTTATATGAGGGAAAGGGTTAACTAAATCCATACTGTAAAACATGTAGTTCACACTGGTCAGAATTACTAGACGTCGCATTCGAGATCCAAACCGTTTACGCAACACTTTATTGCAAATCAGAGTCATATAATTACATATATCCCGGGGCTAATGCGTTCACATTTGAACTTTAATTAATCCATATCCGTGACTTTGACTCACGTTTGCAAATTATTTGGACCTCATCAAGATCTAAGCATGGTATGAAACTCGGTCAATAGTTTCTCAAAAGCTTGATTGAATAGTAATAGTTGAAACCAATCCGGTTGTTGAGCAGACATTATTTTCTGACATAGTGGGTAATGGTTGACCTATTACAGCGAGGGCATTCCCACCTGGCAACACTCCTTCTGGCTAAGGTTTCTTGAAATTGCTGATAGCAAGAGATAAGAATTGGTTACAAATATTTGATGTTTTCCATGGCCTAATTCACGGTCTGTTTGGCACATTTCATTTGCTGTAATTAATAAATTTAATTATAACTTCTTTAGTCGCCAAAGTCGCCGGAAAACGCTTGGTGCAATGGACGAATCTGTGAGAACCTTTACAAAGACTTGTACCGGATGAGACACCGGGGAACGTGTTGACCCAGCGGGATCCAAACTGTTTGATATACAATATAACTTGCTTTAAGCGACCATCAAAAATATGTCTAAGTGTGGGCCTGTTAGGCAGGTGGTAGCTTAATGCAGGTCAAAAGTAATGCAGAAAGCTCCTATATGAGCTTCCTGCATTACTTTTGCCCTGTATTAAGCAACCTACTGTGTTCAATAAATGAATGGCAGCTTATTGCAGGTTCTACTGTACAACCTATGTTTTTAGACGAAATTGAACAAAAGCCCAATTTGAAACTTTAAGCAGGCTTAATGGAGAAAATTATGTGGCGCCAAAAGAGTTAAAATCTTCCAAAAGGTCTGTTGTACGTTTTGAAGTCGAGTGATATTGGCGTGTCTGTGTTTTATCATTATTGCCCCAATGGCTGCAAAAAAGGGTGGATTGGTGGATTAAATGTAGAAGAGCCAAAAAATGAGTCCAATTTAGCATTTAACCTCATGAATATTCATATTAGAAATAATTACATCACGAATGTATATTCGTTTTTTATAACGGTATATCAACACAGCATATTTTGGCCATGACAGTAACCATAGCAACATATGTACATTTATATCATTCCATAAGCAGGCATAGCAGACACGGCTCAAACGGCTATTACAAGAGCCGCCTGATCTAGGTCTATTCTGTTAGCCACGGCGTGAAAAATTGCATCTATATCAGACAAACGGTTGAGAACAGTAAACCTCTGTAAACCGGAATTCTAGTCGGGAAGAATTTAGATACTTTTGTGCAAGTGGCTGCTTACTGCAGTGTGAAAGTCATGCAGAAAGCTCCTAGAGGAGCAATGCGTTCACACTGCATTAAGCTGCCACCTGTCTCTAAGACCGATATTTCTACTAAATTTAATGTTCTGTTTAGATGGGGTTCACTGTACACACAACAAACAAGCAACAATATATTGCTTGCCTTGAAATAACCAATTGTAATTGATGAGAAACGTATAGTTTAAGTTTCTTTATGCAGTTACCCTTTACTTAACCCATTCCCGCATATTGACACCTTTTGACGCTTCTGTAAAAGTCACTTTGTGAAACCATTGTGATAAATAGAGCATTTGCTCATGTGGAGCAAATGCTCTATTTATCACAATGGTTTCAAAACTACCCAATTCTGAAAATTTCCTTTTCTCTAGTTAATGCTCCTTTTTGGTATATTTAATCAAAGACGTTAGGTCTAAAAATAGCCTAAGTGGGAATGGGTTAATAGATATGGCTGTTACATACAGTAGAATCAGTCTTAACCCTTTCCCTGTTTAATATTCATATAAGGAGTAATGATATCATGATATTTTTATGATGGCATGTGCACCTAAGATATTTTGGTGGTGGTGTCAGAAAGTGTAGAATCAGCTCTATATTATACAATAAGCGAACAGAGCAGACCCTGATCAGACGGCTCCTATATAAGAGTCCTCAAATCTGTGTCTACTCCGTTTGCAAAGGCGTAGAAAGGCGTATATATGGAGAAAATGGTTAGAAAACATTATCAAACATCCGGTTAGTCAGATTTCGAGTTGAACACAAAACTTGAGACTGAACTCAAAATTCAGCTCAGAAGTTTTAAAACCATGAGGCTAGGACTCGAAAATATAAAAAGTCAGAGCTCATTATCGAACAATTGAATGGTAAGAGTCTGACCGAAACTCAAATTTTGACCAATCAGATACTTAAGAATGATTTAAGACCAAAACTCAGAAAAAAGTCAACGGGTCATGAAATTGGCAAACAGTGTTCATCCAGAGAATCTGCCATTTCTATGACGCGATGTCTGATAAGGGCATCTATCTCATACTCGTCTGCAAGCAAGTATCGTCATTATTGACCAACAGTATAAGAGAAGGATCGTCTCAGACACACTGTCAGACCCGTGTGTCTTCCTCGCGGTATACAGCAAAAGCTCTCCAGAGCCGGGCGTTTAATTTTGCATAAATATCGGTCTTGGAGACAGGTCACAGCTTAATGAAGGGTGAAAGTCATGCAGAAAGCTCATTTAACCCTTTCCTCCATAAATACGCCTTTCTACGCCTAGATGTAAAAGTCACCTGTTGAAATCATTGTGATAAATGGAGCATTTGCTCATATAGGAACAAATGCTCTATTTATCACAATGGTTTCAAACTACAAAGTTCTAAACTTTTCCTTTCCTCTAGTTACTGCTCCTTTTTTGGTAGATTTATTATCTGTGGTTGGATCTAAAAATAGCATATGAGGAAATGGGTTAGAAGGTTTCTGCGTGACTTTCACCCTGCATTAAGTAGCCTCCTGCCTAAAAGATTCTAAATTATTCTCTACTACAATGACGAATTAGAGGGGGTTTATTTACTCGTGTTGAAAATCTGAGGATAGATTTATCTTAGTGCCACTCGAAAATTGACAGACAATACTTAGAAGTAGACAACGTTCATCATTTACCTCCGGCATACTCATGTAAGAAATAATTTCAACATGAATAATTAGATTAGTTTTTATGACATCGTTCGGAAAAAAACAATTTTGGCCATGACAGAAAATGTAGAATTAGATCGTTATTATATCATAAGCAAACAGAGCAGACCCTGACCAGACATTTCCCACAGGAGCCCGTCTGACTTGAGTCTACTTTGTAAGGGCATTCAAATGCGTGTGTATTGAAACATACAGTTGAACTTCGATATCTCGAACTTCAAGGGACCATGCAAATTAGTTCGAGATAGCATAGGTTCGAGTCATCCGATTTATAATCTGACCAATATCTCAAGTTCACAGCTAAATGCAGGTCTAAAGTAATGCTGAAAGCTCCTGTGTGAGCCTTCAGCATTACTTTCCACCTGCATTAAGCTATCATATATGTTTCTTGATATGTATAGTGATACATTTTAGAACAATTCTGTATTGTAAATTTTGGAAGGACCGAACCCGAAGTTCGAGTTATCCGAGTTCAAGATATCGACGTTCAACTGTATATATGCAAATGGTATGAACGTAGATCAGATTTGCATCACATATAATGGTCCAAAGGCCACGTTGGGCAAAGTCTTCTTGCAGATCAGTCACTGTCGAAGTCGCAGGAAAGCGGCGCACAGGGCTTGTTGTAATGGGCGACTCTGTGATACCATTTACAAACAGTTTGGATCTACATTAAAGACCGAGCAGGTTGTTGACGCACCAGTAATGTTTAACCCATTACCTCATAGGCTATTTTTAGATATATTGTACGACCTCTTTGAATAAATCTGCCGAAAAGGAGCATAAACTAGAGAAAATGAAATTTTTTAGAATGTTGTAGTTTGAAACCATTGTGATGAATAGAGCATTTGCTCCTATAGGAGCAAATGCTCTATTTATCACAATGGTTTCACAAAGTGACTTTTACATAGTCGTCAAAAGTCGTCAATATGAGGGAATGGGTTAAGGCAATGCATTGAAGAAAAGTCCACTTTGAAACTAAATGCAGACAGCATTGTTTGCAGACGAAAACCATTTGGCGCCAAAAGAGTTAAATAAAATAAGAGTTGTTCATAATACATGTACATAATTACAAGCGTATATTGGACAAGCACGCTTACAAAATTAGGCTAAAAACAGGTCAATATATTATTTGAGATTAAACAGACGTAAGAGAGAAACAAACAATAAAAAACACAGATCAGCATATGTATACCATTCGTTTATTTGTTCTTTTGATGTATTCTATCAAATCATAGTGATTAACCCTTTCAACGCTGCCTTTTCAAATGGAATATTCCAAAATTCAAACAGAGCAAGCTTACCGTGAATATTTAGGGATATTTACAGAAAGGTGTAACACGACAAACAGTGCAGACCCTGATGAAAGGGCTCCTCTAGTAGCTCTCTCGTCTGGGACTATATTGTTTGCACAGGACATTAGTGACTCGTTTCCCGCGCTGAAATGTTTATGATGAACAGCGAATCTCTTAATAACGACCATTTATAGAGTATTATGGATTAGGAAGACCGGTATTAGTATAAACAAAGGACCCGCCTGCTTAAACCTTTACTTAATTGAAACGCCTTTTCACACCTTTGCAAAAAGAGCAAGATCAGATGGCTCATGTAGGAGGTCTGCTCTGTTTGCTAATGAAAACATAATCCATCTGACTCCACAGTTTCTACCAATACCAAAAGGTCATGTGTACATATGCAATTATAAAAATTCAGTTAAAATATTCATGATGCCATTATTTTTACATGAATAAAGGAGCCATCTGATACGGACCTGCTCTAATTGTAATTCAAAACCATCTAGCCAGTTTAAGTATTTCATACAGAGTGGACTCTAAGTGAAATACATGTATTGATGGGCTATTCCACTCTGAAAATTCAGCGTTGAAAGCGTTAGCTAATGTTACCATCACTTACGCCGTTGTTCTTATAAATATAACACAATGTAGACCCAGACCAGAGGGTTCCTGGTCAGGATCTGTGATGGTTGCTATTTAAACTTTTACAATAGGATTTAACCCATTCCCTCATTTTGACGACTCTGTAAAAGTCACTTTATGAAACCAATGTGATAAATAGAGCATTTGCTCCTATAGGAGCAAATGCTCTATTTATCACAATGGTTTCAAACTACAAATTGTTAAATTTTTCCCTTTCTCTAGTTAATGTTCCTTGTCGGTAGATTTATTCAAATAGGTAGGATCTAAAAATAGCCTATGAGGTAATGGGTTAAACATTTACCAAAGGATGCTATATAAATCCAGAATTATACTTTTTGAGTGGACGCATAAGCGAGACTTTACTGTAGTAAAACAATCAGAAACTGGGCTGAGAGTCAAAGAAACTTGTCTCGTGATCAATTTGAAATTATCAAAACGCGCAGTAAAATATACAGCCCTTAACCTCGTTCAGAAAACAACATCAGCCGTGACTCAGATCTGATACAATGTTGACTACTTCCTAGATTCGATCAAGCTGTTAAGAAACTTTTTACTGGGTGTCAAACAGCTTGATGAGACGCCGAGTAACCGCCGAGTAAATCGGCGTCTCATCTGGGTCCAAGCTGTTTGAACATGTGAATGAAGCCGCGAATTGCGGGATAAAGGATTCATTAAAAAGAAAAGTTCACTAAAACGAAGTATAATTATGGATCTTTAACCCTTTCTCTGTTGAATATTCATGTAAGAAATGATATCATGAATATTAATTTTACCAGCTGATTATTATAATGGCATATGTACACATGTCATTTCGGTATTGGTAGAAACTGTAGAGTCAGGGTCCATGCTTATAAAGCTTTTTAGTTGAGTCTGTCTGAGTTCGTTCTCAAACTTTTGATTGGTCAGATTTGAGTTCTTAAGCTTTTGATTGGTCAGATTTGAGACTTTGGCTAAAATCTGACCAATCAAAAACTTGAGAACGAACTCAGACTCAACTAAAAGTTTTATAAGCATGGACCCAGATCTATTATAATTTCATAAGCAAACAGGAAAGATCCTGTAGGAGCATTGGCGCTATATGACCTATTTAGTGTCGCAGTGCCGTAAAACCCAACTCACTCACTCACTCCTGTAGGAGCCGTCTGATCTGGATCTACACTGTTTTCAAATGCGTGAAAATGCGTTTGTAGGAAGGAAAGGGTTAATAGAGTTTATAATTTATGCAAGACAAAAGTAATGCTGAAAGCTCCCTGTATTGGGTTTCTCTGCATTAAGCAACTACATGCATATGAATTCACCCAAATTTAACCCTTTCCCTGTTCTATATTTAGGCGAATTTTCAGTACCTACTTAATATTCATTAACAAAGTAGTTATAAAGAAATATGGAAGGTGGAACATTGTAGACATTTTAGAAAGTGAAGAAACAGATCTATCAAATTCTATTAGCAAACAGAGTAGACCCTGATCAGACGGCTCCTCTAGGAGCCGTCTGATCTGGGTCTACTCTGTTTGCAAATGCGTGAAAACACGTCTATATTAGGGAAAGGGTTAATCAATAACGGATCGCTTCAATCATTTGTCTGATAGAAAAGCCTTTTAATGACCTGGCAAACACACTAGACCCATATCCTATAAGAGCAGTGGTCTGATCTGCTAGCTTATGAAATAATATAACTCCGACTTTACAGTTTCTGACGTGGTATAAAATTCCTTTGTTCATAAAACCATGTAATTAATATTCTACCGCCATTATTTCTTTTATGAATATTCATGGGGCACATATTTATTCAGACTACATCGTATTTACCATGCTCCTATTCATTTTGTTTCAATGTTGTAGGCAATTTTAAGAATAAATATAAGTTCTATTATTGCAGACCTTAATCATGTTCAGCTTCCGAAATGTTATCCTATCTGAAAGCCGCAACGCCCTGTACATGAACGTATCCGATATCTAGCTTCAGTGTGTGTCTTTTTGAACAGTACACCGGATACACCCTTTTCCTGTTCTATGTTTATTCGAATTTCAATACCTACTGAATATTCATGGACAAAATAATTGTAATGAAATATGGAAGGCGGAACATTGTAGCAATTTTAGAAACTAAAGAAATTGATCTACATGTATCAGATTCCATTAGCAGACAGAGCAGACCCTGGTCAGACGGCGCCTATAGCACTGGGGGCCAACTACGTATTATTATCAAATGTTTTGCTACGACAATTTATATGGGTATTTTAATAGATTTGTTTTCCTACGAAGCCAGTGTATCAATTGGGAAATGTTTTCCTACGATTACAAAGTTGCCTTCGTAGGAAAACAAATCTATTAAAATACTCATATAAATTGTCGTAGCAAAACATTTTTATAATAATACGTAGTTGGCCCCCAGTGTATGTGAGCCGTCTGATCCGGGTCTACTCTGTTTGCAAATTTGTGAAAGGAGGTTTATATGAAGGAAGGGGTTAAAAAGGAGGGGGCAATGCTTTGATTATCAAAACCTTACTGACACACGTCTATTAAGTCTTATCAAGTTTTGACCATGATAGCAGGTGACAATTTTAAGCAATGTAATCTGGTTTATACAAGTCAGACATTCACTACATTAATGTTCATGTAAGGCCCAATGACATAATGAATTTTAATTAACTACATTTCAATAGTGGCAATATGAACAAGGGAATTTTGGTTATGGAAGAATCAATGGAATCATAATTATCTACATGACTTCAAATGCATACAGAGCAGATCCTGATCAGACATCTCCTACATGATATATCTGATTTGGTTTTACCCTGTTTGCAAAGACGTAAAATGCTTATATATGTATTGAAAGGGTTATAATTAACGACACAGTACGCTGGAGTAGAAACTGTTAGAAACCAATAAGAAAAGAAAATCATTGACAAAAAGCTAGGGTCTTTGTGTTTTTGTTATTCCATTAAAATCTCTGGCCGCATACCTCGAAATTGGATATAAGCAAACGATGCAGTCTTCTGAATTATCCCTCTGAATATGTTGGGTACTGTTTGCTGGGCAAGTCGATATCAGTATTTAGTAGTAACTATTTATGAACAGTACACATTTTGTTTGCGTGGGTCCTTTATACCATCTCGCCACAGCATGTAAAACAGATAAGTCCCAAATATAACTTAATATTAAATATTGAAGTAACTGGATTATGTTTTCATTGGGCTCAATATAAAGGAAAATTAATGAGCTGAACACTTTGCGAACATCTGCTTTACTTCTCTATTAAACACTTGGTTGTCACTTTTCATTAGAATCTGTTTTACCCTTTCCTTCATTTCATTCCTTTCTTTCATGACTTTGCAAACAGAGTAACCCCAGATCAGACGGTTCCTGCAGAGGTAGTCTGATCAGTGTCTGCTATGTTTGCTTGTGAAATTATTATAGATATATCGGGCGCTACAGTTTCTACCAATGCCATATGTCATTCAGCTAATAAATATTCAATATGTCATGATGAACATTCAACAGCTAAAGGATTAAACAAACGCGTTCAATGAATAGTAAATGTAATATCAATCGGTCTCTGGGGAACGGGTCTTATTGCATTGGAAACAATCTTGGATGCAGAGTCTAGTCAGTGTCTGCATTATGTGTCACTGATAGGATCATGAAGTAATTTCTTCCTATATAGCGTAAACCTTGATTGAATACCATATCGGATACATCATGTCGATTTGGATCAGCACTGTTTGCAATGCAAGAACACCCTTTTACAGGTGAAGGTTTGGTGAAAAATGGTAATTTTGTATTTAACTTTAACTCTTTACTCCTTAAATGCGCCTTTGTACGCCTTTGCAAACAGAGAAGACCCAGATCAGACGGCTCCCATAGGAGCCGTCTGATCAGGGTCTGCTCCGTTTGCTTATGAAATAATACATATATAATTCTACAGTTTCTGCCATGGCCAAAATGTCATGTATTTATGTGCAATTATAAAAATAATAATCTACTATATAAACATTCGTGATGTCATTATTATGGAGTAAAGAGTTAAAAAAATGTGATAAGCTTATACACAATTTGGATCCAGTTGTGGATCAAAATGTTTGACATTCTGATTAAGGTTTTTGTTTTTGAAATAAGTGGAAGAAACATTTACTTTAAGAATTGAAGGCAGAGGGCAATATTTGCAGGCGGCAATTGTTCAGATTGTACGAGGTTAACAATAAAGTAAAGTACCTAGTTAAAGTCTATTTTCAGTCCGAATGACCGCTCAGCCGACTGTACATTTACTCCCCTGGTCATTGAGTCATTGGCCTATAATATTGAGCACTGCTAACATATGGCGCAATCATGCAGCCGCAGTACCGGCGAGTGACCCTCACAGGTACCCATTTTAACTCCTGGGTGGAGAGGATGTGCGGGTGGGAGACACGGAAAAGCGTCTCTGAAATTTCCGGGTGGGACCGGGATTTGAACCCCGGACCTCCGGACTGATAGTCAAGCGCGTTACCACTAGACCACCGCCACCTACATACAATAATGCCCGTACTTATATATACTCAACAAAAATAAAGGGCAAGAGGTACATTTCCCATAAGGTTTATGCAATGACCCTATAACTTTGACGTCCTACATTTTTAATGTCAAAGTTTCAAACTACGATGTCCAGTGTAATTGAGTTACGCCAATGTTCTATTGGCATCCATGGAATAAAAACAAAATGAAAATTGGGAATTTCTTAATTTCAAATTACTCTTATCTGGAATACCCATAAACATGTCTTTATTATGTCAATCATTTTGATAAACCTTTCCAATTTTCATTATTTCCAATATTGAACAGATTTTCAGTATCCTGAACAAAAAGTATATGTTGAAAACTATGCATTTAATTGTTGTGAAAAAGAACGCTTTTCACTTTTTTATCCATGCATGTGCATAACACTCCCACGGGTAAAAAAAATCCTCTGAATCAGGTTATTGAACAACCTCTAACAATAACTCCTGCACATTTCGTAGCGATTAAGCAACATTTGTAAAAGATGTGAATTGCAAAAATTGTGTAGTGCATACATTGATCTCTATGGGAAACTATCCAGTGACCCTTAAATTCTTTATTCGAGTATATTTTAAACTATGTAGCTCAGTTTTATGCATGTGAATTAAGTTCCACCTTCTCCGTTAAACAGTCATATTCCACTGGAGCAGAATCAGTTCGATTAAGTATTTTCTTCAAGGAACGATTTCTAAAGCAACAACAGATTTGCTGCGTTAAAGACAGTACATATTTGGGGTCGGTGGTGTCCGATTTAGAATCATATGTCAAAAGACTCGCAACAAACCCCACAAATAAGGTTACCACTGTACCAAGAGTTGATAACAATGCATATGACAAAGTATACACTTTGTCTATTCCTTCTGCCGTTTTCTGTAGAACTACTTTCGTAGCATTGTCCGTTATTTCCGTCACGTTATATGACATCGGAAGAATTGTCGTGAGTATGTCTGTGGACGAGTGCAATTGTGTGGTTCCGTTCATTGCACCGCTGGTTATATTGACGCTAGGAACCACCGAGTCAGTATGATAGCATTTACTCACCGGAGGAAGCGTAAGTGGCTTGGTTTTCGGAATGCCTGTCGATACTGTAGACCCAATACATATCCAAAATGAAATCACAAGACCTACGATGCCACCGATCACGACACCTTTAGATGACGCTTTTGAATAAAACATTGCCAAGAAAAATACGCCCACCGCGGGTCCTGTGGCGGCTCCCATAATACTGAATAGAATCTGGGTCAGTGATCCGGGTATCTGAGATATGATAAATGCAACACTTACTCCTAAGCCACCGTATATCACGACGGATAATTTCGCCAAAAAGGTCAGCATTTTTTCTGAGAGTGTAAAATAAGGTTTTACCAGGTCTTCTATTGTCACTGCCGATAATCCAGAGAGAATCGATGATAAAGTGCTTAATGAGGCGCTGAATAGAGCAGATATGAACAAACCTGGCAGTCCGGGAAGGCTAGAGAAAATGTCCAAAATCATATAAGGCACTATTTGATTAGGATTGCTGATCTGGCCAGATACAATAGGGTCACATCCTTTGTGTACGAAATAAGCGAAACACACAAGTCCTACAGACATCGACAGCGTTTGAAGCACCACGAAAATCGGTCCAGCCAGGTACAAAACTTTGTTCGCGTCTTGTATTTTTGGCGTAGAATTAAATCGTTGGATTGTAGACTGACTGAGGGTGAGAGAGAAAGTGCCAACAAATGACCCCGTTAATACTGTCCAGAACGTGTGGCGAACCGTTGGATCCGGATTGAAATCAAATATATCCAGTCGTCCAGATTTGAGGTTTTCTTGCCATATATAGCTTATGCCACCGGTATCTGCCGTGCCTTTAATCAAAATGGCCACGATGCCCACCATTATAATGACAAACTGAATGACGTCGGTCCACATGACGGCCAAAATGCCCCCTATTGATGTATACAGAATAGACGCAGATGCGATACAAACGATAGAAGCCCATGCTGGGAAATGGGTCACTGACTGTAGGGCAATTGCTGGACCAAATAAAACGACACCCATATAGATGCATTGAGAAATTATTCCAATCCACACAGTTAGGAGACGGGCGCCATTCGAGTTGAATCTGAGGTTCAGATAATGATAAACACTTGTGATCTTCAGAGGGAATATCAGTGGAACAATTATTCTGGTCGACACAAAAATCGCCGCGCACTGACCAATGTTAAACAGTAATATCATATACCCGAACAAGTACACTTCCGCGGGAAATCCCAGCATCATGATCGATGATTGAAACGTTACAACCAGTGACAATGCCAGTGGTCCGTAGCTGAGTTGTCGGTCCCCGAGAAAGTAGTTCAGTGTTGTGTTCTTTCTTTTGCCGGACACTGCAAAGTAGACCCCGACCCCCACTGATGACATCACAGTTAACGCGAAGACGACGTAGTCCGCCGCAACGAACGTCTGTTTCCCACCCGCCATTGTCAGACTAACTTCCTTCTTTCTTAAAATGTAGTTTGATAGCGGTGTAAAATATAGTTCGATATATGGCGTAAAGTGTAGTTCAATATCCGGCTAAACACGAAATGCAAATTTCAGAATGTTAAGTTTTGTACAATTTGACTGAAAAATAATACGACTAATTAAGTTTCACCGTTCCTTCGCTACCTTCTTCCGTTTGTAATCAGAGGTATTTCAGTACAATCTTATTAAACAGTTGAACACAGGAATTGTCCAGCAAATTCGATTTATTTGCTATTTCAAACAACTGGTCAACATAATTAATTTGTACGCACTAAAACAAAACCAGCTCCAGTAACATCCACGTGTTTGTTTTCATTCATAAGTATCACTGTTTCTCTAATCAATGACATCATTTGCAACATCGTCTGTAAATAATCTACTCTATCTTAAGTATCCTTTCATCAGGATAATGCGTGGGCTCTGTGCTGCTGTATTTTGTTTATTTCAAATGCGCTATATATCACGCACTTCCCTGCCTGTTGCTAGTGTTGTATACTGCTGAATGAAACTTTCCAAAGTGATTTCACTTTTACCGAAACACACACGTGCTACCTGACATATTTAACCCTTTGAATGCAGAATATTCAAAGTGAAATGACCCATCAGTGTCTATTAAAGAGTCCATTCAATTTGAAAGACTTAAAGTTGCTAGAGTATTTTGAATGACAAACAATGGAGAATATCGATGGTGCTCTTTTCTAAGAGCTCTCTGATCTCAGTCTACAGTGTTTTCAAATGTCAGAGCACTCGTTATCTGTCCCGAATATTCCACATACCTGATAATCGCCATAAATGAACGAAAAGTGATCAAAATTCGCTCCGATACAAGACTTTATCATAATACCTATAGATAAATTGAAATTCCGCTTACAGATATATTTATACACCCAGTTACACGCTTGATAAGCTGGTGTGAATCTCGTGCTCGCCTTTGCAATCAGTTGGCCTCTAATTTTCACACCAAGAAACTCGGTTTGACATCTGAACTTAAAATCTCTTTGTGATTCTTACCATTGTTTTTGCAGCGGATAGCGTTTGTAGCCGATAATATTAGCGGACAAAGAGTTCACCCTTTCCGTGCGGGGAAGCGAGTAACAATAATTATATAGTGTCCTTTGGGAACAGTGTAGACCAAGATAAGAGCCCTCCAATCAGGATCTGAACTTTTCTTTTAAAAATCCCCGAATATTCAAAGAAAGATTGTACTGTCTGAATTTTGGAATAGCCCATTCGAAAATTCGGCAATGAAAGGGTCAATCAGCAAGAAGTCCAATACCTCCTATGACGTAAGTAGGTCTTCTCTGTTCTGATTTCAGTATCTCTCCAGATTACTAGACAGTTCTAATCCAAGAGCTTTTCATTCTGACCTTTATCCTGAATAGATTGTCGTCTGCCAATATTGCCATGCACTGTCTCTTCGAAAACATCCACCTGCCTCCAAAAATCTGCAGAGCACAAAGCTGTTATACTTGTTGTCTCTGATCTGGATCCAAGTTGTTTGCGCATTTTATCATGAGTTCTTAAGTTGTCACTTTTAGGTAGTTTTGTCTACGTCTATTCTTATTATAGAGTTTCATTTCTATTGTTGTTGAAAACCTGTGTCAGAACTAATATTGTTTGCCACTCGGACAATAGTCCCTAAAACGCTCAAACGAATTGAACATAATTAGAATTTGCATCAGATCAATGCATCAGCAGACCTCATAATTTGGCGGGATAAAGGTTAACCCTTCGCTTGCTGAATTTTAAAATACGCATCTCCTTCTTTACCCAAGTCCTGTTGTATAATTACATATATCTTCACTGTGTACACATATTTCGCTGTGCAATCATTGCTGTGGAGTGCACTGGTTGCACAATCAACTTGTAAATAGTGCAGACCCTGATGAGACAGCTCCTACAGGAGCTGTCTCGTCTGGGTCTTCACTATTTACAGGTAGGTATATTGATGTGAATAGCAAGCGAAGGGGTTAATGCCATTCTTGTTTCTCCATCAGGGCGCTTCAGTTCTCTATCCGATTTCTTTCCAGATGTAGCTTACCAGATAAAAATGAGATAAAGTATCATCAAACATGATCCCGCTGATACACTATGTCAAGTTTTAACCCTGATTATGCTGTTTGAATTATACCAGCTTAAACTCCGACCTCGTGCAATAGTTTCGATTCGTTTAAGCGTTTTAAAAACAATGCCCGGTGTCAAATAGCTTGTAAACTGGATGGGTGTCAAGTTACTCGGTGTGTCATCTGGATAAAAGCTATTTGCAAGTGTCAGGTTAGTCGTGATCGGTAGGTTAAGCCTTCTCTTGCTGAATTTTAAAATACAATTCTCCTTCTTTACCCATGCCCTGTTGTATAATTACATATATCTTCACTGTGTACAAGTATTTCGCTGTGCAATCACTGATGTGGAGTGCGCACTGGTTGCACAATCAACTTGTAAATAGTGCAGACCCTGATGAGACAGCTCCTACAGGAGCTGTCTCATCTGGGTCTTCACTATTTACAGGTAGGTATATTGACGTGAATAGCAAGCGAAGGGCTAAAGGTTAACATCAGAATAATGTTGTATCACTGGTTCCAAATATACAAAATTCTTTGAAAGATTTATTACGACTTTGGTTGGATCATTGAAAATGCAAACAAACTGCTTGCTGCCAGGAAGCATTATCGTAAAGCCATTACGATATCTGATCAGTGGTAATTAACCTTTTATCTGCGGGGCGAAATTTTATTTGGGTTCATGCTGTTTGTAAAAGTGTTACAGTCGATCCCTATAAACCAGACATTAACCCATTTGCTCCCAGTGGAATCTTCCATGATTATATATTGGATTAGTCTATCTTTTATCTAAGAGATGTCTGGTCTAAATTTTTGTTTTGTTTTATATTGAATTTCCTATCAGCAAACAGTGTAGACTCTGATCAGACGCCGCATTATGCGGCGTCTGATCAGAGTCTACACTGTTTGCCTACGTGCCATATATGGGATCGTGGGAGCAAATGGATTAACTTTAGTATAAATATCGATATTGGGGACTGGTGGCAGCTTAGTGCGGAGTGAAAGTCATGCAGCAAGCTCCTCTGTAAGCTTTCTGCATGACTTCCATCCTGCATTAAGCAGCAACCTGTCTTAAAATATCTAAATTCTCTTCCAAAAGTCCAGTTTAAAGCGGTTTTACTGTATAACAATTTCGTTCACTTCACTTTCAAAATACAAAATACGTTCCACCTCTCTGCATAAAATGTCCACAGACAGAGTGTCAAACAGTTTGGAACCGGCTGAGACGCCGAGTTACTCAGCGTCTCATATGGGTCCAAACTATTTGAAAAAGTAAAAGACAGTAATAGATCATTCACCTGTAAAATGTGCTAAAAGTTTAAAAACTCTCAAAACACTTAGTAACATCCGTCTTCAAAAATGCCGCCTGCTTAATAACCAAACAACACTTTTATTCCATTTGTTGTTCACGAACAGACAATGTGTTTTCTGATTATGCTCCACATCTCATCTACATCCAAATGGTTAACTAAATAAGTTTTCGTCTGCAAATATTACCGTCTGCTAAACCCATTCCCTCATATTGACGACTTTTGACGAATCTGTAAAATTCACTTTGTGAAACCATTGTGATAAATAGAGCATTTGCTCCTATAGGAGAAAATGCTCTATTTAACACACTGGTTTCAAACTACAAAAATCTAAAATGTTCCTTTTCTCTAGTTAATGCTCCTTTTCGGTAGATTTATTCAAATAGTTGTATCTAAAAATAGCCTTTGAGGTAATGGTTTAAAAGTTCCATTTCAGTTTTATCCATCTACAGTAAACCCCTCTAAAGTGACCACCAAAAGAGACGCTTTACCTAATGAATATTTATGTATATGAGTACTGACATCATGAATATTTATTAGCTGACTTTGCATCGTGCTGTATAGTCAATTCCTCATAATTCAGTTCCTGGTCGGCTGCAGTGTCGAAGAGCAAAGCATTCTAAACTCGTATACAGAGAAACCTCTATAATGCACATATGGTAGATCTTGTTTTAAGCGGCCATCAAAAAGAGGTCTAGTAATGAGTCTGCCAGGCATGTTGTAGCTTAATGCAGGTCAAAAGTAATGCAGAAAGCTCCTGTATCACAAGTTCGTTCACAGTTTTTAGACCCACAGCATTCTTATCTCGTACCTGTAGTAAAGCCTTTCATTAACGACCAATCACAACAGGTCAGATTCTGAGGTTTAAGACATGTAGTACTGTAAAACCTCTCTATAACGGCCACTAAATTGTGTTAATTAGTTGGTATTTAGGGCAGGTGTGTGCTTAAAGCAAGGTGAAAGTAAAACAGAACGCTCCTATAGGATCGTTCTGTTTTACTTTCACCTTGCTTTAAGCACCCACCTGCTATAGCTAGGAGCGTTCTGTTTTGCTTTTACCTTGCTTTAAGTACCCACTTGCCTTTTACACAAAATACTTGATGTAATTTAGTAGCCATTAATGAGAGGTTTTACTGTACATTAATACAGGCGATCTATTTGTAAAATGGTCCTACAGGAGCTTTTTGTATTACTTTCGCCCTGCATTTTAGCAACCACCTGTTGTTGATGTTGTTGTAGAAATGTTTGTCTATCAGTTAGTGGTCGCTAAACAGATGTTCTTGTTATATCATACAAACTAATCAGCGTGTCCCGCTTGAATGCCAACTTAATCATTGACCATTTTCCTCATATAAACACATTTTCACGCATTTGCAAACAGAGAAGACCCAGATCAGATGGCCCCTGTATGAGCCGTCTGAATCAGGGTCTGCTCTGTTTGCTAATGGAAGTTGATGGATTTGTTTCTTTACTTTCTAAAATGACTACAATGTTCCACCTTCCGTATTTCGTTATACCTACATGGATTTTGGCCATCAATCTTCAGTGCGTTTTGAAATTTGGGCTAGATACAGAACATGGAAAGGGTTAACTCGTCGTGAAAATACAATATCTGCTCAAAGTTTGTTCTTGACTTCTAGTTCTATCAAACTTTTTAGAATGCATCGACCGAGCCGTCGAACAGCTGCTGAGTAACCCTTTCGGCGCCAAATTTCTAATTGTCGTCTGCAATCCAAGTTTGTTAAATCATTCAGTAAAATAATGAAATGAGATAGATAAATGCAAATTTCAAAGGAATAAAGCGCATATATAGAAATAGAGATTGAGACAAATAGTGAAGTCCCTGATCAGACGCCGCCTTGAAAAGGCGGCGTCTGATCTGGGACTGCACTATTTGTCGTGGTGCATTTATGCGATTGCGGCGGTGAAAGGGTTAATTCGGCGTCTCGTCTGGATCCAAGATGTTTGCAAATGAGAGTCAAGTCACAAATAGCAAGATAAGGGCGAACTCTTCTGTTGCCAATGACCTTTGCAAACTGTTTGGATCCTGATGAGACGTGGAGTATATGTTACACTGTATCTCAATCAGAACAAAATCTCTTTGATATCCAGTTTACGTTTTGAAACAACTTGGAAGAAATGATAATTGAAGCAGACGACAAATCTTTAAGATTATAGTAAAACCTGTCTTAAGCTTCCATAAAAAGAGGTCTAATTATTGGTCTGTAATGCAGTTGGTGGCTTAATGCAGGTCAAAAGTAATGCAGAAAGCTCCATTACCCCAGCATTAAGCAACACCCTTCTTTTAAGACTCCTATATTCAATAAATGAATGACCGCTTAGGAAAGGTTCTACTGTATATCAAATTGAAAGATTTAAACGTCGGCATTGGTATAGGTTTGAAATCTCTATTAGGTACAGTTATATGAATATGAGAGGATGTCTGTTTACCCTTAATCACGTGCCCTACGAGCGCGTGATTACAAAGGCAAATACTTTGAATACATATGAGATGTCGGGAAACTCTGCGTTTCATCTAGATCCATATATTCTTGTCGCCCAAGTAGTCATTCTGTACAAAATAGAACCAAACACTGTTTTTAGGATTACGGCAGATGAATTATTCTGCAAATGAAGTTTGTTTGTCAGAGCGTTGGAAGGGTGAACATATTGTAAAGAGATCATGGTCCATTCGGTACATATCACTCAATGTTTGTATCTGGGATGAACGGGTTCCCCAGGGAGACTAACTGTTCGATCCTTAACTCGTACATTCATGAATACTCATGTAAGAAATAATGGCTTTATGAATATTGATTAGATGTCTGTTTTATAACAGCACATGAACCCGGGAAATTTGTCCATGCTGAAACTTGTAGGATCAGGGTCCATGCTTATAAAAACTTAGCCTTTGGCTCAAATCTGATCAATCAAAAGCTTGAGAACTCAAATCTGACCAATCAAAAGCAAATAGAGGAGGCCCTTGTCAATCGGATCCTACACGGCAGGGTCTACTGTGTTTAAATACGGTATTTATTAACACTGCACTCCATAACACGCCTTCTAAATGCATTTTCAAATAGACCAGACCCAGACCAAACGGCTCCTGCAGGAGACGTCTGATTGGGGTCTGCTCTGTTTGCTTAACGAATGTTATTTGTCTGATTCTTCAGTGTCTGTCATTGCCAAATGCTTCTGTGTTGATTTGCCAATATAAAACGTAAGTTAATAATTAGTCATTATGTCATTACTGTCACATATATATTAACCCTTCGCTTGCTGAATTTTAAAATACATTTCTCCTTCCTTACCCATGCCCTGTTGTATAATTACATACATATTCACTGTGTACATTTATTTCGCTGTGCAATCAAGGCTGTGGAGTGCACAGGTTGCACAATCAATTTGTAAATAGTGCAGACCCTGATGAGACAGCTCCTGCTAGAAAAGGAGCTGTCTCATCTGGGTTTTCACTATTTACAGGTAGGTACATTGACGTGAATAACAAGCGAAGGGTTAACATTTTCCCTCAAGTAAACGCATATTCACGCATTTGCAAACAGAGTAGACCCAGATCAGGCGGCTTCTATAGGATATACTTTCGGGACCGTCTAATCAGGGTCTGTTCTGTTTGTTAATGGAATTTGATACATCTGTTCTTTACTTTCTAAAATGGTTTTTGTCAATGAATTTTATCAGTGTAGGCCTTGAAATTTAGAATAAATACAGAACAGGGAAAGGGTTAATGGAGTAAGGTGCCAGTGGTCGCACTATAGAGGTTCTATTATATATTTAATGGCCGATATCTCATTCCCACGAAGCCACTTTAACCTTTATTTTGCCGAGCAAAACTACTTCAGTAGAACATACAGTAAAGCCCCTCTAGACCGAAATTCTAGTAGAGAAGAATGTACATACTTTTAGGCAGGTAGCTGCTTAATGCAGGGTGAAAGCCATGCAGAAAGCTCCTAAAGGAGATTTCTGTATGACTTTCACCCTGCATTAAGCTGCCACCTGTCTCCAATGCCGATGTTTATACATGTACTAAATTTTACGTCCGGTTTAGAGGGATTTTTATCTGCTTCATTTGCGTATTTGATATCTATTAAATTTTCTTCAATTTGTTTAAAAAACATAGTAACAGCAACAAACAGTTTGGATCCTGATGAGACACCGAATTACTCGGCGTCTCATCTGGATTTAAACTGTTTGCATAGGTAATCACAGATCCGGCATTTGCTGCGAAAGGGTTAAAACATACAAAAGGCCAAACAGTTTGTATACTGATGAGAATGACAAATAACGGCGAATGTGTGATTACCTTTGTAAACAGTTTGGATCCAGATGAGATGCCGAGTAAATCGGTGTCAACGCCTTTTTCTGGCAATTTTGGGGAAAATGCATTTAAATAAAAATAACCTTTTTCGGTCGTAAAATTCAATGATTTGGAATGCATTTTTGGTCCCTTTTTAAATTAGGTTGCTTTAATTTAGCATTTTAATCCAAACTTGATCTCTACTGGCATTTGTTTTTGTATTGGGAATGTGTCCTTTAATTGACACGTGCAGATGACATCAAAATACGGAGTCTCATTAAGACCCAAAGTGATTATATTTTAAAAATGAAGAAACTTCAAAGATGGTCCCAAATTGTAAAGGTAATCTCTTAACCTCTTGTTAAAGGGTACAGTTTAACTCATTCGCTGCCAAATTTTGTCGTCTGCAAACTTTGTCGTCTGCTGCAAATTTTATTTTTCTTCGTTTTTGTTCAAAAACATTGTCACAGTAACGAACAGTTTGGATCCTGATGAGATGCCGAGTTATTCGGCGTCTCATCTGGATCCAAGCTGTTTGCATATGTTATCGTAGTTGCGACATTGGCAGCGAAAGAGTTAAATAGAATTTCAGATTCAACAAATCTATTCAAGATATCGATAAAGCCAACAAAAGTCTCACTTATCGAATATTTGTCGGAGGAAATATCTTTAATGTTCCTGTATAATAATTTGTATGCGGTATTTTCGGTTTTTATATATCTATTTTGGACCAGTTTCAAAAGAAATTACAGTAAATATCCATTAGATTTGTTCAATTGTGCAGTACTCAAAAATTAGCATGCCAGCACTTAGTGAACGAACTCTCGTTAACCGTTAAGAACGGTGTCGATCTAGACTTGACAACTCAATTCAGTATGTCATTGAAATAAACAAAAATCATTTGAGATTGAGTTCACATTGTTGATAAAAAATATAGGTATAGGAAATTTATTTTTAGAATTACAGCAAACATCATATGGGATGTTTCGCTCAGCTAACTAAAGGTTAGAAGGCTTAATCCTTAACCTGCTGAATCATCTATAAGACTGGCTCCTCACTTTCTAAGTATTAATTGAACAACAAAAGTTGTATCAAAATGTATCAATTACCAAAGGAGTATTTACGACAAATAGTGCATACCCTGAGTTGAGGGCTCTCTCAGGAGCCCGTTGCTCTACAGTGTTTACGCATGTCTTATATATATACGCGGTTGCCGCACGTTCAGGGTTAAGTGGTATATGTTGGAGGTAAAAATAACAAATAAATGGGGGAAAGGTACAAATATCTTGGTACAGTTATACAGATAGTTTAAATACAGTTAACCCTCGTTGATCCACACACACATAGAACTATCATTATGGGTATTTAAGACAGATGGTAGTATAATGCAGGGTGACAGTCATGCAGAAGGCTCCCCTGGGAGCTTTCTATTTGATTTTCACCCTGTATTAAGCAGTCACCTGCCTGGAAAACTCTCGATTCGTATTTACTAAACGTTCGGACTAGTAGGTTTGTGTTATACATTGAGCTGTTTAACTGTACCCAAGGAATGTAAGTACATGCACATGATATTGTGTATAAAACAGTTTGTATCCAGATTAAACATCTAGTGACAAAGTG